>SJYW01056728.1:715148-782351 GCA_006410735.1 Raphicerus campestris
TGTCCAGAACTGAGGCCTCCTCCAGGTGGTTCTCGTCCCATCAGAGTATGAGGGTCAGAGAGGCCTGCAGGCGGCAAGAAGCATGGAGAATCCCAGGATCCAGGCCCAGTAGGTCTGTCCCAAAGACCTCGCTTCTCTGATGGGAGCTGGGCTCACGGACCCAGTCCTGGGGATGAGCTCCTGCCACGTGCAGCCAAGACGGGCCCAGAGCCCCCCCAGTGTAGCCACAGAGTACTGCAGTCCACCTGCTGCCCCAGCCAGCACAGGCTGCGAGCCCCGTGGGAGCGCCTCCCTGGACCCTGGCCGTCGGGGATGCCGGCAACCTCCAGGAGTGCCAAGCCCACTCCAGCAACCCACCCGCAGAGGCAGCCTGTAATCTGCTGCCTGCAGAGAACCACAAGCCAAGCCCACGCCAGCCACTGGGTCTGAGTCTTCGTGGTAGCTTTAGGACAGGAGGAAACAGTAACATTCAGACTTTGGCTTCTCCTTCCTCATGCGTTCCTGGTAAGCGCAGCCAAAGGCGAGAGCAGGTTCCAGGCCAGAGCGTGGCATGGCTGCACCCCCCGGCAGCGAGGGCCATCACTCAGATGGAGATCCGTGCTCTCACATAATCAGATCCGCCGCTTGTTTAGTTCACTGACAGCTTAGAAGTCCTCCCGCGTTCCACAGGTTATTCACAGCAGTTTCCAAAATGTTCCTTTCACCCGGCAGCTGGGAGGCGGGGGGCGGGCTGCAGGGTGAGTCCTCGGCCCTGCGCCCACATGGAGCAGGAGGACACTCCGTGGAGGACGGCCGTGTCGCGCCTGGACCCACAGTAGCCTTACAATCCACCCAGAATTTGTCGATTAGGGTTAGGGTTAGGGTGTAACTTGTTTCAAGCTACACGGCCGAAGAAGGCAACGTCACATTCTCTGGGGAACCACGCGCGTCTGTTGGGAATTAGGTGCTCACATGTGTTCTGATCCGCTCCATATCCTCTGCATATCCTCTCCATACCCTCTATCTGCTAGGAACCTGGGAGTATCTACCCAACATTTTAAAGAGTCGACCATGTCTGTCCACTAACGGTGACACGTATGCAAGCTGACACCCCCATCCCTCGTCCACCCAAGGGGATAGCACTGTCACGGCACGCGTCCACACACAGCTCGCCTACCCCAGGGACAGCGGGCACACAGCCCTTCACCTCCTCCGGAATCTTTCCTGGCTTAAATCCATGACAGCTAGTGAACTGAGCGCTCCACGTTTGCTCTGTGATTTACTCTTGTCTGAAGAAAGCCACCCACTGCCCACTGACACTGCCCTGCCCCCGAGCGGAGCACGGGGCTTTACGGAGACTCCGCCGGCCATGTGCCATCCGAGCCGAGCACCGCCCCCCACCCCAGGACACGCGGCCTCCCCGGAGCACCTCCTCCTCTCGGCACGCCCATTTTTAGCTCCAGAATCTGAGCACTTGGCTGGCCTAGCCTGCCTGCTTGTTAATCAACCGCGGCCCAATTCACCACTTTTCATGAACTGAAATAACCTGCATTCACAGGAGAGCCCTGCCTGGCGCCCACCACCGCTTCTGAGACAGGTGGGGTGCTTCCAGCTGCAGGGCTGGGGGCGGTGGAGCGGCCCTGAGGTCTGGGGACCAGGCAAGAATATCAGAGAGGGTGGAGGTTAGGCCAGGCAGGGAAACGGGGATGAAGGCCGGGAAGGCAGAGGGCAGAGCGGTCAGGGGAGGAGGCAAAAGGCAGAGGGGCTGTCTCTGAATCAGCACAGGAAGCAGCTAGCACGGGGCGCGCGGTGGCAACAGCGGGACGGCCACCCAGAACTCCTGAGACACGGAGAAAGGGGGCGAGAGAAGCAGTATCCTGCGGCCCGTGCACACCCCAAGCGCCCCCAGCGGGGCCTGGGAGCCCTGGCGGTTTGTCCCGTGGCCCTCCCCACGAGTGTGGTGCCACTCTCAGCCCCCTGCTGCCTGTGGAAGGGTCCCCACTCCTGTCCCTGGAGGCCCCGCCCTCACCCTCCTGGGAAGTGCAGCGCCAGGTCAGAGGTCAGGCAGCTGCTCTGGGCAGGCCGGGGCCAGCGACCTCCCTGCCACCCCGTGTCCCGTCGGGAAAGCCAGCATACGCCGCCCGTAAAACGCTGGCCCCTGGCACCCGCAGGCACCTGAGCCTCTTGCTCCCGCTCAGTCCTCCCAACACAGGGTCTGACAGGGTCACCACGCCGTGGCTCTCCTGCGGCTGAAACCTCGGGGACGGGCGCCTGCCGAGCGGCCACTCCCACCAGGTCCACAGCCTCACGCGGGGTCTGGGTCCACAGCGGGCATCATGACCTCCAGTGACAACGAAAGCCCTTCAGAGTGTGCATTCCTGAGCCACCCCACAGGCCCCGCGTAAGTCAGAGTCCTTCCACAGAATCCTGGTTCCACAGCTACCACGGGGAAGGTCCGCTCCCTCACAGGGAGGCGTCCAGCACACTGAGCCAGCAGCAAGCGGGCAACTCACCACCCCCTTCAGAGCCGCAGGAAGGAGGCTCCACCTGCGTGAACGGTCAGGGCAGACCCAGGTCCAGANGAAATAACCTGCATTCACAGGAGAGCCCTGCCTGGCGCCCACCACCGCTTCTGAGACAGGTGGGGTGCTTCCAGCTGCAGGGCTGGGGGCGGTGGAGCGGCCCTGAGGTCTGGGGACCAGGCAAGAATATCAGAGAGGGTGGAGGTTAGGCCAGGCAGGGAAACGGGGATGAAGGCCGGGAAGGCAGAGGGCAGAGCGGTCAGGGGAGGAGGCAAAAGGCAGAGGGGCTGTCTCTGAATCAGCACAGGAAGCAGCTAGCACGGGGCGCGCGGTGGCAACAGCAGGACGGCCACCCAGAACTCCTGAGACACGGAGAAAGGGGGCGAGAGAAGCAGTATCCTGCGGCCCGTGCACACCCCAAGCGCCCCCAGCGGGGCCTGGGAGCCCTGGCGGTTTGTCCCGTGGCCCTCCCCACGAGTGTGGTGCCACTCTCAGCCCCCTGCTGCCTGTGGAAGGGTCCCCACTCCTGTCCCTGGAGGCCCCGCCCTCACCCTCCTGGGAACAGCGCCAGGTCAGAGGTCAGGCAGCTGCTCTGGGCAGGCCGGGGCCAGCGACCTCCCTGCCACCCCGTGTCCCGTCGGGAAAGCCAGCATACGCCGCCCGTAAAACGCTGGCCCCTGGCACCCGCAGGCACCTGAGCCTCTTGCTCCCGCTCAGTCCTCCCAACACAGGGTCTGACAGGGTCACCACGCCGTGGCTCTCCTGCGGCTGAAACCTCGGGGACGGGCGCCTGCCGAGCGGCCACTCCCACCAGGTCCACAGCCTCACGCGGGGTCTGGGTCCACAGCGGGCATCATGACCTCCAGTGACAACGAAAGCCCTTCAGCGTGTGCATTCCTGAGCCACCCCACAGGCCCCGCGTAAGTCAGAGTCCTTCCACAGAATCCTGGTTCCACAGCTACCACGGGGAAGGTCCGCTCCCTCACAGGGAGGCGTCCAGCACACTGAGCCAGCAGCAAGCGGGCAACTTACCACCCCCTTCAGAGCCGCAGGAAGGAGGCTCCACCTGCGTGAACGGTCAGGGCAGACCCAGGTCCAGAGGCAGAGCACGGTGCCCAAGGCCTGACAGGGTCAGAATCCCGGGGCTCGCCTAGGAATATGCCTCTGTGGAGCCCACATCAGCCAGACTCACGACTCTGCAAGTGGCCGCAGGACATCTGGCAGCTTCTCTTTGGTCCAAACCTCCAGCGCTGAGGCCTCGGCAGGCAGCGGGCACCCCGCGGTGCCAGGGCCTCGGTGGGCAGCGGGCGCCCCACAGTGCCGCCACGTTGCTCTTGGTCCACTGTCCCACTCCGCTCATCACGGGCTCCTCCCATTAGCCCAGACACCGGGCCAGGCCCTCACAGCCCGTTCACGGCCACCTCTGTCTCAACAACTCTCTGAGAGCTCAGCCTGTCTGCAGGGGCTCCTCACTGACTCTCAACCTCAAGGCGTGTAGGCCCAAGGACATGGGGCTGACATTGTCCCCACTTACAGCTGCTCCAGGTGGAACAGCTAGAACTACAGAACGCTATGGATGCCACCAATGTGTCTGGGGAAAATTCCAGGGCGCTGGTGTCTCCAGGAAAGATGTGGCTGTACGGCCCGCCCCCAGGCCCACACGCAGGACCGGCCTCCCAGCAGCACCATAAAAAGACTCAGCACTTCAAGTATATTCGTGACACGCTCCTTCCAAAGTGGCCTCTAACCACACTTTGGGGCCCGCGGGGAAGGACCACAGAACTGCCAGGGCCAGGGCCTCAGCCCACCTTTGAAAAACGCCTTAGTCTTGGTTGGTCTCCAAACTTCATGGGCCAGAGGAGTGGACCCTTATCATGTATTTGATTGTATTTACCAGAGCGACTTGCTTTTCTTCACTCTTCACTCGCCTTTGGTTTCTTTTATCCATTAGTAAAGGTGGGGCAAGTTTCTAGAATGAGCCTAAGAGTGGGTTGGACATGTCCTCCAACCCTGCCTGGCATTGACTCTTCAGTAGCCCCATTTCCATCTGCAAGAGACGTAGACCCCCTGCAGTCATCTGTGAGTGATCCCCACTACCCGAGGATTGGAGACTGAAGCGGAACGCCCCCTCGGCCGGTGTCCACATGCAGAGAGCAGCCCGGCCCGTGGAGAGGCCACGGCTGCAGGGGTTCAGCTACAGCAAGACGCCCTGGCCGGCCGAGGGCGCCCCTCGCTGGTGGTGAGCTCACACCTCTTCCCAGCGCAAGACAAGAGACCCGGCGGCGCCCCAGCATCTCCAGGCAAAGTCAGCACAGGGGACGCCGTCCCCACCTAGCGGGGCTGCAGACACCACAGACAGCACCCCAGGTTCACAAAATATCCGAGTCATTGACGCCCACTTATCATGAGGACATCGAGCCACAGAGATAAAACCACAGAATGATCCAGAAAAGCAGTCACAGAATTCAACACACGGTAAATAACGTCAACTGTCGCCTACAGTCCCTGGCGGGGGCTGTTCTTCCTGTTTCTCCCAGACACACACAGCCTCGTGTGAACCTCCCGACCACGCCAAGTGCTCCGGGACACACTCGGAAGTCAGAAGCTGATCCCGCTTCCTCTGGCCGCTGCCGCCTCGGGAAACCTCCTCCTGGCCCGCAGGTCTGCGCCGACTGTGAGCTTGTGCTTCTCGGTGGCCGCTTCGCCTTGAAGTCATAGTCAGCCGCCCACAGAAGCACCCGCGCTCCAAAGAGAACGCGCAGGCCCAGGAGCTGACGGCACCCTGGGGCTGCCTCGTGGGGGTGGTGATGCCACTCAGGCCGCGTGGCCAGGGAGGTATGGCCAGACCCCTGTGCGGACACGAGCCCGGCCCTCCCAGCACGGCCACATCTGCCCCCAGAATCCACAGCCCAGCCCCGGATCTACTGCTCACAAAAGCACCTTTGACTCAAGGACCGAACGCTGTGACTGCGGCAGGCCTGAACCCTTCGGAGCCCTCTCTCCTCCGGTGAAGGGAGGGAGGGGAGACAGATGACAGGCACACTCAGCCCTGTGATGACCCTGTGATGACCCTGCGGAAGAGCTTTAAGTGCCCTCATTTTAGACACAGAAGCCAGGGCACACGGAGGTCCTGACTTGCCACAGGACACAGAGCAGACGTGTCCCCAGCTGGCCACAGGGGGCTGCCCTGGGGTCCTGCCCTCCTCACCCACACCCCAAGCCACCACGCAGCACCTGCTGGCCAACCGCGGGCATCTTGCCATCAGGTAAGCACCGGACCTGGCTGCTCCTTGCCGCCAGACTCCTGAGGCGAGGCAGAGAGTGTGAACACCCACCAGGTGCTCATGGGGGTCCACCACAGCCCCCTCTCCTGGACACACCCGTGCACGGTTAGGCACTGAGCTGCAGGGGGGTCTCCACCCACCGGGTCCACCAGCGTGACAAACAGAAGGTCCCTGAGCATAGCTACCTGCCCCACGGGGTGCTTCCCTGGCTAGAACTGGAAACTTTCCCTGGCTCTGAAGGAAAGCAGAAGGTCTGGACACACTGGCCCAGGCACCCGTGGGGACCATGAGCCTGCAGCGGTCCCTCAGAGCACCATGGGGAAGCCGTTGCCCACCCCAGATGTCCGCTCTGGAGGCAGGAACAAGAGGGCCTCCTGCTGGTTCCGCCCGGCTCCTGGGGTGTCGTCTGAGTCATTCAGCTCCCGGAGCCAGGAGACGCCCCAGGCAGGGGACCTCCCAGAAGACGCTCCCTCACGTCGCCCCTGTCGACAGCCTCACCTGCAACTCGTGTTCTCCACGGCTGCTCCCCTTCCATCCCCCACCCTGCGCCCTCGCTACGAGGACCCCACAGGGGACGAGGGGCCTTGAGGAGGAAGAGATCAAACGCGGGACCACAGCCGGGCCCCGAGCAGGCTCCCCGTGCAGGGCCCTGCTTTACCTGAGGAGGTTCGCACCTTGGAAACATTAACGGGGACCCACAAGTAGCGTCCTGCCCGCCGCCCTCCCGCCTCTGCTCTGCAAGGGGCCTCAGACGCCTTCAGGACGAGGCAGCGCTATCGTCTGCTGCTGAGAGCGGCAGCAGTGTCCAAGGAGCAGCGTGGTGAGTGTCCTGCCCTGCCCCCGGGGCACCTTCGGACGAGCCACGCCTTAGAACAGAAAAGGTGTGCTGCCAGCTGGCACATTCCTGACGAGGAAAGCAGGCGGTGCTCCTGTCCCACGGGGGCCACTGTCTCTAAGATCTCTGTGCGCAGTTTCTACCATTCTTGAGAATTCCTGAGAACTCCCCAGGTTTGGAAAGCACGCTGTGTGCAGAGCGTGCTGTGCACCCGTCTGCACGCATCTGTGTGTGCGCTCCTGCACGCGTGTGCACACCTGGGTGCCCGTTCCGGGGGAGCAGGAGGAGCAGGCAGATCCCTCCAGTCTTCCTCAGCGCCCCCAAGGCCTGAAAGCCCGTTTGCTGTCACTCCCTTAACGCGTGACGGTCAGGTGGTGTGTCCATTTACCATTCAGTCTGTAAATCCTGGGAGGGCAAGGCCTGAGAAATGCCTGGTTTATCACTCCACAGGCCTTTGTGAAGGTGGCGTCCAGCTGCCATGGGGCAACCAGGGAGGCAAAGGCCACCCCACCCTTGGGCCACCTTCACCTAAAGGTCAGTCCAGGGGATTCAGAATCACCCCTGAGATGACCTGTGAGCACCATGTGCAGGGAAGAGATTCTGAAAACTAATTTTCCCGCAACCAGTCCTTGCGATTACATCAGGCCATCTTGAAAGTTCCTGCTGCTGCCCGGGAATGACCCTGCAAAGCCAGCTCCCTTACACTGACCTCCACACGCTGCCCAAGCCACCCCACCCCTGACTCAGAACTCTAACACATCCCAGATCGGACATGCAGAAACTTCCCAGCTGCTCTGATACCTTCTGTCCAAAAGGGCGCCCTGACCACTTTCAGGCCCCCTGATACTAACTCTGGACTAAATCCAGACTGGCCTCCAGCACGAAGAGGCTGAAGAGCTCCGTGTGCTCGGGCCAACACCCACAGCCACCAGCCCCTTCTGGCGGCAGAAACTCTACTTCAGGACACCGACATTCTTATATTCACCAAACTGGGGGTCTTAACCCAGCTAGCCGTGGCAAAGCCAGTTCGGCCGGCAGGAGCGGTTTCGGAACAAACAGACCTAAATTGTTACCAATCACACTGAATCGGGAGCAGGTAAAAAAGACTTAGAAGCCTCTACTCGGGCGGCTTAGCCTGCCCCTCCTCTTCACTCCTGCCGGGAAGGCCTGCCTGTCGGGAAAGACGCCGGCCAAGAGGGAAAGGCCCTGCGGAGAAGGCCGGAACACCCGCCACGAAATGAGCAAACAGAAAGTCAGGAGACTGAACAAAAAACCGTGGACACAGGGATTTTCTGCCTCCAAGACCCTTTCCTTCCGGTCAGGATGCACACAAACACATGCTTGGGTCCAAACATTGAGAAACTCCTTCTCCAGATATGGAGGCGGAGCCGAGCCGAGCGGAGCAGGAAATGATGAACAGAGAAAGGAACGCCATGGACTCCAGACAGATGGGGCCAGCTGGGCTCAGGAGGCGCAGGGTCCTCTGGCCGCCCCTCCTGACATCTGGGAGGCATCACCGAGGAGTCANCCAGCGCTGAGGCCTCGGCAGGCAGCGGGCACCCCGCGGTGCCAGGGCCTCGGTGGGCAGCGGGCGCCCCACAGTGCCGCCACGTTGCTCTTGGTCCACTGTCCCACTCCGCTCATCACGGGCTCCTCCCATTAGCCCAGACACCGGGCCAGGCCCTCACAGCCCGTTCACGGCCACCTCTGTCTCAACAACTCTCTGAGAGCTCAGCCTGTCTGCAGGGGCTCCTCACTGACTCTCAACCTCAAGGCGTGTAGGCCCAAGGACATGGGGCTGACATTGTCCCCACTTACAGCTGCTCCAGGTGGAACAGCTAGAACTACAGAACGCTATGGATGCCACCAATGTGTCTGGGGAAAATTCCAGGGCGCTGGTGTCTCCAGGAAAGATGTGGCTGTACGGCCCGCCCCCAGGCCCACACGCAGGACCGGCCTCCCAGCAGCACCATAAAAAGACTCAGCACTTCAAGTATATTCGTGACACGCTCCTTCCAAAGTGGCCTCTAACCACACTTTGGGGCCCGCGGGGAAGGACCACAGAACTGCCAGGGCCAGGGCCTCAGCCCACCTTTGAAAAACGCCTTAGTCTTGGTTGGTCTCCAAACTTCATGGGCCAGAGGAGTGGACCCTTATCATGTATTTGATTGTATTTACCAGAGCGACTTGCTTTTCTTCACTCTTCACTCGCCTTTGGTTTCTTTTATCCATTAGTAAAGGTGGGGCAAGTTTCTAGAATGAGCCTAAGAGTGGGTTGGACATGTCCTCCAACCCTGCCTGGCATTGACTCTTCAGTAGCCCCATTTCCATCTGCAAGAGACGTAGACCCCCTGCAGTCATCTGTGAGTGATCCCCACTACCCGAGGATTGGAGACTGAAGCGGAACGCCCCCTCGGCCGGTGTCCACATGCAGAGAGCAGCCCGGCCCGTGGAGAGGCCACGGCTGCAGGGGTTCAGCTACAGCAAGACGCCCTGGCCGGCCGAGGGCGCCCCTCGCTGGTGGTGAGCTCACACCTCTTCCCAGCGCAAGACAAGAGACCCGGCGGCGCCCCAGCATCTCCAGGCAAAGTCAGCACAGGGGACGCCGTCCCCACCTAGCGGGGCTGCAGACACCACAGACAGCACCCCAGGTTCACAAAATATCCGAGTCATTGACGCCCACTTATCATGAGGACATCGAGCCACAGAGATAAAACCACAGAATGATCCAGAAAAGCAGTCACAGAATTCAACACACGGTAAATAACGTCAACTGTCGCCTACAGTCCCTGGCGGGGGCTGTTCTTCCTGTTTCTCCCAGACACACACAGCCTCGTGTGAACCTCCCGACCACGCCAAGTGCTCCGGGACACACTCGGAAGTCAGAAGCTGATCCCGCTTCCTCTGGCCGCTGCCGCCTCGGGAAACCTCCTCCTGGCCCGCAGGTCTGCGCCGACTGTGAGATTGTGCTTCTCGGTGGCCGCTTCGCCTTGAAGTCATAGTCGGCCGCCCACAGAAGCACCCGCGCTCCAAAGAGAACGCGCAGGCCCAGGAGCTGACGGCACCCTGGGGCTGCCTCGTGGGGGTGGTGATGCCACTCAGGCCGCGTGGCCAGGGAGGTATGGCCAGACCCCTGTGCGGACACGAGCCCGGCCCTCCCAGCACGGCCACATCTGCCCCCAGAATCCACAGCCCAGCCCCGGATCTACTGCTCACAAAAGCACCTTTGACTCAAGGACCGAACGCTGTGACTGCGGCAGGCCTGAACCCTTCGGAGCCCTCTCTCCTCCGGTGAAGGGAGGGAGGGGAGACAGATGACAGGCACACTCAGCCCTGTGATGACCCTGCGGAAGAGCTTTAAGTGCCCTCATTTTAGACACAGAAGCCAGGGCACACGGAGGTCCTGACTTGCCACAGGACACAGAGCAGACGTGTCCCCAGCTGGCCACAGGGGGCTGCCCTGGGGTCCTGCCCTCCTCACCCACACCCCAAGCCACCACGCAGCACCTGCTGGCCAACCGCGGGCATCTTGCCATCAGGTAAGCACCGGACCTGGCTGCTCCTTGCCGCCAGACTCCTGAGGCGAGGCAGAGAGTGTGAACACCCACCAGGTGCTCATGGGGGTCCACCACAGCCCCCTCTCCTGGACACACCCGTGCACGGTTAGGCACTGAGCCGCAGGGGGGTCTCCACCCACCGGGTCCACCAGCGTGACAAACAGAAGGTCCCTGAGCATAGCTACCTGCCCCACGGGGTGCTTCCCTGGCTAGAACTGGAAACTTTCCCTGGCTCTGAAGGAAAGCAGAAGGTCTGGACACACTGGCCCAGGCACCCGTGGGGACCATGAGCCTGCAGCGGTGCTCCCTCAGAGCACCATGGGGAAGCCGTTGCCCACCCCAGATGTCCGCTCTGGAGGCAGGAACAAGAGGGCCTCCTGCTGGTTCCGCCCGGCTCCTGGGGTGTCGTCTGAGTCATTCAGCTCCCGGAGCCAGGAGACGCCCCAGGCAGGGGACCTCCCAGAAGACGCTCCCTCACGTCGCCCCTGTCGACAGCCTCACCTGCAACTCGTGTTCTCCACGGCTGCTCCCCTTCCATCCCCCACCCTGCGCCCTCGCTACGAGGACCCCACAGGGGACGAGGGGCCTTGAGGAGGAAGAGATCAAACGCGGGACCACAGCCGGGCCCCGAGCAGGCTCCCCGTGCAGGGCCCTGCTTTACCTGAGGAGGTTCGCACCTTGGAAACATTAACGGGGACCCACAAGTAGCGTCCTGCCCGCCGCCCTCCCGCCTCTGCTCTGCAAGGGGCCTCAGACGCCTTCAGGACGAGGCAGCGCTATCGTCTGCTGCTGAGAGCGGCAGCAGTGTCCAAGGAGCAGCGTGGTGAGTGTCCTGCCCTGCCCCCGGGGCACCTTCGGACGAGCCACGCCTTAGAACAGAAAAGGTGTGCTGCCAGCTGGCACATTCCTGACGAGGAAAGCAGGCGGTGCTCCTGTCCCACGGGGGCCACTGTCTCTAAGATCTCTGTGCGCAGTTTCTACCATTCTTGAGAATTCCTGAGAACTCCCCAGGTTTGGAAAGCACGCTGTGTGCAGAGCGTGCTGTGCACCCGTCTGCACGCATCTGTGTGTGCGCTCCTGCACGCGTGTGCACACCTGGGTGCCCGTTCCGGGGGAGCAGGAGGAGCAGGCAGATCCCTCCAGTCTTCCTCAGCGCCCCCAAGGCCTGAAAGCCCGTTTGCTGTCACTCCCTTAACGCGTGACGGTCAGGTGGTGTGTCCATTTACCATTCAGTCTGTAAATCCTGGGAGGGCAAGGCCTGAGAAATGCCTGGTTTATCACTCCACAGGCCTTTGTGAAGGTGGCGTCCAGCTGCCATGGGGCAACCAGGGAGGCAAAGGCCACCCCACCCTTGGGCCACCTTCACCTAAAGGTCAGTCCAGGGGATTCAGAATCACCCCTGAGATGACCTGTGAGCACCATGTGCAGGGAAGAGATTCTGAAAACTAATTTTCCCGCAACCAGTCCTTGCGATTACATCAGGCCATCTTGAAAGTTCCTGCTGCTGCCCGGGAATGACCCTGCAAAGCCAGCTCCCTTACACTGACCTCCACACGCTGCCCAAGCCACCCCACCCCTGACTCAGAACTCTAACACATCCCAGATCGGACATGCAGAAACTTCCCAGCTGCTCTGATACCTTCTGTCCAAAAGGGCGCCCTGACCACTTTCAGGCCCCCTGATACTAACTCTGGACTAAATCCAGACTGGCCTCCAGCACGAAGAGGCTGAAGAGCTCCGTGTGCTCGGGCCAACACCCACAGCCACCAGCCCCTTCTGGCGGCAGAAACTCTACTTCAGGACACCGACATTCTTATATTCACCAAACTGGGGGTCTTAACCCAGCTAGCCGTGGCAAAGCCAGTTCGGCCGGCAGGAGCGGTTTCGGAACAAACAGACCTAAATTGTTACCAATCACACTGAATCGGGAGCAGGTAAAAAAGACTTAGAAGCCTCTACTCGGGCGGCTTAGCCTGCCCCTCCTCTTCACTCCTGCCGGGAAGGCCTGCCTGTCGGGAAAGACGCCGGCCAAGAGGGAAAGGCCCTGCGGAGAAGGCCGGAACACCCGCCACGAAATGAGCAAACAGAAAGTCAGGAGACTGAACAAAAAACCGTGGACACAGGGATTTTCTGCCTCCAAGACCCTTTCCTTCCGGTCAGGATGCACACAAACACATGCTTGGGTCCAAACATTGAGAAACTCCTTCTCCAGATATGGAGGCGGAGCCGAGCCGAGCGGAGCAGGAAATGATGAACAGAGAAAGGAACGCCATGGACTCCAGACAGATGGGGCCAGCTGGGCTCAGGAGGCGCAGGGTCCTCTGGCCGCCCCTCCTGACATCTGGGAGGCATCACCGAGGAGTCACCAGGTCTCAGGGCACAGCCAGGAGAGCCCGGGTGGTCAGGCAGCTGCAGCCCACCCAGCTCGGGCTCAAGTCCCATCAGGCAGTGTGCCCACTTCCAGGGAGCTGGGCTCCGCACCAGGGCAGGCGGGCAGGAAACAGCCTCACACTCGGGGGCCCCAGCTCCCCACCCGCCTCGGCTCATTCGCCCTGCTCACAGCGCTTCCCTCGTCTCAACCAACGTCCTCTCACTTGACCTTGTGGTCTCCTGGCAGTTCGGCCCCGCCCAGGGTCCTAGGAGCTCGTCAAAGGCTGGGGGCTCCCACCTGAGCACAGCCAGGAGAGAGAGCAGCTGGACACAGGCAGGAAAAGAAGCTACAGGAAGAGCCTGGCTTGTGGACCCAAAATGCCAACGGTTTCTGACACAATACAAAACATAAAGAAATCAAAAACAACTGCAGAAAAAACGCTCAAGTCACAGAAACTGCAAAGGCAGGTGTCCCAGCAGCGAGGCCCCAACAGGTTGGGACCTGGCCAAGCTACCCTCAGGGCTCTCAGATGGCAGGTGCCCTCAAGCACACCCCCATGACCCCTGGGTTTGGTCCACACGAGCCCTGTGACTCTGCAGTGGTGTGCAGCCTCCCCCGCGCCCGGCAGGAGAAATGCGAGTGAGAACTGTGTGAGGAGCTGGAGCCTATGCTAAACTTTGCACACCTGCTGCACAGACAAGGCTGGTTCCCTGGTGCGCAGGTCCCACCAACGGGCCTCCCTCCCGTCGCCGCACAGCGCTCCGCTGCCCCGAGACAGCCAGTGGGCGTGTGTGCACACACAACCACACTCTGACAAGAGGAGCCCCCGTGAGGTGCTACAGGCAAATGATTCCTGCTCCCAGTCAACCCCTTGGCCTCGGCGGTGCAGCCCTCTCTGGGGGAGCCTGGGGACCCTGCACCCTGCCAGAAGGCCCTGGACATACTGCACCCAGGTGGGGTGTGTCCTCTATGTGAACATCATATACGAAGAGTTCGCTGCCCTTGAAAGTCACCCCTACAAAGTAGATAAAATACCCAATCGTCTGATTGTAAGTTAAAAACTGTTTATGGCAGTCAGCACCAGGACAGGCCAGCAGGGCCACCGGAGAAGGCTGAGCTTGCCAGCCACAGGTCTGAACAATCTGGAAATCCCCAGCCTGCCCTCACTCCAGAGGCCATGGGAAAACCCACCCATCACAGCAGCCCACTGCAGCCCGAGACAAGCAGCCTGTGCGGCAGCGTCCCCTGGGGTCTGCATACTGACGGGATTCCTGGAGCCAGTTCCTGCTCCTGCATTTCTCTGACAGCTCTGTGCCCCATCTCAGCTGACCCTGGAAAGCCCCAGTGAGCTGGGCCCAACCAGAGGCCCAGTGGCTCAGGGCTGGGATCGAATCTCCTCCCCCACCCCCAAGTTCAACAGCCCCACTCCCCCCAACCACCACTTGTTGCCTGCCCAGTCTGGGAGCTTTTCCTGTATAAGGCAACCCCTGGGCTAGCAGGAGGAAGGGATGGTCAGAAGCCAGAGGNCGCAGAGCCCAGCCCCCTGTTCTGTCCACATGGAGCCCAGCCCCCAGGTCTGTGCATGGGGAGCCCAGGCCCCAGGTCTGTCCATGCAGAGCCCAGGCCCCCACTCTGTCCAGGCAGAGCCCAGCACCCCCACTCTGTCCACGCAGAGCCCAGCCCCCCGACTCTGTCCATGCAGAGCCCAGGTCCCAGGTCTGTGCACGGGGAGCCCAGCCTCCGGCTCTGTCCACGCGGAGCCCAGCCCCCTGTTCTGTCCACGCGGGGCCCAGCCCCCAGTTCTGTGCACGGGGAGCCCAGGCCCCAGGTCTGTCCACGCAGAGCCCAACCCTCCGACTCTGTCCACTCAGTGCCCAGCCCCCGGCCCTGTCCACGTGGACCCCAGCCTCCGGATCTGTCCAAGTGGACTCCAGCCCCGCATCTGAAGTGTGATCTCAGGTGAAGTTGCTCAGTCGTCCAGCAACTCAAGAACCTTGGCTGGGAGGTGGTCAGCAGGCCCTGACCTCGTTGCCCTGATCTCACAGGTGTCGCTTGGCTGAGAATGTCCCCAAATGCTTTCTCCGAGATTCTCAGGGAAGGGGAGACCTCGAGGGAAGTCAGCTGTCTGCTGAGGAAGTGATTTGGCCACACACCCTAGAGGCTGTTCCTCGCTGGCCTGGGTAATTACAAGTTCATCACCAGACCATTGAGGCAGCCACCTCTCTCACTGTGTGACTTTGGGAAAGTGGCCTGGCCGCTCTGAGCCTCGGGGGAGGGGCCGGTGAAAACGCGTGCCTGCACACGGCACAGAGTCGTGACCAGGTTCAGATACTACCACGTCCGCAGGGACACCTGCTCCCTGGCGTATCTGGGGCCCTGCAGGCAGGTCCCGCAGCGTGAAAACAGGCCAGAGCACAAACTCGGGTCAACTGGCCGTTCCAGTCCCTCCAACAGAGTGAAAAAGGAAAATGACATCTTTTCCTTAAAAGAAAGAAACACGAGACAAAGCTACAGAGAAGATCCCGGGGCACCAGCAGCTGTCCTCAGCCACAGGCGTGAGGAGGGGCTTGGAATGGGAGGTCCCGGGGAACCACTCTGTGGCCTCTGGAAAGGAGAGTCACACAGAAAGAAGTAAAGGCCCTGACTGTGCTGTGAAAGTGCTGCACTCAATATTTCAGCAAATTTGGAAAACTCAGCAGTGGCCATAGGACTGGAAAAGGTGAGTTTTCATTCCAATCCCAAAGACAGGCAATGCCAAAGAATGCTCAAACTATTGCACCACCACACGCATCTCACACGCTAACAAAGCAAAGCTCAAAATTCTCCAGGCCAGGCTTCAGCAGTATGCGAACTGTGAACTTCTAGATGTTAAAGTGGGATTTAGAAAAGGCAGAAGAAACACAGATCAAACTGCCAACATCTGTTGGATCATCGAAAAAGCAGGAGAGTTCCAAAAAAACCATCTACTTCTGCTTTATTGACTACGCCAAAGCATTTGACTGTGGATCACAACAAACTGTGGAAAATTCTGCAAGAGATGGGGACACCAGACCACCTGACCTGCCTCTTGAGAAACCCGTATGGAGGTCTGGAAGCAACAGTTAGAACTGGACATGGAACAATGAACTGGTTCTAAATTGGGAAAGGAGTACATCAAGGCTATATATTGTCACCCTTCTTATTTAACTTACATGCATAATACATCATGCAAAATGCTGGGCTGGATGAAGCACAAGCTGGAATCAAGATTGCCGGGAGAAACATCAATAACCTCAAATATGCAGATGACACCACCCTTATGGCAGAAAGTGAAGAGGAACTAAAGAGCCTCTTGAGGAAAGTTAAAGAGGAGAGTGAAAATGTTGGCTTAAAGCTCAACATTCAAAAAACAAAGATCATGGCATCCGGTCCCATCACTTCATGGCAAATAGATGGGGAAACAGTGGAAACACCGAGAGACTTTATTTGGGGGGCTCTAAAATCACTGCAGATGGTGACTGCAGCCATGAAATTAAAGGACACTTGCTTCTTGGAAGAAAAGTTATGACCAACCTAGATAGCATATTAAAAAGCAGAGACATTTCTTTGCCAACAAAGGTCCGCCTAGTTAAGGCTATGGTTTTTCCAGTGGTCATGTATGGATGTGAGAGTTGGACCATAAAGAAAACTGAGCACCAAAGAATGGATGCTTTTGAACTGTGATGTTGGAGAAGACTCTTGAGAGTCCCCTGGACTGCAAGGAGATCCAACCAGTCCATCCTAAAAGTATTCAGTCCTGAATATTCATTGGAAGGACTGATGCTGAGGCTGAAACTCCAATACTTTGGCTACTTGATGGGTAGAGCTGACTTATTGGAAAAGATCCTGATGCTGGTAAAGATTGAAGATGTGGGGAGAAGGGGACAACAGAGGATGAGATGGTTGAATGGCATCACTGACTCGATGGAAATGAGTTTGAGCAAGCTCAAAGTTGGTGATGGACAGGGAGACCTGCTGCAGTCCATGGGGTCGCAAAGAGTCGGACACGACTGAGTGACTGAACTGAACTGAACTGACTCTGCAAACAGATCATATCCGACTGGATCCACTGTCAAGTTCAAAACGAATCTCCAGACAAGGTTAATTGTCAGCATCCTTCCCTTAAATGTCCCCCAAATCCAGAAGCCCAGGCCCCTTCCTGGGATCCCACCAGCTCTGGAGAGTGGCCGAGGGGGAACCAGTCCCAGGAGAGGCTGGCGTCCAGGCCCTGGCCCTGGCCCTGGTCCTGTGGAGGCACCAGTGGGCACCAAGTGAGAGGGACTGTCTCTGGGGCAGCGACAGGGCAGCAAGACTAGCAGAGCACAGCCCGACTGACTGCGGCTCCAGGCGCCGCGGCTCTCTGAGTCCTCTGTGGCGACTTTGTTACCTTCGGGTTCATCCTGCTGGCAATGGGGCTAAGACAGCCACTTCTTACGCTTCGGAAACCATTTGGATAATAGGAGCAGAAACTGTGCCCAGAGGAAGACACAGGGCCCAGAGACACTCCTGGTCTGACTTAGGGGTCAGGGGCACATGCAGATCGAACCTGAGGGGGTCCAGGCCCCCACAGCGGGTGGGCCTCAGGCTGGACACACGGCCTTACTGGAGGGGTCCTTGTGGGATACTGACCATCCCCACTACGAGCTGCAAGCTTGCTCTAAAACCACAACGGACAAGGCCGCATCCTAGGACAGACCCGGCCAGCCGGGACCCACTGCGTACAGAAACACAGGAGTACCGGCAGACACCCGGAGGACTACGGCCACCACCTGGTCCCCAGGCTTCTGTCAGCCCATCACATCCAGCAGAGAGGCGTCCTGGACGCTGATGCTGAGCAGCTCAAGCCCCCCAGCAGCGCCGTGTGGGAACACACATGGGTCCAGCCCCTGGCACGAGCTGCATGTGGAGTTGGGGGACTTGATTACAGAGCGTGCGATTACCCTGCAATCTGAATGTGTAAGCTGTTTGAATTCGGAAGCTGCCTCACACTTAAAGAAAAGCACAGGATCCTCTGTGTGGATGGTGGGACTCTAAGTTCCTCGTCCTCTGGGCTAGAGCTTCCTGACCACAGGGCTGCAGCCCAAGGCATCTGCATGTCCGCGTCCATTTGAGGCCCCCGCCTCACTCACCTGTGCTGGTGGCCGCCCCCAACTCGTCATGCCTGGTGAGCCTCTGCGGTCCAGGAAATCATCTCCCTGGGCCCTGGTATCCTCCACAGAGCACTGTTATGTTGACATTTTAAGTGGCTGTGATTTTTAACTCTTCGTTTAGCCATCTATATGCACAACGGTAACGGTCCTGCTTCTTCCAACAGATCTGTTTTCTCTTCCTACACAAGTGTCTCCACACTCCCCAGCTGGGGTCCAGCGGACAGACGTGCGTGGGGTCGTTTCCATGCGTGTCTGTCTCCCTGCTCTCGGGGACCGTTGGAGGCGAGCGGGCGCTTCACACCACTGTCTTTTCAGTCACACCCATGGCTTCCTGCAGATCACACGGCCTGGCTGGGCTCCAGCTCATTTCTCTGAAAGCTACAGAACCCTCCTGGCTGTAGGGGTGCCACCGTGTAATCACCCCTTCAATTGGCATTTTCCAGTCCTCTGAGCATTCCTGAGCATGAGCAGCGACCGACAACTGTGGGAACACAGACCCCCATCCTGACAGTGGGGTGCAGAGGATCCCACCTCACCTCCCTCTCCTGACTCAGCTGGAGCCCTAGCCTGTTACAGGGCTAACTGAACAAGCAGCTTCCAATTGCACCAGCTAACACCAAGGCCGGAGCACCGCAGGCGCCTTTGTTCACACCGGCTCACTGAGCCGCACACAAAGGGCCTGGGGCCGCTCCTCCCCTCCCTGCAACAGAGCAGGCTGAGGCCGAGCCTGCCTGGCCGAGCCTGCCTGGCCGTGCCTGAAGCTGCAGTCAGCCAGCAATTGCCCAGGACTCTGCCTCAGGTCCCTCGCCCTTCCTGAGCGCCCAGAGCCCAGTGGATCCCCTTCCCCTGGAAGCAGGAGGGGCGCCCGCAGCCTCCACATTCAGAAGCGACTTCCAAGCGTCGCTTCTCAGCTACGTTCCCACTCGGGGTGTTTCCACAGTGTGATGCATGATGCGCTGACTCCCAAACGCCCTCAGGAGGGTGTGAGTATGGACTCGAGCACTTGCCTCGTAAGCTTGAGACAAGTCCAGACATTTCCTGCCAAGTGCCGACCCCGTCCCCCAGGCCCTGCCCCTGAGGCCCTGCTCCCTGTGAGCCGGGCTCCATGGGGGCAGCCGGCACAGTGCCTGCTCCTGTCCAATCCCACCTGCACGAGCGCTGTGCCCCCACCTGTGTCCCAGCGCCTGCGCCCGGGGACCTTACGCCCTGTCCTCACACAGGGCTGTCCCCTCCGGGGGGACAGGTGGCCGCTGCTGCCCAGGCTCACGGCATGGCGAGTGGGCAGCACGGGACCCCACTAGCTAGCAGGCAGGGCTGGGGCAGGTGCCCTCACCGCCCTCCCTGGATGGCGACAGCAACACCGCGGGCTGTGAGGATGCAGGTGAAGCCAGAGCTGGGCTAGGACTGACCTCACTGCCCTAGGCAGAGCCACTGGTCCTCAGGGGCCGAAAATAGCTTGAGAGCCTAGCTCGGTTAATAGAATATCCAGGTTAATTTTAGAATCGGAGCGCTTGGGAGAATATAAAACCCCCGGTGCCAAGAACCATGTACAGCAGGCACAGCCCCTCCTCCCACTGTCTCTCTCTCTCTCACACACACACACACACACACACACACACACATCTGCACGCACGCACACACACACGCCCACGTGCACGCCCACGGGCGCACGTGCACACACAGGCCTGTGTGCACACAGATGCCCATGTACACGTGCGCACACACATACACACCCACGTGCGCACGCACACACGCCCTCGTGCACGCACACACATACACACCCACGTGCACGCGCGCGCGCGCACACACACACGCCCACACAGGCACATACACACAGACACGCCCGCGTGTGCGTGCACACACACACGCCTGCGTGTGCACGTACACACACATACACGCCCACACACACACTCTGTGACATCACCCGTCGTGTTCACAGACTGTGTCCTCCAACTGAGCCCTGCGAAGCCGTTCTAGTAAAAACCATCTCAACTTACAAGCCTTCATCTGAGCCTCGCAGACCCTGTGTTGGGCACACCACCACTCCCCACAGTGGAAATCAGGTTAAAGGTCATTCTCAGACCTGGAATCCTGAACTCTCAACCCCTGAGGTCCAGGGCTTCTTTGCCAGGCTGCCCAGGGAGCTCCCCGCTCCCTCCCGGCCAGAGGGGCCTCCCACTTCTGGGAGGATGCATTTGCCAGCGGGCAGACCCACAGCCGGCCAAGGAGGCGCGGACGTTCCCTGCTACTGTGCGTGCAGCACCCAGGCCGCCCTCGCTGATGGAGAAGGAACAAGGGTGGGTGCTCTGAGAGCCGGGGAGAAGGGGGCCACTTCTGGACCCAAGAAGGAAGGCCTCCCTATGGCCTCAGGACTCAGCACAGATCCCAGATGCCCTCAAACCTGACACTCACCACCGATCCCAGATGCCCTCAAATTCGACAGCAGTCCAACCACAGGCCGGGCTACGGAAGCTTTTCTTATCCTCAAGTGCAAGGCCAGGATTTTCTGTTTTTTAGCTTGAGAGAAACCCCTCTGTATGGCTCTTAACTGAACACATTTATTGAGATGACACTTTTAAAAACAAGGAGTAACTGTCATGGAAAAGGGAAACATCACTGGGAAGTAAAGCCGTGTCGCAAGTCCTAGAGGAGCGCCAGGTCAAGACGCAGCGCGGGGCAGGGGGCTCCCGCTGGGGGTCTGCGCCCATCCCGCCTGCGGTCACTGCCCTCCCAGGGATAAGCCCTGACTCACGGAAAGTCAGAGGAGCACACTTCCTCAAAGTGGCCTCATAGGAAGTGTGCTCAGCCTCGCTTGACATGAGACACTGCTGTTACCAAAGATAGACCACGGGTAAGATAGCCAAGCGTGCAGAAGAACCGTCCAAAATAACTGCGAGATTTAAGTGGGGAAAGACACAAGTCCTTTAAGACAAGGACTCGAAATAGTTACAATAAAAATACCTTACTTTCCCCCAGCACTTTCTTATGTATTATCTCATTTGCAAAAGGTGGAAGGAAAAAGAAAGGGGAAGAGGAAAAAAAGGAAGAGATTCTTCCCATTTTCCCCAGCGTTAGCTTCTNCCGCACGCACGCACACACACACGCCTGCGCGCACGCACACATACACGCCCACGTGCACGCCCACGGGCGCACGTGCACACACAGGCCTGTGCGCACACACATACACACCCACGTGTGCACGCACACACGCCCTCGTGCACGCACACACATACACACCCACGTGCACGCGCGCGCGCGCACACACACACGCCCGCACAGGCACATACACACAGACACGCCCGCGTGTGCGTGCACACACACACGCCTGCGTGTGCACGTACACACACATACACGCCCACACACACACTCTGTGACATCACCCGTCGTGTTCACAGACTGTGTCCTCCAACTGAGCCCTGCGAAGCCGTTCTAGTAAAAACCATCTCAACTTACAAGCCTTCATCTGAGCCTCGCAGACCCTGTGTTGGGCACACCACCACTCCCCACAGTGGAAATCAGGTTAAAGGTCATTCTCAGACCTGGAATCCTGAACTCTCAACCCCTGAGGTCCAGGGCTTCTTTGCCAGGCTGCCCAGGGAGCTCCCCGCTCCCTCCCGGCCAGAGGGGCCTCCCACTTCTGGGAGGATGCATTTGCCAGCGGGCAGACCCACAGCCGGCCAAGGAGGCGCGGACGTTCCCTGCTACTGTGCGTGCAGCACCCAGGCCGCCCTCGCTGATGGAGAAGGAACAAGGGTGGGTGCTCTGAGAGCCGGGGAGAAGGGGGCCACTTCTGGACCCAAGAAGGAAGGCCTCCCTATGGCCTCAGGACTCAGCACAGATCCCAGATGCCCTCAAACCTGACACTCACCACCGATCCCAGATGCCCTCAAATTCGACAGCAGTCCAACCACAGGCCGGGCTACGGAAGCTTTTCTTATCCTCAAGTGCAAGGCCAGGATTTTCTGTTTTTTAGCTTGAGAGAAACCCCTCTGTATGGCTCTTAACTGAACACATTTATTGAGATGACACTTTTAAAAACAAGGAGTAACTGTCATGGAAAAGGGAAACATCACTGGGAAGTAAAGCCGTGTCGCAAGTCCTAGAGGAGCGCCAGGTCAAGACGCAGCGCGGGGCAGGGGGCTCCCGCTGGGGGTCTGCGCCCATCCCGCCTGCGGTCACTGCCCTCCCAGGGATAAGCCCTGACTCACGGAAAGTCAGAGGAGCACACTTCCTCAAAGTGGCCTCATAGGAAGTGTGCTCAGCCTCGCTTGACATGAGACACTGCTGTTACCAAAGATAGACCACGGGTAAGATAGCCAAGCGTGCAGAAGAACCGTCCAAAATAACTGCGAGATTTAAGTGGGGAAAGACACAAGTCCTTTAAGACAAGGACTCGAAATAGTTACAATAAAAATACCTTACTTTCCCCCAGCACTTTCTTATGTATTATCTCATTTGCAAAAGGTGGAAGGAAAAAGAAAGGGGAAGAGGAAAAAAAGGAAGAGATTCTTCCCATTTTCCCCAGCGTTAGCTTCTCAATGACCAAGTGCCATCACACGTTCCAGACTGAGGACGACAGCCCCACCCCAAAGGACTCTCATTGCCCCAAACACTTTCCTCTCAGCACTAGAGGCAGTGATGCTGCTGAGAGCATAGCTGGAGGGAGACCTCCTCTGTCTCTTTCTAGGGGTGGGGGGTGGGGGGTAGGGAAGCTCCCACAGGATGCCGTAGACAATGACTGCCGGCATTTTGCAAATGGAAAAACGAGGCCAAGAAAGGGGGGATGGAGCTTACCCTGTGTCTTCCAGCCGGCTGGCCACCAGCAGACAGGGGCATGCTGCCAGCCAGCCCCGAGCCAGGGCTCAGTATGAATGGCCGATCGGCCAGGGTCTCCCGGGGCCGGGAGGTGGGTGTGCCGCCTCTGCAGCTGCCCCTCCTCCGGGCCAGTGCTGGTGTCCCTCCTCACTGGCCTGCCTCCATGGCCCAGCACTCAGGCAAGTCAGAGTCAAGCCTGGCCACAGCAGGGGAAGGAGGAAAGAAGTGGAAAGCTCGGGGCACCACCCACCAGGCCCTCCTACTCACAGTGGAACAAGACTAAGCCCCTTCACCGGCTCCCGCCTTCCGCCTCTGGGGCCGGGCCCAGGTTCGAAGTCAGCAGCAAGGCTCAGACCGCCTCTTTGCTCAGCACAGGAGGAGGCCCTACCTGTGCTTTGCGGAGGCCCTTGCTCCCTGCAAGCCCCAGCGACAAGGATGGGACAACCCCGCATGGCGGGTGAAGACCCTCAAAGACGGGAGAAGACAGGGGCTTCTGAGAGCTGGAACCATGCCCAGGGAGCTGGACCACTGTGGACAGGCGTTTCTGCTCATCCTCTGTGCTGCAGTCCCCACACATCAGGGAGGGGGTCTCCAGCGGCTCTAATGGTACGTCCCCACGCGGGGCTGGAGCAGCAGATGTCAGTGGCTGCTCCAGTGCCCCCACTGAGCCGGGTGCTCCTCTCACTTGTTTAAAGCGACGCACACCAAAGAGAGAAAGCCTGACCGCGCAGCACCCCAAGCCCTTTCCCTCCAGGCCCGGCCACCTGTGTGGGTCCAGAGCCTCCCCGAGGGCGTCCTGCCAGGCCAGCAGAGCTCCTCTCCTGGACCTGTGGGGGCCTCCTCGCCCTCTGCTTCTTGGACTGGGCCATTCTGGAAAGAAATCAATTTTCTCGGCTTCCTGATACGAGTCCAGGCTGGCCGTGCGGGGCTCGAACTCCAAAGTCCCCAGACCCTCTCCTGCCCGCTGCACCCAGAAGCTTGGCACACCCCTGCGGCCATGCCCCACCCCTTCCTGTCCCCTGATTAAGGAAGAAGCTCAAGGCCTCCGGTGTGAATCCCCTTCATGCTCGCTGGCCCTGGGGCTGAGAGGCACTTTCCCTGCCTCACTTCAGGTGGAGGGCCATGCTGAACCTCCCGGCAGAAAGTGACAGCAGATTCCAACCAAGTAAAAAGAAACCCTCTCTAGGCAAGCTCCTCAGGGCTGAAGTGCGGCCCCATCCCATCTGCAGTGCTTCTGAGTCAAATATCAACAGCGTCTCAGCAATGATCCATAAACCAAAATAAAGCAGACAGGACACGACACGCTGATTTGGGGTGGCTGGAATTCCGAGGCGGCATCAGATGTCATCAACAACTGATGCTCCAGCAGTCACTGGGGGCCTGGCATGGTTCCCAGAGGCCCTTTTCACATGGGAACGTGGAGGACCCGGGGGCTCAATGAGCAAGAAGGACCCTGAGAGGGCAACTCTCGCGGGCCTTAAAAGCCCTCTCCAGTGGGAGCCGTCCTCTCGGCAGGGACGCCAATGGCAGTGACGGGTAACGGTCACTCCAGGCGCCGGTCTTGTTTTGGGGGAACTTGTACATCACCCTTCCCAGTCAGAAGTGGGAAAAAGCAAGTCTCTCCACATAAACCCAGGAAGTCCAGACACAGCCTCCCAGCCCCTCCCCCAGCTTCTGGGTCCAAGGAAAGCGGCTGGCGGCTGTGGGGACACGACCTGAATGACAGGCCCTGGTGGCCAAGAGCTCCCTCCGCCTGTTCTCAATGGAAGGGGGAGGGGGTGGCTGTCCTGGCGCCCTGCCCTGAGAGAGCCCTGGGCCAGAGCCCCGGCACACAGTCACAGGCAGACACACACAGACACATCCACCTACACAGCCACCCGCACACCCAGGCTCCGGTCAGCCACCCGCTCGGCCCCTCGTCCAGGAGGGAAGGTGCAAAAGCTCCCACGTCCCCAGCAAAGGAAGTGTCTGGGTGCCGCACTCAGCGAGGCGCGGAACCCCAAACTGGGTGTTTCTAGCACCTAAAATTCTCGCATCCGGAGAGCCCCCGAGCGCGCACTCGTGCACACGCAGATACGCAGTCCCTGGGGACCAGACCCAGGTCCGGCGGAGCACCTCCCCCCGCTGCAGTCGACCCTGCCTCCGGGGACTAGGGGACGCCAGCCGCGGGGAGCTGCGTCCCCCAAGGCCACCGGCCTGCCCTCGGGGCAGGCGGGGAGAGGGCCGCTGCTGGGCGTCTCTGGTGCTGGGGAGGGGGCCGCGGCTACGCTCTCCCAGGGTGAGGAGGGGGCCGCAACCAGGGAACACGCATCGCTGGGAGGCGCCAGGGCCGTGGACCCCAGCGAAGGGGTTGGGGACCGGGGCGGGGGGAGACAGCCGCCGCGAGCCCCCCGAAGACTCCGCCGCCCCGCCTGCTCCTGCGAACTCACCGATCTTGATCTTCACGCTCTGGAAGACCCGGAGCCCCTCTTCCTCCACCGCCATGCTGGGTCCGCCGGGATCCGCGAGCCGAGTCCCGCGGAGCAGCCGGAGCCCCAGCGGCGGCGCAGTCCCCGCGCTCCGGGCTAGACCCCGCGCCCGCGCGCCCGCTGCGCTCCGCCTCCGGCCCCGCCCACACGCCGCCCATTGGCCGGGGACGCGGGCGGGGGCGGGGAGGCCACGCCCCCTGCCCCGGTCGCCCAAAGCCGGCCGCGGGGCGGAGGCGTCACCGTCCGGCCAACGGAGTGATCCCAGCCGCTCGTTGGTTGAGGGCGAGGAGGCGGGGCGGGGCGGCTCCGCCCACATCCCAGGCCCGAAGGCCCCGTTCTGTATCCGCGAAGCATCCCAGGAACCACACCGGAATCCTGGCGGGGCAGAGAGGAACCCGCGGGGAGTGCGGGGTACAGGCCGGCGGCGAGAGCAGGACGGGGGTGCAGTGGGAAGCAGCCGGAGGGGCGACCGGGCTGGTTGCTGCAGGGGAAACAGGCCGAGCAGCCGGGTGTGCGGGGGGCGGCGAGTGTTGCTGGGGGTGGGGACCAGTCGGGGGCGTAGGAGGGAAGACACGTGCACAGGGATTTAAGAAAGGCAACCCTGAAGATGGAAAAGGAAAAAGAATTCCGCGGCCCGACTCAGCCCCCTCAGAGTAGGCGCTGCAGGCGCCTGGGATCTGGAGAAGCGGGCAGTCCTGGCGATACCCAGTCCCTCCAGCTGCCAACCTGCCCGTCCCGGGCCTCAGGCCACCCGGCTCCTAGCTTCTCACAAGGCCAAGTGCACTCCTGTCTGTCCTCCCTGCTTCCAGGCTACCATCCTCAGAGCATTTTCTGTATCTGCTGACTTCACATCCTTTTCCCCTCCTCTGGCTTCACACGCGCGCGCGCGCGCGCACACACACACACACACACACACACACACACACCAGAATAAAGAGGCCTGTTCTCTTTGTTACTTTTCCTCAGGTCCTTAAAGAAATGCTAACGCATGTGTTGAGAAAAGTTAATGATCCTCTTTACCCAGACTACTGGAGCCTCCTTCCAGCCTCGGTGATCTCCTGGAGTTTATCTGCTCAAGGCCTTCACAGGAGGTGTTTACTGAGGTTTAACAGGAAGGTTAGGGCAGCAGCCCTCCCTGGTCCAGGCCCTACTCCAGACCTCGGGGGCTCCTGCAGTAAGCCAGCCTTCCTTTGATCTGAACTGGGAGGGCTCTGCCTCCATGTGGGGAACTGGAAAGCACCCCAGCTCCCAAATTTCTTAGAGGATCTGCTGGAGCCCTGGGAGCAGATGCCTTGTTGACCAGCTGCTCCCCAGTGCCGTCTTCCTTCCCTCACTCCCTCTCAGGACGCCCCTTCTGAGAACACTTCCAAAAAAGGCCTGCACACTCCGATCTCTGCTTCAGAGTCTGTTTCCAGAGAAACCAGCATAAGACAGTTGGGGGCAGGAGTGTTCTAGGAGTGGCCTCTGTGATGGGGTTTGAGAGCTGGGAGCCTCCTACCTGCCAGTGACTGCATCTGAGCTGAGCATGGGGGCACAGTGCAGGGCAGCATTCCAGGCACTAGGGAGGCTGGGAAAAGCAGGAATCACCTGGCTTTGGAACCAGAGGGTTCCTGCTGAGGGTGAGGCATTGAGAAGATCACCCCTTTAAGGAAAATGTGACAAAAAGGTTTCTTTGTCACCAGGTAACTCTCCTACAACCAGAGAAACAAAAAAGCTCTGGATCAGAGTGAGGACTTAATCACAAAAGTCACAGTGCTCCAGGGGCACCTGCAGGCCCAACCCAAGGAAGGTTGCTGTGACCCAGAGGTTTGAGGGAGTGTCGTCTGGATTAAGGGACTCAGAACCTTGAATCCCAGCCTTCCTAAATCTTTTGCACTTGAAGAGGTGTGCCCCTTCCCCTGTCACAGGCAAATGCGCCCGCTGTGCTTATAGATGATTGTGGGAGGGGCCTGTGCTCCGAGTCCATCTCCACTCCCAGCACAGCAGCATCTCCCAGCTGGGAAAGTGCTGGAACTGCAAACATGGGAAACGTGCTGGAAGGCCCGGGGAGCAAAATCGGACAGAGCCAAAGAACGCTGGACCCAGGAGAGGACTGCCGTCACGGGGCACCAGGTTAGAGTCCCCTGACGCAGCGGCACTGAACATGATACAGGATTCAGCACCCTGGCCGGGACTCCAGACCCCTTGTAGGGCCTTTGGAAGCTTGTAAAAAGCAGCATCCCACATGAGTTGAAGTGGAAATGCCCAATGGTTGTGGCAGACAGCTGAGGACAGCATCCCAGTGCTCAGAGCGGTGGAACAGGAGAGGAAATAAGCTCCAGGAGCCCAGGAAACCTAGTCAGTGCCTAGGAAAGCCCAGGAGACGCTCCATTTCCAAACGCAATGAGGGATGTGCTGGCTGTGCAGGACTGGGTGGAGGGTGGAGACTTCATTACAGGGAGCTCTGGGCTCACAGTGAGCATGATGAGGCGGTGACATGATAGAGGCCAGATGGTGATGTTTGACTCTAGAAATAACTCGGAGCAGTTACCGCATGCAAGACTGCAGCGGCAGCCTGATGTGCTGAGCTGGAAAAGCTACAGTGATGGTCAGTCAAACATGGCATCAGGGGCAGGACAGAGGCCAGCCAGCAGGATAACTACCCAGTTTATGCAACCGAAGAAAGTTGAAGACAGGGCTCAGGGGCCCAAGAAAGTTGCTTCAGTAGAATGTCACAACCCCTTACCCAGTTTCCAGGCGTGAGCCAGTTCTCATCCCAGGGACTGCCAACTGGAGGAGAGGACTGCATCCCCTGGGGCCTCCCCCAGAGGGGCCTGTGGCCATTTACGCAGGTAAATCCACTTGGAAAGGGAAACACCTAGACGTTTGAAGAGCTGCTGGGCTGGGTTCTGAGTTGAAGGATCGTCATGCCCCTATTAGAGTGAAATCTGTGAGGTCCAAGAAACATGGAGCTTGGGGCCAGGAGCAGCTCGCAGTGAGCCCCTCAGGCGATCATTTCCCCGCACTACAGGTGAGGGACTGGTAGGGACGTTTGAGATGGTTGTCAGAGCACCCACCTTGGTTCCTTATTGTGCGGGTTAAGAGCCATCCGAGCAAGGAAGGCCAAGATGGGAGATCAAAAATGATGACGCGTGTTGGAGGGAACACGAAGATCGAGACATGGAGAAAAGGCCTGATGGGTCGTTTAGTTCACAGTCCCATGTCTGAAGTCAGACAGGTTCCGGACAATGACACTGAACCGCCAAGGTCTCTAGCGTGCGGTCACCCCACGTGGCGGCAGCTGCCGGGGCAGAGGCGGTGCACAGCCAGACCTCTGAACTGTGGTGTGTGGCCCCGGGGCTGGGGACGCCCTCTTCCGACCCCTCACAAGGGGGAGAATCAGAAGCAGGCTGTACCGCATGGCACGGACTCCCGCAGACCCCTGGATGTCTCTGTGCACTCGGGCTTTCCTGCTCTCTGTAGCACAGCCCAAAGAGGTCTGGGCGGGCTGCAGAGCGTCAGCTTGGTTTGCCGTATCGATGACATCACTGTAATCAGATCAGAGGAGCAAGAAGTTGGCAGTTCACCAGAGGGTCTGAGAAGACATGTGTGCTCTGAGACATGTGTCAGAGAGTCAGAAATAAGTTTACGTAGACACAGGGGTTCCCACATCAGTGGGGCCAGATTTTGTTGAGCACCTCACTTTCCATCCAAGAAGCACAGAGATGCCTACAGCATCCTTTATTGACTCCTTCTCTGAGAAGACTCACCCCCACAGACCAGCAAGTACCATTCCTCCTCAGATCTGTGTTCTGCTCAAAGGGACTGATCCTTCTTTCCTAAACCAGAATCTGTTCCCTTATACCTGTGATTGTAAGAGATAAGAAGACAGAGAGGGATCAAAGGGAAAAGTGATAGCTCGCAGAAAACACCTGTACTCTTTTTTGTTCATAACTCACTGTTACCATGTCCCCTCTTCCATAGAATCCTCTATTGCACCCGACCAAAATATTTATTGAAAAGCACCAATCTATCAACAAATGGATATTTGTGTATGGCTAAAATAGCATTGTGGATCTTCCCTGTAGCTCAGATGGTGAAGAATCTGCCTGCAAGGCAGGAAACCTGGGTTCAATCCCTGGGTCAGGAAGATCCACTGGAGAAGGGAGTGGCCACTCACTCTAGTATTCTTTCCTGGAGAATCCCATGGACAGAGGAGGCTGGTGGGCCACAGTCCATGGGGTCACGAAGAGTCAGACATGACTGAGTGACTAACACACACAATAGCATAATTAATTTATTTTCATATCTGCTCAATCTACTTTCAAAGGATTTGAAGTGACATAAAATAAATGACCAACATACAATGCATAATTAAAAGGGTATCAAAAATGTATTGAAGGAAGATATCGTTGTTTCTAACTTGTGTAGTGAAAGCAGCTACTGCAATGGGCACAGAGCTCAGCTCTGAGTTTCCTGGCAGTCAAGGTGAGAAGGGAAATATGGAACATGCTGTCTCATATACGTTGTTGCCTAGTGAAGGGAAGTGTGCTCATGTTTCAGAAAAGACAATATTTTGGAGGAATTTTTAAGATAATCTTTTTCCATAAGGGATATTCAGCGAGTCAGGGAGTGACTTTCCATCCTGAACAACAGGGCTTGCTGCTCTGCTCATAACAGTGTCTGGAGCATAGTAAAGGCTCAGCTGGTACTTGTTGAATGACTGTAATAGTTCCTTCCACTGTCACATGAAAAAAAATTGGGAACATAATTTGTTATTCAGTTGCTCAGTCATGTCCAACTCTTTGCAACCCCATGGACTGCAGCATACCAGGCTTCTCTGTCCTTCACCATCTCCCGGAGCTTGCTCAAACTCTTGTCCATTAAGTTGTTGATGCCATCCAACCATCTCATCCTCTGTCATCCCCTTCTCCTTCCACCTTCAATCTTTCCCAGCATCAGGGTCTTTTCTAATGAGTCAGCTCTTCACATCAGGGGGCCAACATTTTGGAGCTTCAATTTCAGCATCAGTCCTTCCAATGAATATTCAGGATTGATTTCCTTTCGGATGGACTGGTTGGCTCTCCTTGCAGTCCAAGGGACTCTCCAACACCACAGTTCAAAAGCATCAGTTCTTTGGCACTCAGCCTTCTTTATGGTCCAACTCTCACATCCATACATGACTATTGGAAAAACCATAATTTTGACTAGACGGACCTTTGTTGGTGAAGTAATGTCTCTGCTTTTTAACATGCTATCTAGATTGATCATAGCTTTTCTTCCAAGGAGCAGTTCAGTTCAGTTCAGTCACTCAGTCGTGTCTGACTCTTTGCAATCCCATGGACTGCAGCATGCCAGACTTCCCCATCCTTCACCAACTCCCAGAGCTTACTCAAACTCATTTCCATCAAGTTGGTGGTGCCATCCAACCATCTCATCCTCTGTCATCCCCTTTTCCTTCCGCCTTCAATCTTTCCCAACATCAGGGTCTTTTCTAATAAGTCAGCTCTTCACATCAGGGGGCCAACATTTTGGAGCTTCAATTTCAGCATCAGTCCTTCCAATGAATATTCAGGACTGATTTCCTTTCGGATGGACTGGTTGGATCTCCTTGCTGTCCAAGGGACAAGAGTCTTTTCCAACACCACAATTCAGAAGCATCAGTTCTTTGGCGCTCAGCTTTCTTATACTCCAGCTTATAGTCTAACTCTCACATTCATACACGACCACTGGAAAAACCAGAGGTTTGACTAGGTGGACCTTTGTTGGCAAAGTAACGTCTTTGCTTTTTTAATATGCTGTCTAGGTTGGTCATAGCTTTTCTTCCAAGGAGTAAGCGTCTTTTAATTTTTTGGCTGCAGTCACCATCTGCAGTGATTCTGGAGCCCAGGAAAATAAAGTCTGTCATTATTTCCATTGTTTCCCCATCTGTTTGCCATGAACTGATGGGACTGGATGCCATGATCTTCGTTTTCACTCTCCTCTTTCACTTTCATCAAGAGGCTCTTTAGTTCCTCTTTGCTTTCTGCCATAATTGTGGTGCCATCTGCATACCTGAGGTTATTGATGTTTCTCCCAGCAATCTTAATTCCTGCTTGTGCTTCATCTAGACTGCCATTTTGCATGATGTACTCTGCATGTAAGTTAAATAAGCAGGGTGACAATATACAGCCTTGATGTACTCCTTTTCCAATTTCGAACCAGTTCATTGTTCCATGTCCAGTTCTAACTGTTGCTTCTTGATCTGCATACAGATTTCTCAGGAGGCAGGTCAGGTGGTCTGGTATTCCCATCTCTTGAAGAATTTTCCACAGTTGTGATCCACACAGTTGAAGGCTTTAGTGAATCAATAAAACAGAAGTATATGTTTTCCTGAGATTCTCTTGCTTTTTTGATGACCCAACAGATATTGGCAATTTGATCTCTGGTTCCTCTGACTTTTCTAAATCCAGCTTGAACATCTGGGAGTTCTCAGTTCACATCCTGTTGAAGCCTGGCTTGGAGAATTTTGAGCATTACTTTGCTAGTGTCTGAGATGAGTGCAATTGTGCGGTAGTCTGAACATTTTTGGCATTGCCTTTCTTTGGGATTGGAATGAAAACTGACCTTTTCCAGTCCTATGGCTACTGCTGAGCTTTCCAATTTTCGTAATGTTCAGCCTAGTTCTCTGGTAGTTTACTCAGGCTCTTAGGAGTCAAAGGAGGGTCTCTGGTGGCCTGATAGGCGCAAGGGAAAGCATTAGGCGAGTCCAGAGAAAAGAGGATCAGCACCCTTGAATAATCCTCCTCCGGTATTCGTTGTTTGCCCCGCACCGAGGAGAGCAGCCTCAAGCGTAGGTGTCTGCACTGCGCTTCCTTTCAGACGCTCGCAGCCCAGGTGTTCTCTGCTGCTGGTGGAGGGGAGGCCCGGCTCGGTGGCCTGCGAGGGGACCAGGGCTGGGCCACTGCCGGCCCGGGAGCTGCTCCTGGGAAGGGGGTCCAGGCTGCCTCCCCTCCTGGCAGCTCGTCACAGAGGCCAGTGCCCAGTGAGCCACAGCACCTCTTTTGGAAGCTGGGTAAAGCCGCCAACCAGCTCCGTCCCTCTCTTCTCCATCCGCAGTGAGCGGGAGGCTTCACTTTGAGACTCAGACATAAGATGGAAGTGCCCAGGGCTGCCGATCCCTGTGGGGAGACAGCCGCCCTGGAGCCGCCTTGGTGAGCAGCTGTGGGAAACATCACCTGCTGTGTAAAGCCAGAGAGATTTAGGGATCACCAGGGATGGCAGAGCCTGGTAGGGTGCAGTCTACGGGGTTGCGCAGAGTCAGACACGACTGACGCGACTTAGAAGCAGCAGCAGCAGCAGCAGCAGCAGGGGAAGCCCAGGCCCGGCCCAGCCTCATGAGCAGAAACCCTAAGAGTTTACGTGGGATTCCATTGATCGGTATAATGCACCTGTCATCTGAGTAACAGTAAAGTGTAATCGCAGGCACCTAATAGATTCACCTGTTATGTGGAGTTAGGTAATGTCACGATTGCGTATGATGAAGAATATTTGCTCCAAATATCAATGTTTTTATCATAAAAAGTTTAACTTTTTATTTTTTTTTACCTAATTTGCCAAATATCAAGAGATTCTTTGAGGATACCCCTGAAATCAGCAACTAACTAGGCCCCAAGCCTTGCCTTCTTAACTATGGTGGGAGGGTATGCGTTTTTTTCTTCTAAAGTCTTCATCAAAGCATCCCAGAAAAAGCTAAAAGAAGAGGTGTGGGTACCTGGCACAGACCACTTGGGGTAGAGACTTGCTGTCGATGTTTCCTCGCAATAGAATCACAGCACAGGCTGCAAGGGAGAGACCCCAGGAGCTTGGAAACCCTGCGTCTGCCCACAGACTCTTCCTGTGTGGAGAGCTGGGCTACAGAGATCCAGCGGTAAAGCTGCCTCGGCCCGAACTGCTCTGTAGGTTGTTAGCAACTGAGCAAAACAGACTTTATCTACGGTCAGGAGGAGCTTTTGTGAAACGTTGGATTGGAAGAGGCAACATCGTAGTAAAGAAATGTGAAAGGAGCAAATGGGCCCTGCGTGCCCACTGCCTTTCCTTCACGGTGTTACTATGATTACAGGCAGTCTTGCACGGTGCTGTGCAGGTTTGCACGAGTATTTGCTATTTAGAGATTCCTGTACTGGGCACAGGGCATGTGTCCAGAGGCTGTGGATCCCGTGGGAGTACCATGGCTATGGTACTCCCATTGCCTCAGGCAGGCGCTGCCCGCTGCCTTGGGCACCCCTCGGGCAGGCTCAGCCTGGAGAGGTGGGGGAAGGAAGCAGAGGAGATGACCCCGGAAGTGGACATGGCCTTGAAGCTGTGAGCACTTGGTGAAGACCGGAAGCCCATTTCCAAGATTGCTCTGGCTCGGTGGCCGGCCCAGCCAGGACTGCCTCTCACCCCTCACAGAGGCCATCGCTCCCAGCTTCAGGGCAGCAGGCAGCACAGAAGGGAGCGGACGGGGGCCACTGGCCGGACCACACATCCCAAGGAGGCAGGGAGACCAGGCGGGTCAGGCGCAAGCATGGCATCTGGGAGCATGAATGCAAGTCTGTCAACTTTGTGTGTGACCGTGAGGGGCGGAGGCTGCTTTTATTAACGTGGGCCCCCGACACCTGCTTCAGTAGCTTCCATCTCTTCCAAATGGTTTGATGTGAACAGAACTCTTCTCCCCTCATTATCTCTAAGTGTCTTGGTCTGTGAAAATGGGCCAGCAGTGCCCTCCCAGAGAGAGGCTCTGAGGACCATGAGGTGCTCTGCTAGCGTTTGGTGCTCAGGATAATTCGGTGGTTTCCGGGCGAGGGTGGGGCCCTTTCCTCTTACCCCACCCCTGACCCCCCAGCACCTGCACCAGACCTGGGAGACCTGGGGCAGGCGGTCAGCCGCCCCGCCCCGGGACCTCGGGGCGCGGCCCCTGCAGGTACCCACCCGCTAGGAGTCAGCTCTCCCTGCCGCTGCCCCCCAGGACGCGCTTGCATCCAGTGCAGAGGAAGGCCTTGCACTCACCCCAGACCCTCCCCTGGAGGCAGAAATCTTCAGAAGACAGGACGCTCACAAAACCACACTGAGCACTGTCACCCAAACCAGAGCAATCCCCCACCCACCCTTCCGTGGGTGGGTCGTAAACCGACACAGCTCGGCAGCAGAAAGGAGCAGATGGCTGACCTGGTGCCAGAGACGGGCGGCCTTGAGATGCAGGGCCACGCTCACTTCACGAGGCCACTCACACGACTTACAAACAAGAAGCTGTAGAGATGGAACCAACTGTGGTCGTCAGGGGCCAGGGAAGGGGGGACGGGTCTGCACACGTGGCAAGGCAGCAGGAGGGACCCTCAGGGCCCTGGACCTGATCCCAGAGGTCCCCAGAGTCCCCACCTTCACTGTCCGTCCCCCGCCCCCCATAGGACAGAGCAGCTTCCCGAGGCAGAAGGAAGGCAAGGCCGCAGGGGACCCGGGGACTGGCAGGGCCTTTGGGCCGAAGCTCCAGGTTTGGGGCCGGGGAGGCAGGGAGCCACACTGCTCCCAGCTGGTCTGGTCTCATAATGCCAGCTCACTTGGTGGAAAGAACTCAGAACACAACACATGTGGCTGCTGGATGGAAAAGCTAGGAGACCGGAGGCCAGGGCAGAGCTCCTGGCCACACGGGGCCTGAGACGACGGGGCCCCTGGCCCAGGGTCTGCTCAGAACAGCGGTGACAAGTCAGCTTCCAGGAGGTCGCTCTTGTGGCCAAGTGAGGAACAGGTGCTCATTCAGGGGGATCTCAGCGACCGCGCTCTACCTCACCCCAATCCCTAACAGGTAAAATGGAAATCCACCTTTTAAAAGTGCCTCTCCTAAGACTCACATGTTCATTTTACAGCTAATGTCCCAGTGGAAGCAGGCCAGGCAGCACCCCAGCGGTTGGCTAATCCGGCACCCTGAGTGTCTGTTGGGCACCCCAAACCCCATCCACTGCTGTGTCTAAACTTTGTGCGTTATATCTGATGATGGCTGGGGGTGGGGGCTGAGGCGCAGGGGTGGTCACATCCTTCCAGCCTCCAGAGCTAATCCACGCTCTCACCAGAGGATTCTCAGCCACAGTCAGTGACTCACTCCCCACCAGGCACTTCCTTCCTGCTCCTGGAGGAGGCCTTCCCACAAGAAGGCAGAATCATTGCCGCCAGCTCCCCACAGCCCACACTGCCCCTGACCATGTCTCCTGCTGGGCATGTGGCCTGTGCCCTAGTCCGATGTCCCCTCACACACACGCTACTCGGCCCAGAGGACATGTAAAAGGTGGATTAGCAAGAGAAATAAGGCCTGTGGCATCACCATCTCTGTTGCTGTGACTGAAGATGTCTCTGATGTGGCCGCTGTTCTGACTCTCAGGGACCCAGGAGTTGAGGTTTGCTGGCCCCCATCAGGTGTCCAGATGGGAGACGGCCAAGCAAGCCAGTGCGCCTTGTCTGCGGGTTTCCCAGAATTCCTTTCTAGCCCTCAATGCTGAGTTTACAAAGGCAGCTGAGAAGCCCCGGGGCCAGAAGCACACAGATCCGATCTCTTTAACTCTCAAGTGGGGTTAGGGCAAGGAGCTGAGAAGAGGAGGCAGGTACGACTGCTCCAGCTCACGCTGAGAGCCCAGCTTTGACTGCTGGCTCTTGGCTTCGGCCGCAGCTGCCAGGTGTGTGTCAGCTTCACGTGTGTATCAGCCTCCCCATAAAACAACCAGAAATACAGACACAAACAGGAAAAGAGGGCTGCATGGTATTTCGAAATTATTGTTTGAAAGGCTGTGTTTTGTTCTTCTTTTTGGAAGGGATCTTGTACTTTTGTTTCATCTTTGTTTTCACAGTTTTTGTTCTCTAAATTGAATGCCAGTATCTGCTCTATATATAGATAGAGATCATTGTGTAATCACCAGCACGAGGCTCTCTCAAGACAGACTCAGATATTCACAGGCTTTTGACTAACAAGTTTTTATGAACTCCTGGCTTGTGCATAATGCCCTTGGCGGCTTGATTTCTCTCTGAGCCTTTCAGAGCCAGTCAGCAGAGCCCAGCTCAGCCCAGAAAGTCAAGCATCGCCAGCCACACCTGCCTCCTCAGCATCGTGCTGAAATGCTCAATCCCTGGTTAGGGCACCAGACTGTTTATTCAAAACTCAGAAGGCCGATGTCACTGCTGACACCAAAGCTAACTTTTCTCCCAGAATCTTCCGTGCACATATGTCACTGAGTTTCTCAGCCACGTCTCTACTGTTGCCCCCGTGGGGCTGCTGGCGCCCACCAAGTTTCCTCTGCCGGCCGTGGCGGGGCCACAGGTTCAGGGCTCAGGTCCTGCTCAGAGTACCCCACAACCGCGTCCTCTGCGGCCTGGCAGGGGGTGCCACACCAAGACGGCAGACAACCACATGTAGACATCAGTCACCAGAATCACTGTGACATGGGGTGATTTCTCAGGTAACAGAAATAACCTACACTAGATGATTTTTATTTTAAGCCAACTGTGGAGCAATGGGAATAGTACAAAAATTTATAGAGCTTTTGTCTCTGCCTAACTTCCTCCTTAGGAAATAAAACAGTGACTGCATCTCTGGTCACACACATTGCTAAACCATCTTACTTTCTTCTCTCCCGTAGATTTTTAACAGAACTGGGCAACATTGCCACGTCGCCTACAAAGCACAGTAAAACCTAAGATGTGTTTAAGTGAACAGGGGCTGAAATTCAGAACATCATCCTTTATTCTTTTTCCTTAGAAGTCTGTGCCTACCACCCTCAGCGTGACTAGAGCCAAAAGGGTGTTCTTTTCTATTGCACACAGTGCTGGAGTGCTTAATAAAGCCAACTACACGTTTCTCTTAATCACTGCTGATGGTTTGATCGACAGCTCGTGCACTGCGAGTGGAGATGCCTGACTCAGCAGCTAAGCCAACTGCTGGGTTTACTCAGACTTCTGACGGGGTGATTAGCATGTGCCACCTGCTGGAAACGTCAACAGTGTCCCCAGGTGGCAAGGACTTCTGGAGTGTGGCCTGGAGCGGTCAGGCAGACCCAGGAGTCTGTGTGTGGGGCCGAGGGTCGGTGGCCAGACCATAGGCCCTCCGCTTCCTGGACTTCCTCCAGATCATCCCCAGCCACTGGGATCCTGAGGCTCCTCTGCTAAACAAGCCTCTCTGCACCCGCACCAGATGAACCTGGGCCTCAGCCCCTCCCAGAGCCAGTTCATACCATCAGCCTNGCCCTTGGCGGCTTGATTTCTCTCTGAGCCTTTCAGAGCCAGTCAGCAGAGCCCAGCTCAGCCCAGAAAGTCAAGCATCGCCAGCCACACCTGCCTCCTCAGCATCGTGCTGAAATGCTCAATCCCTGGTTAGGGCACCAGACTGTTTATTCAAAACTCAGAAGGCCGATGTCACTGCTGACACCAAAGCTAACTTTTCTCCCAGAATCTTCCGTGCACATATGTCACTGAGTTTCTCAGCCACGTCTCTACTGTTGCCCCCGTGGGGCTGCTGGCGCCCACCAAGTTTCCTTTGCCGGCCGTGGCGGGGCCACAGGTTCAGGGCTCAGGTCCTGCTCAGAGTACCCCACAACCGCGTCCTCTGCGGCCTGGCAGGGGGTGCCACACCAAGACGGCAGACAACCACGTGTAGACATCAGTCACCAGAATCACTGTGACATGTGGTGATTTCTCAGGTAACAGAAATAACCTACACTAGATGATTTTTATTTTAAGCCAACTGTGGAGCAATGGGAATAGTACAAAAATTTATAGAGCTTTTGTCTCTGCCTAACTTCCTCCTTAGGAAATAAAACAGTGACTGCATCTCTGGTCACACACATTGCTAAACCATCTTACTTTCTTCTCTCCCGTAGATTTTTAACAGAACTGGGCAACATTGCCACGTCGCCTACAAAGCACAGTAAAACCTAAGATGTGTTTAAGTGAACAGGGGCTGAAATTCAGAACATCATCCTTTATTCTTTTTCCTTAGAAGTCTGTGCCTACCACCCTCAGCGTGACTAGAGCCAAAAGGGTGTTCTTTTCTATTGCACACAGTGCTGGAGTGCTTAATAAAGCCAACTACACGTTTCTCTTAATCACTGCTGATGGTTTGATCGACAGCTCGTGCACTGCGAGTGGAGATGCCTGACTCAGCAGCTAAGCCAACTGCTGGGTTTACTCAGACTTCTGACGGGGTGATTAGCATGTACCACCTGCTGGAAACGTCAACAGTGTCCCCAGGTGGCAAGGACTTCTGGAGTGTGGCCTGGAGCGGTCAGGCAGACCCAGGAGTCTGTGTGTGGGGCCGAGGGTCGGTGGCCAGACCATAGGCCCTCCGCTTCCTGGACTTCCTCCAGATCATCCCCAGCCACTGGGATCCTGAGGCTCCTCTGCTAAACAAGCCTCTCTGCACCCGCACCAGATGAACCTGGGCCTCAGCCCCTCCCAGAGCCAGTTCATACCATCAGCCTGACCTGAGGGGCCAGGGAAAAGCAGCTGGGCCCATCCTGATGTTCTGGCTCAGCAGGTCCAGGGCAGGCCCAGAACCAGCCTTTCCTCTGACCCTGAAGGGTGCTGCACTGTTGTTTCTGGAAAAGAGTGGCCAGCAGCCCCAGCCTGCCCTGGACAAAGGGGGTTCTTAGGACATGGGACCTCAGGTAAGACTGGAGTGTCTGGGGAAGCCTGTGGTGGCCCTCTGTGACCCCGACCAACCTCCCCAGCAGCGGAGTTCTATCACTAGCCTGTGGTGTGTCCCTGGCAGACGTAATCCTCAGGTACAAATGCACCAGCAAGAGCACAGAACAAGTCTCAATACCTAATCTGGATTTGTTTCCAAGAAGTTTTCTCTTACAAAGAGGAAGTTTGAAAGAAGTAACCATTCAAATAGGTGAAAAAAACTTTCAGCCACTGTGCGTCTAAACTAAAGATGGATTTTATATACTTCACCTCTTTAGGTCTCAGCGCAGGACTTTATAAAGTATTATGTTCTTTTCTAATGTCCATGCATAGGTTCATTTCCACATCTTCATTTTATGCATGAAGCAGCTTTGGCTACATCTGCTAACATTTTAGCAAAATCTCTCTGTCGGTTATATAGCAACCATCAAACAAACACCTTGTGGCTTAAAGTGGCACCACTCTCTGGTTCTGGGGCTGGTGGGCAGTTCTCCCATCTAGGGTGGCCTCGTTTGCCAGTGCAGGGGTGGCCACATCTCCCCACATTTGATCAGTTGTTCTCATGGCAGCAAACCAGCCTCGTTAACTCAGCACCAAGGTGTTTCCCATACCATGAGCAGCAAACTCCAGGATCTGTGCATATTTCAAGCCCCTGCTTGTATCCCAGTGGTCAAACCAATTTACACGGAGAAGCCTAGAAGCAGCGTGGAAATGGACCTTTTACCTTTTGTCTCAGGCAGACAAAGAATTGCGGATTATTTGCCACAATCTCTGTTTCTCTTAACAAAAACTTCATTTCTGAATTGTCTTTCAAAGCAACTTGTGAGAAAGGAAAAGACTTACTACCAGAATACTAACCGGCTGAGCGTTAACAGGGACAGCTCTAACCAACAGAGTGCTAACCCACATGGAACTAAGCAGCAGAGCGCTAACCAGCAGAATGCTAACTCACAGAGCGCTAACCAGCAGAGTGCTAACCAGCAGATCACTAACCAGCAGAATGCTAACTCACAGAGCGCTAACCAGCAGAGCGCTAACCAGCAGAGTGCTAACCAGCAGACCACTAACCAGCAGAATGCTAACTCACAGAGCGCTAACCAGCAGAGTGCTAACCAGCAGATCACTAACCAGCAGAATGCTAACTCACAGAGCGCTAACCAGCAGAGCGCTAACCAGCAGAGTGCTAACCAGAAGAGCACTCCCCCAAGTCCGTGCTGACAGGCAGGCCCAGTTCCAGGTCCTCAGGCCGATTGGCCAGGCCCCCAGCACAACCCCAACTCTAGGGTCCAAGGTCACCCTCAGCCTGGGCAAACAGAGATAGCGGTCGCCTGTATTCACCCTGCGAGCCGGAACCCCTGTCCCTCACCGGCAGGGGGCCGTCGGGGCTCTCCGGTGCTCCGATGGGGAAGGTTCAGGCTGAGGCTGGAGCGGCCCATGCTCACGCAGGGCTGTAGCTACTAGGCAGCTCCTGTGATGACTGAAGGTATCGTCCCCTCTCGGCAGGGCTGCTGCCGGTCATCACTTGCAATGTTTAAGCTCATGATTCCTGATTCCTGTGGTCTGCACCAAAGCTGTTTAAGGGTGCGCCATGAGAGGGAGGCGGTGTGGCCGGCTCCGAAGAAGCATGGAAACCCTTGAGGGTGGGGGCCTTCACAGCCCTCCACACAGCTCTGGCAGCGCTCGCTTGCGCTTCTCGGGGTCGTGAGTCTTTTCACTGTTTTAAGGACGAGGCATTTCTTTTGCTGTGAAATGTCTGTTCATCATTATTGCTCACTTTCCTGTTGGGTCTGTGCTCTTTTGTATTGACTTGTTGGAACCCTCATCTATTAAAGAAACGCCTCTCTTTCTTAGATTATAGTATGCAAGAACCTCTGGGTTTGTGTCTTTGGCTTGTGTTTTGTTAAAGATATAGTTTATTTTTCTGTAATAACATTTATTGATAGATTTATTTTGTAATGTAGTTTTAAATCAGCTAATCCAAGGACCTTTATTTGATTTTTGAACATTCTTATTTTAAAATTGTTTTCATTAGGGCTCAGATCCCACATATTATTAGAAGATTCTTCCAGTGATGTGATGCTATGCTGTGCTATTTTAATTTTTAAAATTATTTTTTATCAACTTTCGTCTTCTGGAGTTTTGTATTATACCGTAGAAAGAGCATTCCCTCTTACATTATTTTTAAAATCATTCTTATTTTCATTTATTACTTTCGTGCTTTGTCTAAAGTTACATTTTGATTTGTCTTGAATTTATTTTCATTAAGATATAAGGTGTGGATTGAAGCTAATTTTTCAGATGGCTTTTTAGTTCTCTCAGATCACGTGTGGCTAATCCTTTCCCTGATCATCTGAAATGGCATCTTTATCAGTAGGTTCCTGTGTGAACTGGTATTTCTGGGCTTTCTAGTCTGTTCGCCGCTCTGTCTGAGGACCAGCACTGCGCTGCCACTGAGCCTCCTTCCACAGGCACTTTTGTGGCTGTCTTTGTGTCTTTGCCTTCTCTAGTTAAAAAGGACACGCAGCCCCGTGTACGTGCTCTCTTCAGGGCCGTCTGTCTGCCCAGTGCTCCCACCTCTCACGCTCTGACTCCCTCTGCTGTAGGCCAGTCCAGCTTTGTGACCCAACCCGACAGTCTTTTGTAGAAAGTGAGCTGAATTTGTTTAAGGGCAGCGGGCTGCTGGCCACGCTTCCAGGGTCCTCAGCCTCGTGGGGTCAGTCTTCCTGCTATGCTCTTGTGGCCGCTCGTCCTTCTGTCTCTGAAACCCTAGTATTCAGACACTTCACTCCCGAGCTGACCGCAGAGCACCTCCAGCCCTTCTTGGGGTCTCCCCATCTCTACATTTGAGCTCTGTCCTGGCCGACAGCTCTTAGTGGGATTTAAGTTCAGAACACCCATATTTTAATTTCTTTCCTGTTTTCTGCCTGTTAGAAGATAGCATCCTGTTCTTGCATGATGGATGTGCACTATTTTCTGAAGTGTTTCTGAGGACAGTAATTCGACCTTTAATTTTCTATTTGTTTATGTAGCTGTATGCTCCAAGGTCATGTCAGCTCATCTCTGTGAGGATGCTTTGCAGCGAGAGTGACAGTCCTCTGGGTTCACTGATAGGCCAGACCCCTAAACTCAGTGTAAAGAGAGGAAGCAGTGTCTACCGGCCATGTTCTCTACGTATTTGCATGGTTCACCTCAGTGTTGCTCCACTGAATTGGTAAGAATTATGCTGACTCATTGCCCAATTCACTGACATCTTTTGAAATTAGGTTTCACAGCAAATTGCTACTCCATGCTCAAGGGCGAAGTATTACATCCTGTGTGTTAGTTATTAGCTTTAACATTTAGGATTCCAGTCATGGATTACTTTGCTTTTCATAGTTTGTCCGAGTTCCAGGAAGTTTTCTTCACACAAAAATGCAAAATCAAGTATTAAATGTGCCCAGGTAGAGTCTGTCTGGTTGAGTGTGGAAGGCTCTTGGGGTCCTGCCGTCTCAGCCTCACACCCTCTGCTGACCCAGCGACCATGCCCTGGAGACGTCTATCCAGCAGGAACATAGGAGCGGGGAGGGATGCAGGGAGGGAAGAGGCCGGAGCAGCAGCAGGTCCTGGAGGAGGTTCAACCAGACGCTGGGTGAGGGATCATCTGTCGAAGAGAAAAAGGGTTAAAGTTGTGAGGACAAGACCATGCGCGTCTTCCCCAGGCCCTGGGTGCAGTGGAGGCTCTGGACTTCAGCCTTTTGGCCTCTGGGCAAATCTGCATTTCTCCTGCAGAGAGGCCAGTGGGAGAGAGGCGGGAGGGGCAGAAGCGAGATGAGGTCAGGGTGGGACCGAATCTTCGGGTTTGGCAACGAGCAAGTAGGATGTCAGAAATTTTAATCTGTGAGGTCTCCATGAAGGTTTGAGATCAGAAACCTGACTGAAAGGGTCTCAGAAGCTCGCACAGCAAAAGACACCACTGGTGGGAGCCGGTGAACTGGAGAAGGAGGTAGGACACCGCGGCTCCCCCTAGCCTGGCCCTGCCCTCCCTCCCCAGTCAGTGATGCTGCAGAGGGAAACTGCTTCGCCTGCACCCCATGACCTCAAGGCAAGCAGCAGCTCATCTTCAGCTGAAGACCCGGTCAGACCTGCTGCCTTGCGTGGCTTTGACATCAAGATGCCTATCGTGATGTCTGCAGAAGGTAAGTTATTTCATCAAGGCATGGCAGACGCTGAAGCCTGGGCAGAGGGAAACCCAGGGTCAGAGTGTCCGGACCCAGCTCTGTCTCCACTCCAGCCAGGCCTGCCCTGTGAGGGTGAAACACGTGCTATTGCTATCCACTTTGCCTGGGGCTGTTTTCACAGCATCGCTTCCATTTTTAAAAGTTAAGTAACTCAAGAGTGCCTCTGGACCCAGGACGAGGTGACTCTAAGACACTTTCTGACATTTATGTTCAGCTTTGTCCTGGAAGAAACAAGCTTCAGGAGCTCATCTGCTTATTCGAGTGGCGTGAGGACGGTAGGGCAGAATCTAAAAGCAGAGAGCGCACACATAACTGATTATGCTGACTTGGCCAGCGAGAAGGCCCCACTGCCCCACCACCCCCGCACACAGGGCCGAGGCGCGGCCTCTGCCCAGTCAGCCGACAGCATGCGAGGCCAGCTGCCTCCACAGTGAGGGTCACGCCACACAGGCACACGGACGGGGCAGTGGGTGCCCCCCGACCTCCGTCCACACAGAGGCCAGGACCCTTCGTTAGAGCGCATTTCCAGTCTCCGCACCCCGTGAGAATGTGGCAGGTGACCTGCCCCTGGAGGGCACTGCAGGCGCACCGCCCACCAGCAGGAAAGCTAGAAACACGGAAATTCACCGTTGTGTTCAAATCTCTTCTCTTCTTCCAGATTAACTCCCTACGAATATCTCCAGAGCAGGATTAAGAGACATAAGTGAAACTTCTCAGGACTGACATCCCTGGAAAGTGATTGCATGACTGAGGCTACAGATAACCCACTAATTACTGGCAACTAAAACTCCCTGTTTTCAAGACACCCAACAAGTATATCAGATGTTTCCTAAAAGCACACTCACCGGCTGCAGGAACACCCCGTCCTGTTGTTGGCCTTGGAGCTCATCCAGATACAGGTGATTCTCAGTCATCCCTCTGCTTAATCCTCAGCTCAGTCCCCACACTGCCTCACTATCTGTATGATCGTGGTTCTTTGGAGCTTGTAGAGACTCTTTATGGCTCAGCACTTGGTCCAATTTTGCCAGTTTTGTGAATGTCCCTCGTGTGCTGGAGTTTGTGGTTTCCTGTCCCTGAAGACATTCCCAGTCTCATCTTTTCCCACTTAAGACACAGGGAGCGCCGCTGGCCTCGAGTCGTCTTGTGATTCCAGTAGCTCTTGTCTCTGGGAGTCAGTTCTGAGGTTTCTACTGGTTCTACTCACGTCGACTCACTTTGCAAGACGCTCGTGCCCTGGAAACACTGGGCAGGTTTTGGGCCTTGGATTGGAGACCACCATTTTTTCTTGGTGTCTTGGGATGTCTCCAACCACGGCTGCTTCAGCCAGTCCCGCGGAGTGAGAGCATTTGGCTCCCAGGTACAAGAGCTGGGGGCAGGCACTCCCCGCTCGGTCCCTGCCCTGCAGGAGCCTGGAAACTGCTTTCAGAGATGGTTTCTAGTCCCCTGGGGGCCCTCCTGTGGGGCCCCCATGTGTCTCTCAGACCTCACTTTTCGGCGCCTGGAGTGCCCCCAGGAAGAGCCCCCTCTGCGCTGGCTCAGGACTGTGGCTGCTTTGACCGTAGCTTCGCAGCTTTGAAACTGCTGAGCCTGAGTCAGCCTCTCGGTGCATTTAAGATGCTCTCTGTGCTTTCGGGTGCCTCAGGCCGGAGGAGCAGCCGCCCTGACTGGACAGAGTGCCCAGTGTCCCCATCAAGGCCCCCATGACCCTAGTCACCAGAGGCCACCGGGGGCACCTCCGTATTTCTCAGAACAGACGTCTGTGAGACAATTTCCCTCCAAAAGGGAGTAATCCTGAGGCAATTTGAGATTCCTGCAAAATAAGGATGGAGCCTGTTGCTTACACTGCCCTTGTGGAAAGGCAGAGGGACAGAAGAGTCAACTGTGGCCACAGAGCACAACAGACTTACGAACATCAGGGACTTAATCAAAACATTGTCACAAATGCTCGATCCTGAGTACAGTCGGTCGTGTGCAAGGGCTTCATGTAGTTGTGGTATCGTTGGTGGCATCTCAAGGCCTCACTAATAAACTCAGTTTTCAAGCTGCTATTGGACCAAGATACTGATAAAGGCTGAGCCAAACACGCAGCTACCATGTGAGTGAGCAAATCAAACAGGCCCTGGCGCTCATTTCCTGCAGGACATAGGCAGGAGCTTTAATATTGAACATTCAAATCTAGAGCCAGGGAAAAATTCACTGCTTAAAAGTCCACAGAACACAAAACGCTGTCAGGGATCGGGCCTTGGACAGAAGAGAACATCAGTAGAAACCAGCGCTGTCTCTTGCTCCAAACTGGACTCTAGGCCTTCCAAGCTTTCACTTCTGTGAATAATTCTCAATGTGTGCGAATCCTTGTCAGTGTTTTAGACTCTTCCCTCAGGACAAGCCCTGAGGAGCTCCGGATTAGCAGACTTTTCTGCTCTAATCTTGCTGAGAACGTCCTAGCAGCTGAAACTCAGCTCCAGCTGGGGTGGACGGGCGAGTGGGAGCCAGACCAGGCAGCTGATGGTGACCTCTCTGTTCCTGGGGGCAGGTCCAGTTTCTCCAGGTATCTGCCCTGGGCCCCACCATCAAGTCAGTCAAATAGCGAACGCGAGTCGAGTGTTTGGGGGAGAGCAGCCCAGGGGGATGGTCAGCACACAGCCGGAGGGCGAGTGCAGCAAGGCCACACGCTCAAGGCCCTCAGGCGTCTTGTGACTCGGCCAGTCTCTGCTCTGCCCTCCACCCCCCGGGCTGTCCACACAGTGTGAGCAGACTGGACAGGGCGGCTTCTGCCCCAGGCACCTGGCAAGATGCTGAGGCCGTCAAAAACCTCTAGCCTGTGTGGCCAGTAGGCTCCAGGAAAAGACAGACGAGGTCATGTAGACCCACGGTTGAATGGAAAGTCTCAGATTCCCAGCTGTGGCCTCAGTCGCAGTGTCAGTCCTGTGTCCCATCATTGCTAATAGCAGACATCCACTGAGCACCACGGACTGTGCGCTTGATCGGGCCTGTGAGCAGGTAAACAAAAATAACCTCACAGAAGTCTTTTGACCGAGACGTGCAGGCTTTAGAGGCTAAGAAATTTTAAGGAAGACTTAAAGGGCCGACTGTTGTTAGGCAGTAATTCTCACGTTTATCTTCTACTGTGCGGAACGCAGTTCTTCTTGATGCGCCCCTTCCTGCAGGGCGGCATGGTGACCTCCCATTCACTAACCCTGCGCTGCAGGGCTTTGCAATGGATGCTGTGATGTAGTGAAGACCAGAATTCTGAAATGAAAGCAACACTGCCATTCTGTCATTAACCTGTTCCTCCAAGTATGTCATCCTCAAAACTATGCATATAATTCTGACAAAGAAGAATGACTCAAAAGATAATGCTATCATCACTTTATTTCCTTGGTCTCACAGGAAACCCATTCCTAACAGAAAAAGCTGGGGAGAGAGGAGTGGCTTAAAATGGCTAAAACTTTCTGTCTTCAAGTCCACTGGAGAAAAAGTTACTGAAGATCTGCCACCTAAGCTGCAGATAAAAATATTTGGAATTGTCCAAGTTATTGTAAAATTCAAAGGCAGAAGAGGAGGGACTAAGGCAGGGAAGGGGAGGGGAGGGTGCAGGGAAAGGGAAGAGGAGAGGTGGAAGGGGCTGGCTAGGGGAGAACGTCTTCACCTTGCTCCCAAGTGTGGGGCGCTGCGATGCGCGCCTCCAAGTGGCATCACTGAGAAGATGCCCCTGGAGGGAAGGGCATTCAGCTCCTTCTGCCAAGCACAGAGGCCACTCTCTGGTCTCCTCCCTTCCCGGAGCTTGGGTGCCATGGAGACTGTCACGTGACCCAGCAAACACAGTCGTCCGGGGCTGCACCGGACAGGCGTCCACTCTCTGTCTTCCCCAAGATGGTTGGGGGCCCCCGCGGCAAGGGGTACCTACAGGGCGCGTGGGAGAAAGCCTATCAGGATCACAGGAGAAAGGTAGGGTGGGTGTGCAGAGCGTAAGACACAACTCCCCTGGAAGCCAGAGGTGAATTTTCCTTTAGGAGATGGAGTAGGTGAAATGGCATATCCTTAAAAGGTTGGCCATGCCTACAATAACAATTCCATTAAACAGACTGTGGCTTTCCAAGTGCCGTGTTTTAGGACCATCCTTTCTCAANTCCACACAGTGTGAGCAGACTGGACAGGGCGGCTTCTGCCCCAGGCACCTGGCAAGATGCTGAGGCCGTCAAAAACCTCTAGCCTGTGTGGCCAGTAGGCTCCAGGAAAAGACAGACGAGGTCATGTAGACCCACGGTTGAATGGAAAGTCTCAGATTCCCAGCTGTGGCCTCAGTCGCAGTGTCAGTCCTGTGTCCCATCATTGCTAACAGCAGACATCCACTGAGCACCACGGACTGTGCGCTTGATCGGGCCTGTGAGCAGGTAAACAAAAATAACCTCACAGAAGTCTTTTGACCGAGACGTGCAGGCTTTAGAGGCTAAGAAATTTTAAGGAAGACTTAAAGGGCCGACTGTTGTTAGGCAGTAATTCTCACGTTTATCTTCTACTGTGCGGAACGCAGTTCTTCTTGATGCGCCCCTTCCTGCAGGGCGGCATGGTGACCTCCCATTCACTAACCCTGCGCTGCAGGGCTTTGCAGTGGATGCTGTGATGTAGTGAAGACCAGAATTCTGAAATGAAAGCAACACTGCCATTCTGTCATTAACCTGTTCCTCCAAGTATGTCATCCTCAAAACTATGCATATAATTCTGACAAAGAAGAATGACTCAAAAGATAATGCTATCATCACTTTATTTCCTTGGTCTCACAGGAAACCCATTCCTAACAGAAAAAGCTGGGGAGAGAGGAGTGGCTTAAAATGGCTAAAACTTTCTGTCTTCAAGTCCACTGGAGAAAAAGTTACTGAAGATCTGCCACCTAAGCTGCAGATAAAAATATTTGGAATTGTCCAAGTTATTGTAAAATTCAAAGGCAGAAGAGGAGGGACTAAGGCAGGGAAGGGGAGGGGAGGGTGCAGGGAAGGGAAGAGGAGAGGTGGAAGGGGCTGGCTAGGGGAGAACGTCTTCACCTTGCTCCCAAGTGTGGGGCGCTGCGATGCGCGCCTCCAAGTGGCATCACTGAGAAGATGCCCCTGGAGGGAAGGGCATTCAGCTCCTTCTGCCAAGCACAGAGGCCACTCTCTGGTCTCCTCCCTTCCCGGAGCTTGGGTGCCATGGAGACTGTCACGTGACCCAGCAAACACAGTCGTCCGGGGCTGCACCGGACAGGCGTCCACTCTCTGTCTTCCCCAAGATGGTTGGGGGCCCCCGCGGCAGGGGGTACCTACAGGGCGCGTGGGAGAAAGCCTATCAGGATCACAGGAGAAAGGTAGGGCGGGTGTGCAGAGCGTAAGACACAACTCCCCTGGAAGCCAGAGGTGAATTTTCCTTTAGGAGATGGAGTAGGTGAAATGGCATATCCTTAAAAGGTTGGCCATGCCGTACAATAACAATTCCATTAAACAGACTGTGGCTTTCCAAGTGCCGTGTTTTAGGACCATCCTTTCTCAATCATGGCATATTTCCCCTATCGAAACAACACACTCCAGAGGGGACTGCTGCTGCTGCTGAGTCGCCTCGGTGTCTGACTGTGTGACCCCACAGACAGCAGCCCACCAGGCTCCCCCGCCTCTGGGATTCTCCAGGCAGGAACGCTGAAGTGGGCTGCCATTTCCTTCTCCAGTGCATGAAAGTGAAGTCGCTCAGTCGTGTCCGAGGGGACCAGGAATGGACTTTTGTTTCTGTTAAGAGACATACTATTATTTCCATCTATCTGACGCAAACATGGGTCTCATTTGAGAAGGCAGTCCTGTGGTCCCGAGTGGCTGGGTAGTCTTCTGCCCTTGAGACCTCTCAGAGCCATCCAGGCAGGGTGCTGGCTGGCCATCAAAGCTGAGAAACAGAAGCGGCTGTGTGGGAATCAGGGAGCCCTGGAGTGATCTGAAGGAGTGAACCCAAGGCCCCTGCTCCTCCGGGGTACCACCCACCTGGTGCAAGCTTTGCACGGTGCCTCGTCACCTGGGCTTGCACCTGCGTCCCTGTGGGAGCCCCCAGGAGCCTCTTGGCTTCGCCCCATTTCACCTCCCTTCCTGCGACCCCTGGTGCTGGAGCCTTCCCTGCTCACTGAGAACAAATACGGGCATGCAGCCTCCCTGTCCGCCTCCTCACCTCCCCCGTCTGAGAGGGTGGCCGCTCTGGTTGCCCAGAGCACGTCGGAGCACTAAAGAGCTGTGGGTGGGAAGGACTCACCCCGGCATCCCTGTGGTTCCTCTTCTGTACTCAAGTGGGGTCAGCTCTCCTCACTGCTGGGCTGAGAACCCCTGAGGGTAGGAAGGGGCTCGGTGCAGCTTTAGGATGACTGGGCCCCTCCCCCAGCCCACAGCACTCCCAGAGAGAAGCCCCTCCCCATGTCTGGGCAGGCCCCCATCTTGTCTCACCCATTCATGCTAAGAAAATTACCTTAATAAAACAGAAATTGCTGCTGATATTTCCTTAACAAAAGCCTGCAGCGCCTCCACCTTCCTATGACCCTACCCTAACAGGCTTGCACCACAGCAAGAGGGCATGAGTCTGGCTCACCTCTGCCCGCTCCCACGCCCTGGGTGACAGGGCAGTGCGGACTGTCCAGCCTCATCCGGCCATGTCCCTCTCTTGCCTGTCTTTCTGGGGCCCCCTTACTTCAGGGCACAAGTGCTGGTTCCCGAGCATGTTTTCCGAGACCCCTGGCCAGCTCCTGGCTCTCTGTGAAGATGCCTGCCCCGTCACCACATGGCTCGATGGGCTCGGGTCCCAGATCCCGGAGCTCAGGTCCTCACGCTGGAAAGACGCAGGTGTGGAGCTGCCACCTCCAGGTGATCAGATCAGAGGTCTCAGCAGCTGGGGATCTGTGAGCAGGTGGCTGGAATATGGGGGCTCCTTCTGACTGCAAGTGTGATACTTATGGCCCTGTGCATTTCATCCATCACATTTTAAAATACAAATTCTTCCCTTGTTTGTACAACTTCTGATATGAAACTCTGCATGGATCATTTTGGGCTAAGATGCTAATGCTGAAAATCCTGCTGGAGGCTCAGAAATTTGAGCCCAGTGGACTTGGGGACGTAGTTCACTGTCTCAAAGCCGGACAGCGCAGAGTGCGAATGTCAGCAGGTAGTTCTGTTTACTGAGACCTCTTCCCACACACACTTGATTCTCTCCTTGACAATGACCATGCTGGGCCGTGTCTGAGGGTTGCCTGCTCCCCTCCCGGGGATGCTCAGGTTCTGAATCAAGAACTTTCTGCCCAGGCCAACTTGGTATCTCCGATGCTGTGAGAAACAGCCTGCATGTGTTTCCAGGGCCCACAGAGCAGAAGCTGCCCAGCGGAAACTCAGGGTGGTTGACTGGCGAGGGTGCGTGGGTCACACTTCCCACTCTGACAGGTGCAGGAGGCCCGGCCAGTGGTGGACAGCCGCGCCCCGCCGACCGTCAGTCACCTCCGCCTGAAACTCGGCAAACTCAAGGTAAGTTTCAGTTCTATTCCACTTACTGTTACAGCCAACCCAGCACAAAAAAATATCAGCTTAAAAACCCAGGAAAATGAAAAAAGCAGGCTCAATAGGGAGTAAACAAGTCATGTATCAAAACTAAAACGCCTCTAAGTAGCCAATTAAGCCTGTCTTGCCTGGAATGGAGCTGGTGACAACTGAACCGGAGATCTTCCTCTAGTCTTCCTGCTGACCTGGCAGGAATCCAGAGGTGGGGAGGGGGCAGAGGGGACCCACGACGGCAATTTATTCAGCACAGATCTAGAGTAATTAATTAGCATTGTTCCTGTAAACCAGACCTTTCCATGACCACCTCGAAATTTCTATTTCTTGGAGTTGAAGCCATCTGGTGAGAGTCAGCATCGCATGGCTGTGCTGATCCTGACATCTCCCAGACTGTGCTGATCCTGACATCTCCCAGAGCAAAATGCTGCGAGCTTCTCATGCCCCCAGCGTCAGCCTAACCGGGCAAAACAGAGAGGAGCAAACTGGCAGATCAGTCGGTTCAAAACCTTAAATACAGCAGGAGGGCTTTCATTTCCTCTAGCCTCAAACCTTCTCTTCTTCTGAGCAGTATAAAATCTCCCTCTTAAAATATAAAGTGATTTCCTTTGTATTTCACTGACACAGCTCAGAGGTTTTGAGGAATGACCTAATTTCTTTCTCCCTCCCTGTTACTTCTACTCCAAGTCTGTGAAATTCGGCCCTGCCCTCGGGTATCCCAGTTAGGACACAGGAGCTCACCAGCTGCCCAGGGGCGGCCGCAGCAGCGCGTGCAGGGGCAAGGAGGTCCCGAGGCCCAGGGGCGGGGCTGCAGTCCCCCTGGACAGGGCTGCGTGCAGGGTGGCCCTGGCATGGTGCTGGCACAACCCGTGTGTCTGCGCAGCTGGAGGAGGGCCGGCTGGCTGTCATCGACAGGGACAACCGTCTGCTGCTGAAGAAGCTGTCCTGCATCGTGAGGACCGGGGGGCGGACCCACAGTGGAGTCACCTCTGCGCATAGGAGGTGAGGGGGCCCCACCCACGGGCGGGACCGGACTGGGCAAGCTGCAGAAAGACAGCGAGTGCCTCCAGAGTCAGGCCGGTTCCCACCATCAGCGGCACCTGGATGCAAGCAGCACCTCTCATGGCCGCAGGCCCCTGTCCACACTGGCCCTGCCAAGCCCGTTCACTTCACCGTGAAAATCTTCCTGCCCAGGAGGCTCCCAGCTCCCTCTCTTGAAAAGAGGATGAGAGTTGATGCCACCACAGGCTTCAATTCTCTCCATGTTTCAACAGCTATGCTGTTTTTTGGAGTCTAAACAGGGAGAAAAGAGAGCAGGAACTTTGCAGCCTGAGAGAGAAAAACCTGTTCTGGAGAGGGTCACAAACTCAGCTCAGGACCCGTTCGCCACACACCCTGTGGAAGGCAGACCCGCCGCCGGGGGAGGTACCTAACCTTTCTACTCCTTCCAACCCAGAGCTGTCTGAATTTCCCATCCCCTTCATCAGCTTCATCACCTGCATGGACACACGGACTCTAGGCTACTTGGGGGCATTTTACTCTATTGTCAGCAAACGTGTGCTGAGTGGTCGTAGCTTAACCACGGAGGCACAGCACAGCGACTCAGCTGAGGGGTCCGTCCATCCCTCCCTCCCTGAAAATGACGTGTGTGTCAGTTGCTCAGCTGCGTCCGACTCTTTGCAACCCTACGGACTGTAGCCTGCCAGGTGCCTCTGTCCATGGAATTCTCCAGGCAAGAATACTGGAGTGGGTTGCTGAATACTGGAGTGGGTTGCCTTCTCCAGGGGATCTTCCTGACCCAGGGATTGAAACTGGGTCTCCCACATTGCAGGTAAACATCTGCGCCACCAAAGAAACCTCCTTGAAAAATTATAAGGAGATAAAAATGAGCTCAGTTGGTATATTACAGCTTGTAGGAGAAACGTTTGGTGGAAAGCCTTCCTCAGTGGGAAGTTCTGTGACAATCCTGAAGCAGTGGTCCCACGCTATAGCCAGAGAGGCCGAGGAGACTAATGGCCTGAGCGTGTCTGCCAGATCCTTTGAGCTGTGTACTCTCCCTGTTCATCTCGTCCTAGTTACTGGCAAAACCATAATTCTGAATGAAAAAATGGTTTTAATTTTGACCTTAATTACCCTATTTATGAGTGTCCCAGTAGATCCCATGAAAGGGCTGTGAAGCCTTCACTTGCCCCATCTGTGGACATGGCTCTGGTACTTCGGGGACTTGCTTTCCCTTGATGGAGAAGGTGATGGCACCCCACTCCCCTACTCTTGCCTGGAAAATCCCATGGACGGAGGAGCCTGGTGGGCTGCAGTCCATGGGGTTGCTGAGGGTCGGACACGACTGAACGACTTCACTTTGACTTTTCACTTTCATGCATTGGAGAAGGAAATGGCAACCCACTCCTGTGTTCTTGCCTGGAGAATCCCAGGGATGGGGGGAGCCTGGTGGGCTGCCGTCTCTGGGGTCGCACAGAGTCGGACATGACTGACGCGACTTAGCAGCAGCAGCAGCTTTCCCTTGAAGTACAGCCTATCACGGGGAACAACGCTAGATATCAAAGTTTAAGTAAACACTTGGTGCCCAGTCCCCCCCTTCCCCTCGCCCCCCGCAGCCTGACCCAGACCCGCAGGGGCCCAGCTCTGTGAGGCGGTTTCTGAGCCTGCAGGCATGTGAGTGGGCTTGGCTCTGCTAATGCCTCTCTCCTCACTTGGGGGTAGTGTTGAGAAGCCCCCACCTTCCTGCCTACTTGCCTTGGACACTTCTTACAGAATCCAGAGGCATGGAAAGAACACATACGTTTCACAAAGATACGTAACTTACAAGTAATTACTAATAACAGGCACCCCTGCTCGGCCCCGTTCCAGAACACCACGGCGTAGTGAAGGCCACAGGACAGGGAGTCAGGAGTGCTCTGGTTTCCCAGCACGCGCGAAAGCTGTGTTCACGCTATTCCGTGGTCTATTAGGGTGCAGTAGCACTGTGTCTTTAAAAAGTACATTCCTTAATTAAAAAACCACAACACTTTATTGCTAGAAAATGCCAGCCGTCTGAGCCTTCAGCGAGTCATAGTAATGACGTAGCAGGTCACTTAACGAATATAATAACAATGAAAAACTCTGAAATATTGTGACAGTTACCAAAGTGTGACACAAATACACAAGGTGAGCAAATGCTGTTGGAAAAATGACGCCAATGGACTTGCTGGACATAGGGCTGCCCCAGACCTTCCACTTGTGTAAAAATGCAGTGTCTGTGGAATGCAGTAAAACAAGGTGCTAAAGCACTCAGAAAATCTAGCTTCAATTTATATTGAAAACATGAACAGTTCATTACAAACCTTTATTTTTAATTATAAAACTAATACTTGTTTATTGTAAAAAACGAAGTATGAAACAGTACAGAGTGGGTAAGTAAAAGGTGGGCTTCTCCCAGTTTAAACTTTCTGGAAGCAGTCGTTGTCAACATCTTGCTCAGAGCTCTGACTTGTCTTCTGTGTAGAGTCGCCTGTTTAAACAGAAACAGCACTGCACCCCACGTAGTTCATGTCAGGCATTCCTTTCATCCAACAGCATATCATGAAGACAGTTTCACGGCAGCGCATAAAGATCTCCTCCATCCCTTCCTAACAGTTACAAAATATTTTTGCACAGATGTGCCCTAATTTATTTAATCAGCCCCCTAACTATAGAAATTCAGGTTGTTTCCAGGTTTTCACTATTCCATGTGAATCTGTGATAATCATGCTAGCCCATGTTATTTTTGCAACTTATAGTCCTAGAAGTGAAATCATTCAATCTGAAGGTGCACACTTAATTTTTTGATGCTACCAGGCTGCCCTTGAGAAGCTCCCAGCAATGTGCTCGTCTCCCTGTGACGGCAGCTCCTGAAACTCCTATCCCCTCACACTCTGGCCTCCGGATTTCTTCTGCAGAGTAACTGTCTGCGCCTACCTTTGGTCAGCTTCCTACTGGTGTTGTAGCCATGCGTTCCGGAAAACAAACTCCCTCAGAAGGACAATGCAGATAGTGGAGCGCAGTTTATTACACCGGCGGGCCCAAGGCAGTCTCCTCTTAGCCAAGGACCCTGACCAGTTTTTGTGAAAATCTTATATACCCTAAGTGTACGTGCCCAAACCCACCTCACCAAATTCCCTGAAACTAGTCTGAACAAACAAAGAGAAAGATACAGTCAAAGTTCACCCGTGATTCATATGCCTTACGCCTGGGTAGTTAACAGTGGACAGTTATCAATAGGCCTGAGGTCATACCCCAATAAGCATACTAGAATGTATGATTCTATTCGGTTACACAGAAAGTTAGGGTATTCTTTCAGGCAATGGAGAGTCTAGGTATGAGCCCTGCGGTTCTTCCATCCGGGGGGCCTGGTTTTCCAGCTGGTATGTCGTTTCCATAGATACTGGGCATAGAGCTCCGAGTCCACAGTCCGGCCCAGGATGGAGTCCTGCTTTCGAGACGGAGCCTGCGCTGTGTGTTTCCTCCTTCGCCAGAACTCACTAAATGCTCTTTTTTTACATTTCTTCTCTCTGTGTGATTTTGGTATTTTCTGTTGCTGGGCCTTCAAGTCCCCCAGTCTGTTCTTTTGCAGCATCATATCCATCCATCCATGCAGAGTCTTCTTCTCCGACACTTGTTTCTCTCTCTGGAGCTTTGCCTGAAGCCTTTTCGGGCAGGAGCAGAGCCAGGTGCCCTCCTGCTGCAGCCCCGCGGCGTGGCCCCTGGACCAGGGACTCCCCAGAGCCCGTGAGCAGAAGAGTCCCATTCTGGTGGAAGGGACTGGAACCATCCAGGCCTGTGAGAACCTCGGATTTGGCACCTCTGATCATTTCAGGTGGCTCTTTCCCAGTCTTGGGAGTCTTCCCAAGATTGTAGCAATTCAGCCACAGNAAGGAGACTAATGGCCTGAGCGTGTCTGCCAGATCCTTTGAGCTGTGTACTCTCCCTGTTCATCTAGTCCTAGTTACTGGCAAAACCATAATTCTGAATGAAAAAATGGTTTTAATTTTGACCTTAATTACCCTATTTATGAGTGTCCCAGTAGATCCCATGAAAGGGCTGTGAAGCCTTCACTTGCCCCATCTGTGGACATGGCTCTGGTACTTCGGGGACTTGCTTTCCCTTGATGGAGAAGGTGATGGCACCCCACTCCCCTACTCTTGCCTGGAAAATCCCATGGACGGAGGAGCCTGGTGGGCTGCAGTCCATGGGGTTGCTGAGGGTCGGACACGACTGAACGACTTCACTTTGACTTTTCACTTTCATGCATTGGAGAAGGAAATGGCAACCCANGCTCCCTCTCTTGAAAAGAGGATGAGAGTTGATGCCACCACAGGCTTCAATTCTCTCCATGTTTCAACAGCTATGCTGTTTTTTGGAGTCTAAACAGGGAGAAAAGAGAGCAGGAACTTTGCAGCCTGAGAGAGAAAAACCTGTTCTGGAGAGGGTCACAAACTCAGCTCAGGACCCGTTCGCCACACACCCTGTGGAAGGCAGACCCGCCGCCGGGGGAGGTACCTAACCTTTCTACTCCTTCCAACCCAGAGCTGTCTGAATTTCCCATCCCCTTCATCAGCTTCATCACCTGCATGGACACACGGACTCTAGGCTACTTGGGGGCATTTTACTCTATTGTCAGCAAACGTGTGCTGAGTGGTCGTAGCTTAACCACGGAGGCACAGCACAGCGACTCAGCTGAGGGGTCCGTCCATCCCTCCCTCCCTGAAAATGACGTGTGTGTCAGTTGCTCAGCTGCGTCCGACTCTTTGCAACCCTACGGACTGTAGCCTGCCAGGTGCCTCTGTCCATGGAATTCTCCAGGCAAGAATACTGGAGTGGGTTGCTGAATACTGGAGTGGGTTGCCTTCTCCAGGGGATCTTCCTGACCCAGGGATTGAAACTGGGTCTCCCACATTGCAGGTAAACATCTGCGCCACCAAAGAAACCTCCTTGAAAAATTATAAGGAGATAAAAATGAGCTCAGTTGGTATATTACAGCTTGTAGGAGAAACGTTTGGTGGAAAGCCTTCCTCAGTGGGAAGTTCTGTGACAATCCTGAAGCAGTGGTCCCACGCTATAGCCAGAGAGGCCAAGGAGACTAATGGCCTGAGCGTGTCTGCCAGATCCTTTGAGCTGTGTACTCTCCCTGTTCATCTCGTCCTAGTTACTGGCAAAACCATAATTCTGAATGAAAAAATGGTTTTAATTTTGACCTTAATTACCCTATTTATGAGTGTCCCAGTAGATCCCATGAAAGGGCTGTGAAGCCTTCACTTGCCCCATCTGTGGACATGGCTCTGGTACTTCGGGGACTTGCTTTCCCTTGATGGAGAAGGTGATGGCACCCCACTCCCCTACTCTTGCCTGGAAAATCCCATGGACGGAGAAGCCTGGTGGGCTGCAGTCCATGGGGTTGCTGAGGGTCGGACACGACTGAACGACTTCACTTTGACTTTTCACTTTCATGCATTGGAGAAGGAAATGGCAACCCACTCCTGTGTTCTTGCCTGGAGAATCCCAGGGATGGGGGGAGCCTGGTGGGCTGCCGTCTCTGGGGTCGCACAGAGTCGGACATGACTGACGCGACTTAGCAGCAGCAGCAGCTTTCCCTTGAAGTACAGCCTATCACGGGGAACAACGCTAGATATCAAAGTTTAAGTAAACACTTGGTGCCCAGTCCCCCCCTTCCCCTCGCCCCCCGCAGCCTGACCCAGACCCGCAGGGGCCCAGCTCTGTGAGGCGGTTTCTGAGCCTGCAGGCATGTGAGTGGGCTTGGCTCTGCTAATGCCTCTCTCCTCACTTGGGGGTAGTGTTGAGAAGCCCCCACCTTCCTGCCTACTTGCCTTGGACACTTCTTACAGAATCCAGAGGCATGGAAAGAACACATACGTTTCACAAAGATACGTAACTTACAAGTAATTACTAATAACAGGCACCCCTGCTCAGCCCCGTTCCAGAACACCACGGCGTAGTGAAGGCCACAGGACAGGGAGTCAGGAGCGCTCTGGTTTCCCAGCACGCGCGAAAGCTGTGTTCACGCTATTCCGTGGTCTATTAGGGTGCAGTAGCACTGTGTCTTTAAAAAGTACATTCCTTAATTAAAAAACCACAACACTTTATTGCTAGAAAATGCCAGCCGTCTGAGCCTTCAGCGAGTCATAGTAATGACGTAGCAGGTCACTTAACGAATATAATAACAATGAAAAACTCTGAAATATTGTGACAGTTACCAAAGTGTGACACAAATACACAAGGTGAGCAAATGCTGTTGGAAAAATGACGCCAATGGACTTGCTGGACATAGGGCTGCCCCAGACCTTCCACTTGTGTAAAAATGCAGTGTCTGTGGAATGCAGTAAAACAAGGTGCTAAAGCACTCAGAAAATCTAGCTTCAATTTATATTGAAAACATGAACAGTTCATTACAAACCTTTATTTTTAATTATAAAACTAATACTTGTTTATTGTAAAAAACGAAGTATGAAACAGTACAGAGTGGGTAAGTAAAAGGTGGGCTTCTCCCAGTTTAAACTTTCTGGAAGCAGTCGTTGTCAACATCTTGCTCAGAGCTCTGACTTGTCTTCTGTGTAGAGTCGCCTGTTTAAACAGAAACAGCACTGCACCCCACGTAGTTCATGTCAGGCATTCCTTTCATCCAACAGCATATCATGAAGACAGTTTCACGGCAGCGCATAAAGATCTCCTCCATCCCTTCCTAACAGTTACAAAATATTTTTGCACAGATGTGCCCTAATTTATTTAATCAGCCCCCTAACTATAGAAATTCAGGTTGTTTCCAGGTTTTCACTATTCCATGTGAATCTGTGATAATCATGCTAGCCCATGTTATTTTTGCAACTTATAGTCCTAGAAGTGAAATCATTCAATCTGAAGGTGCACACTTAATTTTTTGATGCTACCAGGCTGCCCTTGAGAAGCTCCCAGCAATGTGCTCGTCTCCCTGTGACAGCAGCTCCTGAAACTCCTATCCCCTCACACTCTGGCCTCCGGATTTCTTCTGCAGAGTAACTGTCTGCGCCTACCTTTGGTCAGCTTCCTACTGGTGTTGTAGCCATGCGTTCCGGAAAACAAACTCCCTCAGAAGGACAATGCAGATAGTGGAGCGCAGTTTATTACACCGGCGGGCCCAAGGCAGNCTGCTTCTGTTAGGTCCAGATCATTTCTGTCCTTTATCGAGCGCATCTTTGCATGAAATGCTCCCTTGGTATCTATGATTTTCTTGAAGAGATCTCTAGTCTTTCCCATTCTGTTCTTTTCCTCGATTTCTTTGCACTGATCGCTGAGGAAGGCTTTCTTATCCCCCGAGCCTAACCCATCTATGTTTATTGACTTAAGTATTGCGTCGTGCTTGCTCTCATTTCTGGTTTTTGTTTGTTTATGTTTCCTTACTTTTCCCTGTTTATCATCTTGTTTAGCAAATGTCAAGAAAATGCTTGGCTCCTATGCTTCAGATTCATTCTTCATTTATTTACTTTGACTCCCCTGAAACCCTCCTTTTACAAAACAGGAAACAGATAAAGCCTGCGAGCAAAGGGAGATGTTAAAGCCAAACAAAGAAAGGGAAAACAAAGCGCCCGCAGCAGGGCTTCCTGCCTCTATCTGAAGTGCCGCCAGCTGCGCTGAGTGCTCAAGTGTGGGGCAAGGGACTGCCAGGATAGGACAGCAACCAAAGGGGAAAAGCTCCCAGTTCTGACCAAGACCAGACCCCAGGGCGCCGGCTGGCAGGCGTCCCCGTCCTCGCTGCTCTGTGCGTCCCTTTGAGAAAAGACAGCCATGGAAGCACAGGAAGCAGCTGCCAGCCCACCGCCTCTGGCCCCAAGTCAGAAACGTGGCCTGAGGGTCACAACCCAGACCCCAGGGCAGCCCCCTCCCAGCGGCCCTCACACCTGGTGTGGAGTTTCCAACCTTGGCTTCTGTGCAGGACGAGGGTGGGGACAGGCACAGGGCAGAGGGACGGACGCCGTGCTGCAGAACTCCCCTGCCGAGGGTCCTCGTCCCTGCCTTGAACCCATAGGACTTTTCCTTGACAAGCCCCTGCCCTCTGTCCTTAGAAACACAGGGACTTGGACAGCATCCAGGGGGGAGTAGGGGTCGCAGCAAAAAACCAAGCTATTTGAAAACTGCAGGTTTAGGGAGGAGAGAACTCTGTTACAGGACCAGAAAGTTGGAAGATGGTCCAAAGAAAGCCCAGTAGCTACCCCTGACCAGCTGTCTGAAGACTGATATCCCCTACCCAACGTCCGGTCAGCTAAGCCTGGGGACTTTGCTGGTCAGGCACAGACAGAATATGCTGCGGTTTACGTTTAAAATTCCAGAAAATATGCTCATTGACAGCCCTTCCTCCAGTGCCCTGATTCCTTCACCAGAGCAGCGTCTCCTCAATCTTTCTATAGTTTTTGCTAGTTTAGATGTTAACTTGCAAAGTATCTCAAATATTTTGAAGGAAAGGTTTCAACCTATCATCTTCCTTACACTTTCACATCCTCACTTATCCCTAACTCCAAACTGAGAAATCACTCAACTGATTTGATAACTTTTTATTGAGGGAGGATAAGATTTCTGAAAGATCAACCGATAAAACCCACTAGGCACCCTGGGTTTGCTGGAGCCTGCAGTCACTAGAAGTGTGTATTATTGTAATCTCGTGCCCCAGCCCCAAATAACCCACACACGTGAGAAGGAAACGAACGAACACAGTGGCCCTGAGGAGCAAGCAGCAGCGCAGCGTTCCCGCAGCCAGCGCAGAGGGCACGAGGCCGGCCCCACGCTCTCTTGGCCCCGTGAGCCCCCACCCCTCCTCTGTGAAGAGAACCCTCTCCAGAACTCATGTCAGGGTCAAATGTTGGCAAAAACGACTACCACAGTGCCTGGCGTTTACTTGGCAAGCATGAAATCATGAAGTATGATTTCTTTCCTTCTTTACTGTGTGCATCTGCCACACAGCATGAAAACACTAACCAAGAAAGCACTAGCGTGAAAGGTGCACATGCCCCCATGTTCACAGCAGCACTGTGTACAACAGCCAAGACGTGGAGCCAACCCAAGTGCCCATCAACGGAAGAAGGGATAAATAAACCCAAGATATATAGTTATGCACACAGAGATTATTCAGTCACCGAAGAGAGCGCAACCTTGCCCTTTGAGGAAACACAGATGGACCTCTTGGGCATCATGCTGAGAAAAGTGAGTCAGACAGGCAGAGGGGAACGAACACTGTGCAGTCTGTCTTCCACGTGAAATATGATAAGAATAACAGCCTCTAGATACAGAGAACAGATTGGTGCTTGCCAGAGGTGGGGATGGATGGTGGGAGGCATGGGTCAAGAGGGTCAAAAAGCTTGACAAAGTAAGACAGAGCCTTTGACATTATGCAGACCCCAAATTCTGTTTATCTAAAATCCTTAGTTAATAGCACATGAAAAGCGGCTGCTTTGGCAGTTCAAGGGTAAAGAATCTGCCTGCCAGTGGAGGAGACAGAGGTTCGATTCCCAGCCCAGGAAGATCCCACACGCCCTGGAGCCGCAACTGCGGAGGCTGTGCTCCACCAGAGAGGCCGCCGTAGGGAGAAGCCCGTGTACCCTAGAGCAGCCCCGCTTGCCGCAGCAAGAGAGCTGCCCGCACAGCCGTGAAGGCCCAGGGCAGCCGTGAACAGACGCACACGTAGAAACCCACTCTCTCTGCCTCTGCTGCCACCACGCTGGCGCTGGCGAAAAAGCTTATGGCGAAGGGTTGGCAAAAAAAGAAGCCGGTCCTGAAGTGCACTCTGGACTAGGCCCGTCCTGCAGAAGATGCCGGTCATGGACGCCACCAGAACCGAGCTATTTCTTCAGGAGAGGCTCAGGGTGAATGGAAATGGCTGCAATCTGGGCAGCGGTGTCGCAACAGTCAGAAAGAAGCAAAAGCAAGATCACTGTAACTTCTGGGGTCCTTTTCCAAAAGATATTTGAATTATCTTACAAAAAAATTTGAAGAATAATCTACAATTGGTTATGCATAGTTGCTAACAGCAAAGAAAGTCATAAGCTGTGTTATTTCCAGATTAATCAAGATGAAGAAGAGGAGGAAGATGAGAATTAAAACTCAATCTAGAATATTTGTATAAGTTCTTAAATAAAATTTATCAACCCCCCCCAAATTTTTTTTAAAATAACACATGACGGGCAAGTGGTACTTTAAGATATTTGCCCACTTCAAGGATTTTATAATCTTGGTGCCTGTGTGTGCTGGAAATAAGTGAATGATGAAACATTAGGGGATGCTGTCATTAAGATTATTTCAATTCTTACATGAGAATATTGAACTAGGAACTGGGTGACATTTTTACATAGGTGACTGAATTTAATTATTAAATAGCCTTGTATTATCATTCAATGTGTTTTATGAGAGCCTACTACTTACCAAGCATTCAGCATCCAATAGGGATTTATTATTTTAGGATTATGCTGCTGCTGCTGAGTCACTTCAGTTGTGTCCGACTCTGTGTGACCCCATAGATGGCAGCCCACCAGGCTCCCCGTCCCTGGGATTCTAGGTAAAGGCGAAAGAGAACACGATAGGTCCTAGTTAAAGGTTTTAGCTATTTAAGGTAAAGGGGGAAAAATAGCGTGGCTTTTTAAACATTTATTTTTAATTGAAGGATAATTACAATGTTGTGTTGGCTTCTGCCATACGTCAGCATGGATGAGTCATAGGTACACATATGTCCCCTCACTCTTGAGCTTCCCTCCCACCTTCCACCCCATCCCCCTCTGCTTATTTTAAACCACAGGATTCCATCAATGTGCTGACTGAGGTGGCTCTCCTACCTGTCAATAAGTTTTGGGAATATCTTGCGATCATGCAGGCTATCCCTTGATGGGTTGTGTGCCTGATCACTCCTTAACTATATCGTGCAAATAAAAACTGTAAGAATTCAACTCCTAGTATTTCACGTGAGACTTTGCTTTGCACTGTGTGGTCCCCCTGACACACGCAGTGTGCACGGCCAGGGTAAGCAGACACATTCCAGGGCAGGACATGAGTGGCAGCCATCATTCTCTCCTCTTCCGAGTCCTGTCGCGTCAACAGCAGAGAAAGCAGCTCTCATCTGCCCTTTCCCTGAGAGACCTGGACGACTGGGTCCCATTGCTGCAGTCTCTATCCAAGGGCAGTTCCCACCACAGTCTTTCAGGGCGGGATGAGGAAAATGACAGAAAAAAGAAAGCTTCTGGGATGTGGCTGACTTTCTGAAGTCCCAGCACCTTCCAACACCAACAAGCCAGAAGGTTCAAAGGGAAATTGTGGAAGTACCAATCTAGTATAAAAGTACTTTGACTCATTTCAGAAAGGTTTTCAACAATACAATTGACATAGCAAAAGATCATCTGATTATTTAGTTATTTCTCCAAAGAATATGCACAAATGGCTAAGAAGCCCATGAGAAGATGCTCAATACAATTAGGGTAATGCAAGTTAAAACCACAGTGAGCACTCACTCCACACCCACCAGGGGACTAGGATCAAAACACAGAAGACAGGGGCTGCGGCGGCGGCGGCGGGGTGTGAAACTGTGCAGCCAGCCCAGGAACAGTCTGGCCTCTAAAGTTAAGCACAGATTCACCACATCACTTAGCAATTCCACTCTTTGGTATATGCCCAAGAGAATTAAAGACACATGTCCGTACAAAACATTGTACAAGAATGTTCCATCAACTGATGAACAAATGAACAAAATAAGATACAACCATACTATAGACTATTATGCAACCATNGGTGTGAAACTGTGCAGCCAGCCCAGGAACAGTCTGGCCTCTAAAGTTAAGCACAGGTTCACCACATCACTTAGCAATTCCACTCTTTGGTATATGCCCAAGAGAATTAAAGACACATGTCCGCACAAAACATTGTACAAGAATGTTCCATCAACTGATGAACAAATGAACAAAATAAGATACAACCATACTATAGACTATTATGCAACCATAAAAAGGGATAAGGGACTTTCCTGGTGGCTCAGACAGTGAAGAATTTGCCCGCAATGCAGGATACCTGGGAATAAAGTTCTATACGTGCTGCATTGCAGATAAACATTGAGACATTCTGCTCAGTGAAAGAGGCCCAATACAAATGGCCACACAGGGCAGGATTCCACTTTTATGGAACGCGCCAAATGGCCAGTCCGCAGAGACACAAAGTAGATTGGTGGGTGCCGAGGGCTGGGGGGAGAACTGGGAGCCGCAGCTGCATGTGGCCTTTTGGGTTGGGATAACGAAAGTTTCCTAAAATTGGATTTGGGGACGACTGCACGATGTAGAATATGACAAAACTGCTGAGAACACAGCTTGAAGCGATTAATTTTACGTTATGCAAATATGTCTCAATAAGGCTGCTATTTTTTTAAAGAGGGCCAGGAAGATCCCCTGAAGGAGGGTATGGCAACCCACTCCAGTATTCTTTTCTTGCCTGGAGAATTCCCGGACAGAAGAGCCTGGCTGGCCCTAGTCCATATCGTCACACAGAGTCAGACATGACTGAAGCAACTTAGCATGCACACAAGGCTGTTATTTTTTTTTTTAAGTTATATAATTAATTCTAAATAAAGTAGAATTGTCAGTGAATTTAAATACTTCATTTCCCAAGTGTTCTAGAAAACGGACACTTAACCGTCTTTACCTAAGAAAAGTGTTTGTTTCCAACGTGTATTTTTGATCCCATGGGAAGTGAAGCTGAAGTTCAGCAAGGCCACCTCCTGGACCCAAAAGATGAAGTTGAGGGGAGGACTCAGAACACAGAAGAGGAGAAGAAGACACATCAGAAGCAGCGGTGGGCAAACGGTAAGGCCGCCACTGCCTCCTGGGGCAGCCCCCATCCTCAAGGTCGCTGCCTCCCACCCTGGCCAGCCTCCTCACCTTATCACGCAGGGACAGCCACACGTGTGACTCAGCTTCCCAACTGTGTGTGTCCACAGGATGTCTGAGCAGATGATGGAGCAAAACTATTTTCCATGCTTCCAGGGCTGATAGCTGAAAACAAATTATGCAGAGTAATACTGGGAGCTAAAGGCTTTGGAACTGGACTTTTCTCTCTAGTTAGGAACACATACTCTGTTACCATATTTTGTGTTGTTGTGGATTTGTTTATAATTTTCAGATGTATTTGTATAATTTGCCTTAAAGGTCGGGGATCATTACTTTAACAAATATCTAAATAAATCAGATTAAATCTACTCTGTGATGAAATTATACCCAGATCCCAAGGCACAGAACCTAAGAAGCAGGAGGGATCGGCAGGTCTCGGTTCGAGGCCTGTGCATGTGCGTGTGCGCCAGGGCCTGGGGCAGGCCTGAGGCTCCAGGCGAGAAGATGGACGCGGCCGCTTCACAGAGCTGCACCCTTGTGAGCACCATGGTACGTGACGCTTAGCTGTGTCTAGCTCATACTGCAGGTTTAGGTTTAATTCTCCCCTGAAATAAAAGAGAACTAGGAGCTCACATCGCCCTTTCCTGCACAAACACCTGAAGACCCACGGTTCGGCTTGGCTCAGGCTTCCAGGTCCCTGTGGAGTCACCCAGGTTCTTCCCTGCTCCCAGCACGCAGGTCCTTCAATGACGGTGTTTAAAATCATAGGCCTGGAGTCAGACAGACCTGGATGTGAGTTTTGACCCTTCAGAGGATTCTCTGAGTGACTGTGAGATTACTCCACCTCTCTGAACCCCCGTCGACAGAGAGAGCTGGTGCCAGAACCTGGCCCAAGACTGATTTGGCCTTCATTATGTTAGGGGAATCCTCAGAACCCCTCCAAGCTGTCCATACCCTTCCCCTGTCCAGAAGCCTCAAACCGGGAATAGTACTGTGTCAAGAATCTTGAGCTCAGTGCCAGATTGCTAGAAAAAGCCCTCCAGTAGCGATCGAATGCTTGGTTTATGAGCCATCATACCTGCGCCTCCTTTATAACGGTGGCTACTTAGGGCCGACATCTGCCCTTCCCAGCTACAGCCAGTGTTTGTCTTGCCTTTGTCCCCACCCTAGTGACCACTTTACTCCCAGAGGTGAGTTTTAGTAGCTGGTCTCTGCAGCTTCACCATGAAAAGTCCCAATGCAGTGAATTTACTCAATATGTTTCTGATGTTTGAGGCTCCTTGGTGCTCAACTCCAAAATGCGAAAGAAGCTTGGTTGCACACAGAGGGAAAAAAAGATTTGTTATACATGATAAAGTTGTCCAAAAATGTCTTATTTCTAGCAGAAAAAAAACCAGACCAAACTTGTTATCTGTTGGGCTTCTGAAACAATTGCTCAACTACCCGTGTTCAGTAACGTGCTGTGTGCTCAGTTGTGTCAGACTCTTCGCAACCCCATGGACTGTAGCCCTCCAGGCTCCTCTGTCCGTGGAATTCCCCAGGCAAGAATACTGCGTGGGTTGCCATGCCCTCCTCCCGGAGATCTTCCCTACCCAGGGATCCACCCAGTGTCTCCTGCATTAACCCAGAAGCAGGTTGGGGAAACCACAAAACAAACTGATCCTGGAAACAATGGCCAAAACGGGCAAGGCCTCCGTGATCCTCAGGGTCCGGCCTCTCCAGGCCCTTCGCCTGACCTGGCCCGGTCCGGTTCAAGGCATCTGCAGAACTGACCGGCCTGCAGCCTCTGCAGGGCCTGGAGGAGCCAGAGGAGGCGCGCCCTCTGGTGTTGGCCCCTGGGGCCGCAGCCCAGCTCAGAGGCTGCCATGCGGGCGGGATCGCAGAGCCGACACCAGGCTACTGTCCCTGCTGTTTGATGAGAAAGGTCAGGAGCCCACAACTCCAGCTCGCCTAATTAGCACTCTTTCTCAGGTTGTTTCCAACATCTTCATCAAATTGTAAATTGTAGCAAAGTAATCAATTGTTCTCAACAAATATGTTCTAGTTCAGTTCAGTTCAGTTCAGTCGCTCGGTCGGACCCCAGGAATCGCAGCATGCCAGGCCTCCCTGTCCATCACCAAATCCCTTGTGACCCCAGGAATCGCAGCACGCCAGGCCTCCCTGTCCATCCCCAGCTCCCAGAGTTCACTCAGACTCACGTCCATCGAGTCAGTGATGCTATCCAGCCATCTCATCCTCTGCCGTCCCCTTCTCCTCCTGCTCCCAATCCCTCCCAGCATCAAAGTCTTTTCCTTTGATGTCAACTCTTTTCCTCTGAGTCAACTCTTCGCATGAGGTGGCCAAAGTACTGGAGTTTCAGCTTTAGCATCATTCCTTCCAAAGTAACACAGAGGACTGATCTCCTTTAGAATGGACTGGTGGATCTCCTTGCAGTCCAAGGGACTCTTAAGTCTTCTCCAACACCACAGTTCAAAAGCATCAATTCTTTGGCACTCAGCCTTCTTCACAGTCCAACTCTCACATCCAAACATGACCACTGGAAAAACCATAGCCTTGACTAGACGGACCTTTGTTGGCAAAGTAATGTCTCTGCTTTTCAATATGCTGTCTAGGTTGGTCATAACTTTTCTTCCAAGGAGTAAGCGTCTTTTAATTTCAGGCCTGAAGTCACCATCTGGAGTGATTTTGGAGCCCCCCCCCAACCCAAATAAAGTCTGACACTGTTTCTACTGTTTCCCCGTCTATTTCCCATGAAGTGATGGGACCAGATGCCATGATCTTCGTTTTCTGAATGTTGAGCTTTAAGCCAGCTTTTTCACTCTCCTCTTTCACTTTCATCAAGAGGCTTTTTAGGTCCTCTTCAGTTTCTGCCATAAGGGTGGTGTCATCTGCATATCTGAGGTTATTGAT
>SJYW01056728.1:807591-826726 GCA_006410735.1 Raphicerus campestris
TGAAGAGGAACTAAAAAGCCTCTTGATGAAAGTGAAAGAGGAGAGTGAAAAAGCTGGCTTAAAGCTCAACATTCAGAAAACGAAGATCATGGCATCTGGTCCCATCACTTCATGGGAAATAGATGGGGAAACAGTGGAAACAGTGGAAACAGACTTTATTTTTTTGGGCTCCAAGATCACTGCAGATGGTGATTGCAGCCATGAAATTAAAAGATGCTTACTCCTTGGAAGAAAAGTTATGACCAACCTAGATAGTATATTCAAAAGCAGAGACATTACTTTGCCAACTAAGGTCCATCTAGTCAAGGCTATGGTTTTTCCTGTGGTCATGTATGTATGTGAGAGTTGGACTGTGAAGAAGGCTGTGCGCTGAAGAATTGATGCTTTTGAAGTGCGGTGTTAGAGAAGACTCTTGAGAGTCCCTTGGACTGCAAGGAGATCCAACCAGTCCATTCTGAAGATCAGCCCTGGGATTTCTTTGGAAGGAATGATGCTAAAGCTGAAACTCCAGTACTTTGGCCACCTCATGCAAAGAGTTGACTTATTGGAAAAGACTCTGATGCTGGGAGGGATTGGGGGCAGGAGGAGAAGGGGATGACAGAGGATGAGGTGGCTGGATGGCATCACTGACTTGATGGATGTGAGTCTGAGTGAACTCCGGGAGTTGGTGATGGACAGGGAGGCCTGGCGTGCTGCGATTCATGGGGTCACAAAGAGTCGGACATGACTGAGCGGCTGAACTGAGCTGAACATCAGAGAAACAGCAAAACAGAGCGTTGTGTGTGTGCAATTTTACAGAGCTTAGTTCTGCATGAGGACATCAGTGAGCAGCTGCCTCCCAGTATCTTGCTGACTTCAGACAGGTTCACAGGCCAGGAATCCCTCGACTAGGGATTTGGAGCCCTTGGAGGAAGTTGTATTGTTGTCTAATGTGATTAGTGATGTGACTGATGGTATCAGGGTCCTGTTCTCTTTCCATGTGTGATTCTTCATTTTCCCACTTCGAAGGCAGTGAAAGTGAGTCCTGCAGAAACAGCAGGCAGTTTGAGGGACCACCCCTCAGACCCCTGAGCTATTTTCTCTGATTGGAGCTTTTATGTCACAGGCCTGAGGTGGCGAGTCGGGGACAGTCGTGTGCACCTCGTTGTAGTGAGGTTGCTGCTGCTGGAAATGGCGTGACCGCTGGCTGTGCTTTCCCTTCACACCCCTGGTTAGAACCTGAGGACCAGGGCAGCAGTCCCAAGGTCTGTGAAGATGACAGGCAGGGAAAGCAAATCCAAGTCCAGACCAAGCTGCTACTCCAGAAAGAAAAGAGTGCTGCTCTTTCCAAGGGAGAAGCCCAGGGCAGTCAACCTGGCCTGCTGCAGCTGGCTGGGCCTTGGTATCAGGGCCCCTTAAAGGCACAGGGCTGGCAACCTGGCTACTGAGCAACGGCCACCTCGTCTGAGGCGAGAGAGGCCATGCCACCTTCTCAAAGCCACCATGGCCACGGAAGGAGGAGGAGAAGCGGAAGGGGAGAGGAGTGGGATGGCGCCGGCTGACTGAGGAGTTTTCTCTTTGGCCAGGCTGAGACTGCCCGGGAGCTGCTGGGCAAACATAGTCCTGAGGGAGATGTGGTAAAACGTCAGTCGCTCCGTCGGGACTCTACCCCTGCTGTGAAAGGAGGTGACCCTGCCGCAGCCCAGGGGGAGGTGAGGTGCGTGCCTGCCTCACAAGCATGCACGCGTGCTCAGGCATGCTGGCTCTTTTTGTGACTCCAGGGACTGCAGCCTGCCAGTCTCCTCTGTCCATGGAATTCTCTAGGCAAGAGTACTGGAGTGGGTTGCCATTTCCTCCTCCAGGGGAGCTTCTTGACCCAGGGATTGAACCCATGTCTCCTGCATTGGCAGGCAAATTCTTTACTAATGAGCCACCAGGGGAGGGTGCTTTGAAAGTTGGGAAATCTCATCTGGATATTGGTTGTTGCTTTAGGATTCTTGTGACTTTGACATTAAACTTTCTCAATGTTTAGATTCATAACATAGTCGAACGCCACCTGATCATCTTGATCGTGTGCAGTGGAGATGGTTCTGAGGTGCCATCAAGAGCAAGAAAGAATGTACTGGAAAAAAGTGATAGATTGTGTATGAGATTGTGTATTTCAAGAGTATGTGTTTACTTTATTAAATCCTTTTGCAGTGAAGCTTTTAATGCCTGAAGACATTTGGAGAATCTGGCCTCATGGAATGAATTAAAAGATGTGTAATCTTCAAACTACTGCTCTATCGCCCTCATCTCACACACTAGCAAAGCAACGCTCAAAATTCTCAAAGCCAGGCTTCAACAAGACATGAACAGAGAACTTCCAGATGTTCAAGCTGAATTTAGAAAACGCAGAGGAACCAGAGATTAAATTGCCAACATGTGTTGGATCATAGAAAAAGCAAGAAAATCCCAGGAAAACATCTGCTTCATTGACTATGCTAAAGCATTTGACTGTGCGAATCACACCAAACTGTGGAAAATGCTTCAAGAGATGGGAATACCAAACCACCTGACCTGCCTCCTGAGAAATCTGTATATAGGTCAAGAAGCAACAGTTAGAACTGGACATGGAACAATGAACTGGTTCCAAATTGGGAAAGGAGTATATCAGGCTGTTTATTTAACTTACATGCAGAGTATATCACACGCAGTGACGGGCTGGATGAAGCACAAGCTGGAATCAAGATTGCTGGGAGAAACATCAATAACCTCAGGTATGCAGATGACGCCACCCTTATGGCAGAAAGCAAAGAGGAACTAAAGAGCCTCTTGATGAAAGTGAAAGAGGAGAGTGAAAAAGCTGGCTTAAATCTCAACGATCAGAAAACGAAGATCATGGCATTTGGTCCCATCACTTCATGGCAAACAGATGGAGAAACAATGGAAACAGTGACAGACTTTATTTTGGGGGGGCTCCAAAATCACTGCAGATGGTGTCTGCAGCCATTAAATTAAAAGACGCTTGCTCCTTGGAAGAAAAGCTATGACCAACTTAGACAGCATATTAAAAAGCAGAGATGTTACTTTGCCAACAAAAGTCCATCTAGTCAAAGCTATGGTTTTCCCAGTAATCATGCATGGATGTGAGAGTAGGACTATAAAGAAAGCTGAGTGCCGAAGAATTGATGCTTTTGAAGTGTGGTGTTGGAGAAGACTCTTAAGAGTCCCTTGGAGTGCAAGGAGATCAAACCAGTCCATCCGAAAGGAAATCAGTCCTGAATATTCACTGGAAGGACTGATGCTGAAGTTGAAGCTCCAAGACGTTGCCCTCTGATGTGAAGAACTGAGTCATTGGAAAAGACCCTGATGCTGGGAAAGATTGAAGGCGGGAGGAGAAGGGGACAACAGAGGATGAGATGGTTGGATGGCATCACCGACTCGATGGACATGAGTTTGTGCAAACTCCGGGAGTTGGTGAAGGACAGAGAAGCCTGGGATGCTGCAGTCCATGGGGTCTCAAAGAGTCAGACATGACTGATCTGAACTGAATCTTCAAACACATCTAGGAAGTGTCAGAATAATTCATTGCTGAGGCCTTTAATCCAAACTGAATTCACTCTTTTATTTTGTCATTTTAAAAGTGGGTTTGAAGGAAGGAAAATTTTAGATTACATTTGTGATTTTACTAAATATTCATCTCAAAGATATGACTTTAGCACTAATATATGTTAATTTAAAAATGTTCAGTTAAGACTCTAAACATGAAATTGGGTATGACAAGTCACCCAGCCAGTCTTACCACAGCAGAGAAGTTCCAGGCCTACCTGAGATTCCAGAAATTGTCTGGCATCCTGGTTAGCCATTCCATGGAGCTGAGCGGGTCAGAAGGTAAACAAGAGCTGTCTTGGTGCAGAGGCCTCAAGTGGAGTAGAACAAACCATCTGGCCTTGAGATGGGCTCAGAAATGGCTGATTTTCACCCTGCTGGTTTGTGTCTCTCAGGCTTCTTAGCAACACTTCCACTACAACTATTGCCACTAGTAATAAATGGCATTAATAGCATAATCTAATGTGAGGGAATGTATCCTGGTATTCATGTTAATACAATTATGCTCCTTTCAGAAGACATTGCACATTGCCAATGTCCTAAGCTGTCTTCCCACGGATAGTTTACGGATCTTTCCATCCATTGTTCCGTTAGTTTTCTATTTTGCCCGAATGGTCACATATGATCAGCACTTCTCTATCCCTTGCTTCTTCNTCCTAAGTTGTCTTCCCACGGATAGTTTACGGATCTTTCCATCCATTGTTCCGTTAGTTTTCTATTTTGCCCGAATGGTCACATATGATCAGCACTTCTCTATCCCTTGCTTCTTCCCCCTTCATGTATTTTGGAGGTTGTTCCATATCCATACATAGAACTGCTTGTTCCTGTAAATAGCTGCATGGTATTTCCCTATGTGAGAATGGTGTGACTTTTTTTATCCGTTTCCAACCTGATGGATTATTAAATTGTCCCTAACTTTTTGCTTTACAGACAATGTTGTAATGACTATCCCCATGCAACAGGTCACTCTGCACACATGCAAAATGCGTCTCTAAAAGATGTCTTCCAGAATTGGAAGTGTTAGGGCTGAGTATGTACATTCTTAGTTTTGGAAGACATGCCAACTTGTTCACCATAGAGCATGTATCAACATCACTCACAAAACAGTGTATGAAGAGGTCTGTTTCCCCTGCTTTTGCCAACAACGTGTCACCCAACTTTTTGATCTTTGCTAATGAGTGAACTCCAGGAGATGGTGATGAACAGGGAGGCCTGGCATGCTGGGATTCATAGGGTCGCAAAGAGTCGGACACAACTGAGCGACTGAACTGAACTGAACTGAATGTGTGAAAAGTGATATCCCACTCGTTTAGTTTTCTTATTATGAGTGAAGTTGAGCTTTCTTTCATATGTCTAGAATCCACTTGCATTTCTTATCCTATGAACTGCATTTTCATATCATTTACCCATTTTTTTCTCCCCTCTTGAGCCATTGGTCCCTTCATATTGGCTTATTACATCTAAAGGAAATTAGCATCTTATGGTAGATTAAAAATTTCTCCGTAGCTTGTCTTTTGACTTCATGTGCTGTTTGTCTACAATTTTTTCTGCTGGGGGGGTATGTTAATGAGAACACATTGCCTTTATTTTAAAAGTTGAACTTCATTATGGGGAAGAAAGGTTCAGCTTACATCACCTCCATTCCAACTGCTCGCATGTCACTCGATTTCTGACTTTGTTAGTACTGACCGTTCCCTATTAGTCCCTCTCCCTCCTGAGTGCGTCTTTGCACTTTGCACTTGTACATGTACTCATCTGTTTCCCTCTACTAGTCGGAACATTTTACATGCACAGACATTACTCTCAAGCAAGCACAGGACTTTCTCATCTCTGCACAGCTAACTGCCGGCCCCATGCTACGCACAGTATGGAAAATGTATTTGTCAAGCAGTTTCTTTTTGCATTCAAATCGTCAAAGATGAGCTTTCTGAGGCAACTTTATTGAAATATCTTTCACATACCATAAAGTTGAAAGTGTAGAGGTTGTGGCTTTCACTTTATTCACGGACCTATGCAGCAACCACTACAATCCATTTTAGATCATTATCATCACTCTAAAGAAATCCCGTACCTTTTAGAGGTCACGTGTCATCTGCCCAACCCCATCCCTCACTCCAGCCTGACAACTACTCTCAATTCTCTATTGATTGGCCTCTTTTGGATGTTTCATTTGAATGATGTTAAAGAAAAAAAAATTCAAATTACATTCCTTAAGGCACTGTAAGGTTTTATTCAAAGGTGAGAAGCTGTCAACACGGGTACAAGGACCTCTGCGATGGGAATCTGCAGCCAGGGAGAAACGGGCTAACTCGGGAGGCGGCACACGCGACCGAGAAGGCGGAGCTCGGGCCAACCGGAGGAAAAGGACTGGGAGGAGGCCTCGGACCTAGCGGGGCTCTCCCTGAAGGCAGGCCAGGGCGACCAGACATCACCTGGGAGGTTGCAGTGGATAAGGAGGGTAAAGAGTGGGGATCCGGCTAAACGGACATCAGAATCCCTGCAACAACTGGACGACACAGAAAGCAACGAAGCAGTCCGAAAGACAGCCCTGGCCCCCGAAAGGGCGAGAGAACGCCTCGGAACCCGCGGCGCGACGCCCGTTTCCGGCGCCAGGAGGGACGCCTTTGCGCAGGGCTTCCGGGGCGGGGCCAGCCGGGAGCGGAAGTTCCCGGGCTCCGCGCGCGGTCCAGGGGCCTTGGCGCGGGTACCAGTCCGCCCGGTGGGCAGCGGGACGCGGCGAGCGCGCCGGGTCCGGCCCCGCAGCCATGAACCTGGAGCGGCTGCGGAAGCGCGTCCGGCAGTACCTGGACCAGGTGGGGCCGGCTGGGGACGCGGGCGGGGCTCTGGAGACGCGGATCCTGACGGCGCGCGGCCCTGGGCTTTGGCTCGGGCCGGAGCCCTGGAGGGGGCGTCGGGCGCCGGCCCTCTGCGGCCGGTCGGCCGGAGAGCGCTGGGCGCCGGGCGTCTCCGCGAGCCCGGCACGGGTCGGCGCCCCCGAGCCCGGCCCGGCCAGTTCAGCACACGCTTCGTACTGAGCGCAAGTCGAGGAGTGGCCTGTGAATTTCGCTAGTAAATAGAAAACGTTTAAAGCTTGGTTGTCCTTCTGATTTGGGCAAGTTTAAGTGAATAATGATAAAGACAAACTTCTGGTGTCAAAATCAGTACTTTAAAAAGTTCGTGTTAACTACACCTCCTCTCCCTGCCCTTCGCTTGAATGAGCATCAGTGTTTAAGCAAAGACGTATTTCCAGACTAGTCTTTGTAAAATGTACGTGGTCCCAATAAATTGGAAACCAAGAAGGGGAGAGAAAAGCGTGTTCAGTGTGAACTGTTAGGAGTTGAATGTGAAATGTTGTTGCTGGTTGTTTGCAACATTGAGGACGCTGTATCGGTTTGCCATAAGTCAGATGTATTAAATTCTTCAGGAGCACTTTTCTCCTGGCTCTGGGTGAGGAAGGGGACAGGCCTGCTTTCAGCCTTCCAGGCACTAAGGTTGGGCCGATCTGTGACCCTCCCAGAGCATCCCTCTTCCCACATTGATTGGCAGCAGAGTTCCTGGTTTGCATCTAGGAGGCCTGAGGAAAAGACTGAGAACCTTGCTAGTGATCTCTTTAATTAGCCACTTCCTTAAATACCTGCTGATGTACTTTTGCAGAGTATAAATTTTTTAAAAATCTGCGTTCTTAAACTGTATGTCAACAGTCTTAAAATAATATATATATATATTTGTACCACTGAGCTAAAACTCACCTGGGATAGAAGACAGATGATTGATACTACACGTTAAAAAAAAAATACTGTATTGAGATATTGGTTTGTTACGTAGTGTTAAAGCCTTCTAGTAATACTAGCTATCTGTGTAAAACTATTGAAAGAACAGGGCAATTACTGCTTTTTCTTTTTGTGATGCAGCAACAGTATCAGAGTGCTCTATTTTGGGCAGATAAAGTAGCTTCACTCTCTCATGGTAAGTGACAAATTCTATTTTTTCTGATTTCTCTGTCCTTAAAAGCACTTTCTACTTTACCTTGCACCTCTGACCGTTGATGTAATTTTCCCTCCAGAGGACCCCCAGGACGTTTACTGGTTGGCTCAGTGTCTTTACCTGACAGCCCAGTATCACAGGGCGGCTCATGCACTTCGGTCTCGGAAACTGGACAAAGTAAGTGAGTGCAAAGGTGTTAAAAGCTTTCCAGAGGTGCAGAAATGTTGTTAGGTTAGTATTCTAGGCATATGTTCTTTGTATGTGAGAATACTCTGGAGAATATTTTAAAGGGTTCAATCTGTCTTATGAAACGCAGAGAGAAAGTTCTTGTGTGTGTTTGTTTTTGGTCTCAGCGTGAGGCGTGCGGAGGCTCAGTTCCCTGGACAGGGATGGAACCCATGTCCCTTGCATTGGAATCGCCAGGAAAGTCAAAGAGAAATGTTCTTATTCCTTATCTCAGGTCACTTTGTTTTTCCCTCCTGCCACCCCCACCCCCCATCTAGTCACTAAGTTTTGACAACACTGTTTTCTAAATAGCTCTGAAAGTATGGGCTGTTCCTTTCTGTCTGATTATCACTGCACATCAGGCCTGTAATTTGTTTGTTGTTTTAGCCTCTCTCTTTTGTTCAGTAACATCTTTCCCACACCCCTTTCCTTGTCTCCAGTTCATCCTTTAAACTCTCACAGGGTGGTCTGTTTGATCTGATTACATCGCTCACAGTACCACTCAGCGCTTTCTCAGTGCTTTCCCAGTACCTACAGGATTCCCTTGTGGCTCAACTGGTAAAGAATCCACCTGCAGTGCAGAAGACCTGAGTTCAATCCCTGGGTTGAGAAGATTCCCCTGGAGAAGGGAAAGGCTACCCACTCCAGTATTCTGGCCTAGAGGATTCCATGGACTATACAGTCCATGGGGTCGAAAAGAGTTGGACAGGACTGAGCGACTTTAACTCATGAAGTCAGATGCATTCATGGACCGCCCCACCCCCAGGTGTTTTGTGGTTTCCCTCCAGCTGTCATAGAGCCACGGCCACCGTCAGTGCACGGAGTGTGTGTCCATTCACGCTCACTGCTTGCAGCTCCTGAGATGTGTGACAGCTGCTCAGACTCAGTGCTGGGATGCTGACCAACTCCCAAGTTACCTTCTCCCCCGGAGGTGTCTCTTTATTCAACTGGCTAGTATTTTTTATGCGATTCTTTCACAGCTTATGAAAGAGACGGTGTGCTGTATTTATGTCTCCCCTGTTACAGCCTCCTTGAGGTCGGTCCTTATTCTGCTTTGAATCCTTGGTGCTTGGCAAACAGTAGGTTCATGATGAATGTGAGTTAAAAAGACTTTTTTTCTCTGTGAGAGTGAAAGAGGGATCATGAAAATAACTCTGATGTCTTTTTGTGTCACAGTTTTCTTTTTGATGGAAGATGCATGTTACCTTGATCACTTTTCTGACAGATGACTTTCTTTTCTAGTTGTACGAAGCATGTCGCTACCTTGCCGCCAGATGCCATGTACGTGTGCTCTCGTTATTTGGTAATGGTTTAACGCTGTGAATCTTTGTATCCCTCACATGAGTGTGAGAATTCGGTAAACTGATCCTCCATTTACTAAAAGCTGATGTACAAGAAGAACATTCTACTGTAAATTTAAGTAATCAGTGGGTGCAATATTCATTACCTTTTAAAATCTACAGTGACTGTGTGTATCCAGTATCAGAAGTCATAAGTGACAAAGGCTGTTCTGTTTTCTACACAGTTTGCTGCGAAAGAATATCAGCAGGCTCTTGATATTCTTGACATGGAGGAGCCGATCAACAAACGGCTGTTTGAGAAATGTTTGAAGGATGAAAGTGGCTTGAAAGACCCCTCCAGTGACTGGGAAATGTCACAGTCCTCAGTAAGTAATACAGTAAGAAGCTTCAGTGACATCAGTAAGAATTGCCCACAGGAGAGGGCAAATACAAATCACCTTCTTTGACTTTAGTATAATCGTCTTAAAATAGTTGGGTTGCCAACTTACTTGATTTTCCCAACCCGAAACATTTCTCAGCCATCAGTTAGAGGTTGTAATTGTGTCCTCAGATGCTTGAATCTGAAATAGGCAGACTTAAGCTCTTTCTCCTCTCCTCACCTTTGATGTTTTAAATTCTTTGCCCCTTTTCCCTTCTTAACTGTGTTTTGACAGTGTTTTGTAGGTCCCCCAAGAAACCTTGCTTACCTTAGGCGTTTCTTCCAGGAAGTGGTGACTGTTTGTGTTATTTTCTGTATTTCAGTTCGTGTACTTCATGCCTGCCTGAAATTGCAAATTCCTGCTGGCAGAGATTATATAATGTGATTAATAGATAACATTCACAGCCAGATTCCTAATCTGGACTGTTACTCTTTTCTTAAACAACTTTCTTGAAATGTAATTCACATAACTTGCAGTTCATTCTTCAGAAGTGCATAGTACATTGGTTTTTAGTATATTTACTAAGCTGTACAATCCTTACCATAATAAATTTGAGAACTTCTAAAAAAAATTTCAGCAAGAGACCCTATATCACTTAGCTGTTAGCCACCAATTCCTTCATATCCCAGGTAACTCTTATAACATGTCTATGCAGGAACTTGGTTACTCCGCTCTTCACCATGTAACGGTGGGAATACCAAACATTCTTAGGTTTTTTTTTTTTTTTTTTTTTTTTGGAAACCCATTGTTTTTTGTGTGAGGAAATGCATTTATTACTTTTGGACCTCTTATACATTAACTGCTAAGAGATGTATGATTTATTTTTAATGCAGTGTTTATTTTACTGAGTTTATATTTTCAGTGACTCACAGGTACTGCATGGGTCTGAGACTCCCCCGTAAGGCCCTCTGCTGCTTGGACTGTGGTTTTGTGGCGCCCCTCCTGCGTCCCGTGGCCAGTTGGTGGCCTGTCTGCGCGCGTGCGTGCGCAGGCGCTCGGCCGTGTCCTGCTCTTTTGCGACCCCGTGGACTGTAGCCCGTCAGGCTCCTCTGTCCAGGGAATTTTCCAGGCACGATTCCTGGAGTGGGTTGCTGTTTCCTTCTCCGGGGGATCTTCCCCACCCCGTCTCCTGCACTGGCAGGCAGCTTCTTTAAGCCACCTGAGAGGCCTAAGGGCATCTCTGGACAACCTTTAAGCTCACTTATTTGTTTTTTGAGGTTCAGAATCTGGAACATAAATCTGGTTTCTCCACCCTTTTGTTACTGGTAGTAGTGAGGTGGCCGCTGTGTGAGCTGCTTACTGTGTGCTGGCTCCGGATGGTACCACCTCCGACCCTTAGAGCGCCTGTGAGTTAGAGGGTGACTGAGGCGTGAGCAGCTGGAGCGTGGTCCAGGGCCCTGGGAGCCTCACAGCGGGGACTGGAGCTCGCCTCTCTCTGGTTCCCGAAGCCAAGGCCCGGCCCTGTGCTGCGTTGCTGCCGGTTTTCTAGCGCTTCCTCAGGGTCGTCCCTGAGACACGCCTGTCAGACTGTCTTCACCTTGCCTTAGTTGTGCTCTGCACGCTGAGTTACTGCCCTCTCCGAGGCAGAGCGGGTGTGAGCACAGTAGCAGTGGCGCGTGACCGAGCGGTAAAGGTCTGTTGCCGTGCGGGAGCCCAGGGAAGAAAGGAGGCAGAAGTCCGACTCTCTTTTATGCCTGTTACTGTGCATTGCGTCTGACACTGAGATGGAGTGGATCTTTCTAGATATTAAAAGAAAAAGTATTCGCCTTCGGACAGTATATGATTTTTGATCAAAATTACTTTCAGTAGTACTGACATAGTATGTGACTTATTTTTCCAACAGATAAAGAGTTCCATTTGCCTTTTACGAGGAAAAATCTATGATGCTCTAGACAACCGCACCCTCGCTACCTATAGCTATAAAGAAGCTTTGAAGCTTGACGTGTATTGCTTTGAAGCATTTGATCTGTTAACGTCCCACCATATGTTGACAGCCCAAGAAGGTTTGGATACCCAGGTGTTTTTATGTTTAGCACAATTAATTTTTTTTTTTTTTCTGAAATTTATAGACTCAGTAGCAGGCTATGTACAGGTTTTAAGTAAACCTATTCACTTCCTGCCTGTCTTCAGACATGAAGAACACTGCAGAACACAGTATTGTGAGGTGCTTCTTGCAGTGAGTCTCTTGATGACTCGAGGTTGTGCAAGAATTCAGGATCTGATTCCTAGCATGGCTGCACTTTAAACCCTGAGGAATTTGACAAGTAATCAGTGTGCAGGTCCCAACTCCTGACCAGTCAAGTCACAATCAGTGGTGGGACCCTGGCATCAGACAGCTCTGAGGTGGCGTGCGGGCCAAGAGCCATTTGACCGAGCGTGTGGCCAGGGGTGCGAGGTGCCCGAAGGAGAGCGGCAGAGAGCGTGGGGGTGTGTTAGCGCTCAGCCCGTGGTGCCTGAAGGAGAGCGGCAGAGAGCGTGGGGTGTGTTAACGGACTCAGACGCATTGTGGCCTAATGAGCTCGCAGCCCGTGGCTTTGTCCCCTGGAGGACGATTTTTGGCAGTGCCTGGGGACAGTCTGTCTCAGCTTGGGGGCAGGTCTGGGTGGGGGTTGGAGGTTGCCTATGGAACCTAGTGGGTGGCAGGCAGAGGACAGCCAGCACGGCAGAGATTGTCCCCACAGAGTCTGTCGTGCTGAGGCTGGGGTGGTGCTCGTGTCTGAGGAGACTTGAGTTGCCCGAAGGTCCGTGCAGCTCTTGCACAGTTCTCATCGCTTGGCTCTTAGTTTCCTGTAGTACATTTGATCTTGTTATTTTCCTTTGAGTTCTGTATGCTTAGGCCAAGAATTATAGAAGAATAATTTTTGTTGCTGATTTTTGTCACCATGATTACTGAGGACGTCCTTTCTTTTGTTAATATTTTTTAGAAAAAGAGCTTCTTGAATCACTACCTCTTAGCAAGCTCTGCACTGAAGAACAGGAATTGCTGCGTTTTCTGTTTGAGAACAAGTTGAAAAAGGTAAGTTAAAATACCAAGTTAGTATTTGCTTTATAAGTATCGTATTTCTCTCTTTAAATTTGCTCTCTATTCTTTTATGGGTTAAGAATTTAAACATTAATTTTTATTAGTTTACCACATTTGCAGGAATACACATAGGATATTTTAAATGATATGATTCCTAACAAAGCTTTAAAAAATATCTCTTTCTCCCAGAAACAACTCTTACTTTTAAAAGATGAAACTGTCAGATAATGGGATGATGTTGTGTCAAAATGAGGGTTTTTTTCTTATGCTTCCTGTACTTCTGCTTTGTAAAATACTTCCTACGGTGGAATTCTGTGATAAAAGAAGAGAATCAGACTTGTGAAAGGAGCCTTGGTAACACTTGAAGCTGGAAGTTTGGAGAGTGTCGCACCTGTTGTGTGTTAGACATTGAAACACTTGGGTCAGGTTGAGTACGCCTTCAGTGCTTCCCACTGACTCATGTCTGCGTTCCTCTTTTTCAGTATAATAAGCCTAGTGAGACTGTCATCCCTGAGTCTGTAGATGGTTTGCAGGAGAATCTGGATGTGGTCGTGTCTTTAGCTGAAAGACATTATTATAACTGTGATTTTAAAATGTGCTACAAGCTGACTTCTGTGTAAGTATATCCACTTACTTTTGTGCAGGAACATAGAGTATAGCCCGCTTTACATGAGCAGTGTGTGGGACATGCTTTCTGAATAATGTCAATTGATGGATGAGCCTTTGCAGAGTACAGAGTGGGTATTGCCTCCGTAGAGCAGTCTACAGACAGGCCTGGGCACATTTGTTGCTTCGTGTCATTAACTCGGGAGTGTCCGTGTCCCTCCCCAGTGATAATTTGCAAGTCTGGGAATCCCATCCTGGCACGTGTTTTATAAAGCCCATTCTTTGTTGTGGTGGAGACGCATAAAATCCCACGGGGACTGTGTGTCGGGCTCACGTGCTGAGCCTCCTCCCCACTGGCAGCTCTGTGTACATAGTGCACATTTGTCTCTGGGGTGCTTGAAATCCTCGAGTTCACGAAGATTTTAATTGACAAGGAGGATTCATTTAATATTCCATATTATTTTTGATCCTTCTAAATAATTAGACCACTTACATTATATCTGTTAACGTAAGTTTATAGTGATGTTTGTTTTTATTGCTTCTGAATAAATCAGGATTTTCAGTCTCATTTATAACCTCATCGTTGCCTCAACTGAGAAGGTCTGAGGATACCGGAGCTAAGAAACTAAAAATGTGCTCTAGCCCACAGTATCGTGTGCAGTGCGGGAGTGACTGTTCAGGATTAACATAGCTAATTGTAAGCAGTGCTGCTTCATACTGTTTGTACCTACGTACGTAACGTGCGGCTTTGACTTTGCAGAGTGATGGAAAAGGACCCTTTCCATGCGAATTGTTTGCCTGTACATATAGGAACGCTTGTAGAGCTGAATAAAGCAAATGGTAAGACTGTTTTAAAACTAAGAATTTTTATAACAGAAATATTCTGTAACTGGGAATTTTATCTCTCGAGTCCTGGGTAGTTGCCTTTGCAGGTGACAGCTGGGGAAGAAGCGCTTGTCAGACCGACCAGTGGCCTGTCTTGTCATTGCAGCAGGACACGCTTCCTTTATCCTACTCTCTGCTTCCTTTTTAAAATGTAGCTTGTGTTCCAGGATGTCATAACTTTATCGTGTTGGGTGGAAGTTTGCCTTTTTCTTGTAAAATCCATAAACGGCAAGAGTCAGTAACTTTAGAAATTGTAAAGAGGCAGAGTTTTAATGTTTCCCATATTTTAACATTTCAGAAACATTTAGAGTTTGGACTGTATCTGCCCTTAAATCTTCTAAACTGAACAGTCAGCTCTGTCAGGAAGGGTAGCTGGGCACCCGGCTCTAGGCCTGCTGCTCCCAGTGCCGTCTGCGGGCCTGCAGCGCCACGTCTCCTGCACATTTGCTGGGGGTGCAGGCTCTCCAGCCACCCTGGCCTTTGTGTCACTCGGGAGGAACTCACCTTGCTGATGTGATATACTGGAGAGTTTGGTCAGCTAACCTGGTTGTGGGTGGCTGAGATGATCTGTGGCAGGCCCCTGGAGTAAGAGACGTGGGCTCTGAGACAGGCGAGGCCCCCTGAAGCAGCCCAAGCGCTGACGTGCTCTGTCATGTGCTGCCCGTCCAGGCTTCTGGGCCCCGAGTGCTGCCCGCCCGCTTAGTACCAGGTGTGTGTGGGGTGGGGAGCAAATGGCAGCCACAGCGACTGCTCGTGGGGTTTCTGGGTTGCATCAGGTAGATGAATTTTGTGTCTAGGAAGAAAGAAAAGTATAAAAGCACTGCTGCGAGAACACAGCGTATGTGATTGTCAAGAGTTGGAACTGGGGGAAACTCATATCTTAAAAATCATTTGCTATGATTAATTTTCTTTTTTTCTTTTTTTCTAATGTAGAACTTTTCTATCTTTCTCATAAATTGGTGGATTTATATCCTAGTAATCCTGTAAGTAAATATAAACTTTTTTTCCTTATAGTATTTTTTTCTTACCTAAACTTTAAGAAAATCCTTAACTAGTGTTTAGACAGAGGCTAAATTTAAGTTGGTAATGATGTTTTAATCTAAGTTGTTGGAGTAGACTCTTCGAATGGTTATGATCATTAGAAGCAGTGCTCACTTTTCCAAATCATAAAAGTGTTTTGTTAGTATATAACTTAAAGATCTTTATTTTTTATGATTATAGGAGTAATATATGCTTATCATTTAAAAATATTTAACATACAGAAAAGTCAGCTACTAAAAGTGAAAGCCGTGTGTCCCTCGTAAGCGGTGCTAATGCCTGCGTGGCACTGCTCCTGCCGCGTGCATGATAGCTTGCCGAATTACGCACTCAGTGAATTGTTGTGTCTTCCAAACTGCCATGGATCAGAACGAAAACATAGAAGTTGAACGTGGAATCGGAAACTGTGTACTTAAAGACAAAAGTCAGGAGTCAGGGCTTAAATCTCCGAGAAGAATCTGCACCCCATAATGGAAACCGTTTATAAAGGGGAGAAATCCATGCAGAAGTTCGGTGAAGAGGTGGAGCCTGTAGACCCAAGCTGGGGCCTCGCGCTCCAGATGCTGCAGGAACACGGTGGGGGCGCCTGGAGCAGCAGCTGTCGAGAGTCTGGTCTCTCTTCACCCGGGACCTTTCGCAGGCAGCCTGTGCAGAGAAGGTTCTGTCATGAACTGACTGTGTGATGATTCCCAGTGTAAGGTTGCGTGCCTTTGGTCATGGTGCCTCTTAAACTTTTTAGGTGTCTTGGTTTGCAGTGGGATGCTATTATCTCATGGTTGGCCATAAAAATGAGCACGCCAGAAGATACCTCAGGTATGAGCTTGCTGTCTCCCTCCCCCTGGAGTGAACTCACAGGAAGTAATTTGTCATCTGCTTTAATACAGTGACTTGTATTACTTTAAAAGCAGTATGAAAGAAGGTGTTTTCTTCAGAGTTTATTCCGTTGTATCCATTGTGTTTCCTGCTCTTTATAAGATGCTGTGGAGGAGGGGAGATAAAAGAAGTCAGTGGTACAGGCCTTGTCTTCAAGGGGCTTATGATGTATTTACATTTGTATTTATAAATGAGAATAAATATGAATAGGGAATAATATGAAATATTTTGGGAGTTTGATATTTACAGAGATAGGTTTAACCTCTTACTGTGAGGACTTTTTCTAATAACTGTGAAAGTACATGAAGCTCTGTGAGGTCAGGGTCACTAAATGTGACTGGAAAGCAGAATTCCTGGGGACTTGGCCTGGTGGCCCAGTGGTTAGGACTCTGCTTCCTCTACAAGGGCACAGGCTCAGTGCGTGGTGTGGGAACTAAGATCGCACGTGCTACGCCGTGCAGCCTAAATAAATAAGTAAAAAATACTTAAAATCAGAATATTTGGCAAAGTGAACAGGTTTAAGGCTCTGCTGTGGTATCAGCTTGAGGAGCTCCATGGGGCCCAGTCCAGCTGCCTAACCAGTGTTATTCAATCACTCTAGCACAGAAAAAGCTCTAGGGATACCTGCGACTTCCTCCATGCGAATGGAATAGAAAACAGATCTGTGGTAAAGTTCATAAACTTTGGGCCCAGCCTTGATTTCTAGACCCCATGCTGCCACTTACTAGCTATGATTCCTTGGGCGAGTTCACTCCTCTGGTCCTCCGTCTCCTGTGAAATGGGGAGTGATGTATCTGTATGCCAGGATTGTCAAGACGATGAGACAACAGGAGAGGATCCTGCACTAGGGGAGAATCAGGGAGAGCGCTGACTGTTTGGGTGCTGAGCACTGGAGGCGCACGTGCCTGTGCTTTGGGAGCAGGGTGATTCGTGTATGGGAGTCCTCCTGGGCTGTGCTGCTCTGATTTACTGCGCTTATTCAGTGATGAATTCTGTGTGGAACAGGGGCCATCTGGGTAAAGAAATCTTAGAAAATAAAATGCTAAGAAAGTGGGAATCTCACCCTTTATATTTTTCATGTTTTATGATATGCTGTCTTTATTCCTAATTGTGGGTCACCGAGTTGAGGACTGTGTAAAACTATGTAGTCCTGTCCATCAAACCAGCATGAGTCTCCAAGTCATCTGTAGGGTGTCACTTAATCTTTCCAGCCTCGATATACTTACCCTTAAAACATAAATAACCCTGAAAGTTACCAGGGTTAGATGGTCCATACGAGGCATGAAGCAGGCCTTCATTAAAAGGATCCTGCTGCCGCTGGTTATCTCCTCCACTTTGAAATGAAGCTCCTGGGTCAAGTAATGTTTGTAAAGTCTATGCAAAAAGCTGATGGGTTCCACTGTATACCTAGGAAGTTGTGGACCTCTCCTAAAATTACTTAAAATTTTGCTTGTACTATTAAGCATTATTTTATTTCAAGTGAATTAACACAGTGTTACATTAGTGTTTAATACATTGACCGCTCATTCATTGACATAATTCTGATGTTCTTGAAATAGCCAACTTACATAAAGTTAACCTAACACCTTTAAACTACACTTGTGAATGACACTTTGTCTTTCAGCAAAGCGACGACGCTGGAGAAGACCTACGGGCCGGCTTGGATCGCCTACGGGCATTCGTTCGCAGTCGAGAGTGAGCATGACCAGGCAATGGCCGCGTACTTCACCGCAGCGCAGCTGATGAAAGGGTGCGTGGGACAGGCTGATGCAGCAAGTGGGGTTTCGGCATCACCGTCTCAGCCACTGGGTTGCTAAAGCGTAGTGTGTCTCGTTAGTAGCTTATGTTTGTGAAGTGGCTAGGCGGGTGAAGCAAGAGAGCTGGCGTGACTGTCAGTTTATCCTGACCAGCGCAGAGGGGAGCTCACCCGCCCGCTGAGGGAGCGGAGGAGGGCGGAGCTGTTTCTCACGTGCTGGTGCAGCAGTGGCAGGGTCCGTGAGCAGGGAGGCTGCTTGTATCCTGCTTCTGTGCAGAAGGTGTTTGTGTGGCTTCTTTGATGATTCAGATTCAGGACTGAGCCTGCAAGTGCTGTGAGTGCAGGTCGTGGAACGCTTCTTTCCCATAAAAGCAGATACCCTCTTCATATTTCCGTTGGTTAGCCAAAACAGGTGTCTGTTTTTACGCCCGTGAAGTGGTGTAAAGCATGTTTTCAGACAGCAGCTGATTTCCTTATTGAAGTCTCCAACTGTTCCTGTTGAATTGTCTTTTCCCCTCCAATCCTGGCAGTTTTTACTACCAGCTTTGGGGTCTCTACTGTTAGATTCTTGATGGATTTAGCTTTTTATCTTTGTGAAACATCCTTAGTTGTTTCTAGTAACAGATTTTGTCTGAGTTTGTTTTATCTAAGGGTTAGAGAGTGAAGTCGCTCAGTCATGTCCGACTCTTTGTGACCCCGTGGACTGTAGCCTACCAGGCTCCTCCCTCCATGGGATTCTCCAGGCAAGAGTACTGGAGTGGGTTGCCATCCTTCTTCAGGGGATCTTCCCGACCCAGGGATTGAACCTGGGTCCCCAGCATTCCAGGCAGATGCTTTAACCTCTGAGCCACCAGGGAAGTGTAGCCATTCCTGCTTATTTTGGTTGTTATCTGCATGATGTATCTCTTTCAGTCTTTTCAGTTTCAACTTGAGTCTTTTGAATCTAAAGTGTGTCACTTGTAGACAACACATAGTTGGAACATGATTTTTTATTGATTCTGCCAATTTCTTGCCTTTTGTTGGTGTTTTATCCATTTGTGTATAATTAGTAATAAGGTAGGATTTATGCTTGGCATTTTGCTCTGTTTTTGATATATTACATCTTTTTTCCTTCTATTTCTCCTTACTGCTCTTTCTTTGATTGGATACTTTGTAATTACCACTTTAATTCCCTGTTTTTTTAATATAGTACATTTTTTGAGGTTTCAGTTATTATGGTGGTGGTTACAATTAACATCTTAAAGAATCTACTTTAGGTTAATACTGACTACTGACTAGAGTACTTTCCATCTCCAGACACCTGCGGAGTCCTACAAGTCCTACAAGTTCAGTTCTCACACTGGTCCTGGGTCACTTGTCCTTCTGACTGACTGGCTGTAAATCAGGGGTTCCCACAGCTCCTCCTTGGGTCTGATTATTTGCCTGAATGACTCGCAGAATTCAGGAAAGTGTTTTT
>SJYW01056728.1:828841-865987 GCA_006410735.1 Raphicerus campestris
CGTGGACTGTAGCCTACCAGGCTCCTCCCTCCATGGGATTCTCCAGGCAAGAGTACTGGAGTGGGTTGCCATCCTTCTTCAGGGGATCTTCCCGACCCAGGGATTGAACCTGGGTCCCCAGCATTCCAGGCAGATGCTTTAACCTCTGAGCCACCAGGGAAGTGTAGCCATTCCTGCTTATTTTGGTTGTTATCTGCATGATGTATCTCTTTCAGTCTTTTCAGTTTCAACTTGAGTCTTTTGAATCTAAAGTGTGTCACTTGTAGACAACACATAGTTGGAACATGATTTTTTATTGATTCTGCCAATTTCTTGCCTTTTGTTGGTGTTTTATCCATTTGTGTATAATTAATAATAAGGTAGGATTTATGCTTGGCATTTTGCTCTGTTTTTGATATATTACATCTTTTTTCCTTCTATTTCTCCTTACTGCTCTTTCTTTGATTGGATACTTTGTAATTACCACTTTAATTCCCTGTTTTTTTAATATAGTACATTTTTTGAGGTTTCAGTTATTATGGTGGTGGTTACAATTAACATCTTAAAGAATCTACTTTAGGTTAATACTGACTACTGACTAGAGTACTTTCCATCTCCAGACACCTGCGGAGTCCTACAAGTCCTACAAGTTCAGTTCTCACACTGGTCCTGGGTCACTTGTCCTTCTGACTGACTGGCTGTAAATCAGGGGTTCCCACAGCTCCTCCTTGGGTCTGATTATTTGCCTGAATGACTCGCAGAATTCAGGAAAGTGTTTTTATCATAAATGATACAGCTCAGGAAGAACCAAATGGAAGAGAAGGGCAGTGCAGGGCTGTGGGTAGGAGTGCGCGCACGCAGCCTCCAGCTCTCGGGACCATGCTGTGTTCACCACCTCGGAAGCTCTTGGGGTCTCGCGGTCAGGAGTGTTTCCAGAGTTCAGCCTTTAGCCTCCCTACCAGGAAGTCTGTGTGTGGGGCTGAACGTTCCAGTCCTCTCAGCACCTGGTCTTCTGGTGACCAGCCTCGCTCTGAGTCCCCGTTAATGTAAATTGGGTGTAATCAGGAGGGGCTTGTACATGACAAAGGATACACCTCTCACCGAGGAACTCCCCAGGCTTTTAGGAGGTCTGTGCCAGCAACCAGGGACAAAACCAAATGTTCTTACTTTATGACACCAACTTAATTTCAGTAGGTCAAGTTCAAGAAGAGCTGCAAACAGAAATACATTTGTATTGTCTCATCCTTAGCTATGTGGTTGTTTTGTCCAAATTGTTTCTCCCTTTGGATTTGAGTTACTGTCTCAGTGTCTTTTTGTTTCAGCCTGAGGGCTCCCCGTTAGTGTTTCTGGCTGGGCGGATCTGCAAACCGCAGGTTCTCTCAGCCGTTGCCGCAGTGACTTCAGTGTGTGATGTTTTTGAAAGAAGCTGTGAGCTGGGGAGCAGGCGCATATGGTCTCTGCTACACTGGCCTTTTTACTGTTTCAGGTTCTCGTCATTTGTTCCTGTGAATTTGAGATACTGTCTGGTGTCACTTTCTTACTCCAGGACTCCCTCCTTCCTCACTCCAAGATAGTATCCAGTGTCGCTTGCTTATTCCAGGACACATTACTTCCTTACTCCACGGCCCCTTACTCCACGTGTCCTTGTTCCAGTGCCGTCTGGTATCTGCTCCTTGCTCCAGGGTTCTTGCTCTCTGACTGCAAGACGCTCTCGATGTCACCCAGTGCCATGTGGTGTCTGCTCCTCACTCCAGGGTTCTTGCTCTCTGACTGCAAGACGCACTCGGTGTCACATGCTTCTCCCCAGACGGTCACGTGTGCTTCCTTACTCCAGTTCAGTTCAGTCGCTCAGTCGTGTCCGACTCTTTGCGACCCCATGAATCGCAGCACGCCAGGCCTCCCTGTCCATCACCACCTCCTGGAGTTCACTCAGACTTGCGTCCATCGAGTCAGTGATGCCAGGAGCTTTTGCTCCCGCCACCGCATTTGTGCTGTTAGTGGTAAACGTTACGTCTCTGTATACGTTAGCCTTGTCAGTCAGGAGAAGAAAGATGGCATGCAGTCACCTTTATTACGGGTCTGAGTGGCTGTCTGGGGCCGGTGGTGGCCCGGCGCTCCCTGCAGGTGTGTGTGCAGAGGGTCTTGGTGGCGCTTCTGTAGGCGGCACGGTTGTGACTTCAGGCGTGACTCTGGAGTGGAGCCGGGCAGTCAGGGCTCACTGACACTGTCTGACCATCTTCAGGGAAGGGTCCTCTTACTGTGCCCACTGTCTGACAGCATGAAGAGATGAAATTCAAGCAAATTAGTTCCTCTGCCTAGTCAGAGGCAGTGAGAATGGACTGNTATCTGCATGATGTATCTCTTTCAATCTTTTCAGTTTCAACTTGAGTCTTTTGAATCTAAAGTGTGTCACTTGTAGACAACACATAGTTGGAACATGATTTTTTATTGATTCTGCCAATTTCTTGCCTTTTGTTGGTGTTTTATCCATTTGTGTATAATTAATAATAAGGTAGGATTTATGCTTGGCATTTTGCTCTGTTTTTGATATATTACATCTTTTTTCCTTCTATTTCTCCTTACTGCTCTTTCTTTGATTGGATACTTTGTAATTACCACTTTAATTCCCTGTTTTTTTAATATAGTACATTTTTTGAGGTTTCAGTTATTATGGTGGTGGTTACAATTAACATCTTAAAGAATCTACTTTAGGTTAATACTGACTACTGACTAGAGTACTTTCCATCTCCAGACACCTGCGGAGTCCTACAAGTCCTACAAGTTCAGTTCTCACACTGGTCCTGGGTCACTTGTCCTTCTGACTGACTGGCTGTAAATCAGGGGTTCCCACAGCTCCTCCTTGGGTCTGATTATTTGCCTGAATGACTCGCAGAATTCAGGAAAGTGTTTTTATCATAAATGATACAGCTCAGGAAGAACCAAATGGAAGAGAAGGGCAGTGCAGGGCTGTGGGTAGGAGTGCGCGCACGCAGCCTCCAGCTCTCGGGACCATGCTGTGTTCACCACCTCGGAAGCTCTTGGGGTCTCGCGGTCAGGAGTGTTTCCAGAGTTCAGCCTTTAGCCTCCCTACCAGGAAGTCTGTGTGTGGGGCTGAACGTTCCAGTCCTCTCAGCACCTGGTCTTCTGGTGACCAGCCTCGCTCTGAGTCCCCGTTAATGTAAATTGGGTGTAATCAGGAGGGGCTTGTACATGACAAAGGATACACCTCTCACCGAGGAACTCCCCAGGCTTTTAGGAGGTCTGTGCCAGCAACCAGGGACAAAACCAAATGTTCTTACTTTATGACACCAACTTAATTTCAGTAGGTCAAGTTCAAGAAGAGCTGCAAACAGAAATACATTTGTATTGTCTCATCCTTAGCTATGTGGTTGTTTTGTCCAAATTGTTTCTCCCTTTGGATTTGAGTTACTGTCTCAGTGTCTTTTTGTTTCAGCCTGAGGGCTCCCCGTTAGTGTTTCTGGCTGGGCGGATCTGCAAACCGCAGGTTCTCTCAGCCGTTGCCGCAGTGACTTCAGTGTGTGATGTTTTTGAAAGAAGCTGTGAGCTGGGGAGCAGGCGCATATGGTCTCTGCTACACTGGCCTTTTTACTGTTTCAGGTTCTCGTCATTTGTTCCTGTGAATTTGAGATACTGTCTGGTGTCACTTTCTTACTCCAGGACTCCCTCCTTCCTCACTCCAAGATAGTATCCAGTGTCGCTTGCTTATTCCAGGACACATTACTTCCTTACTCCACGGCCCCTTACTCCACGTGTCCTTGTTCCAGTGCCGTCTGGTATCTGCTCCTTGCTCCAGGGTTCTTGCTCTCTGACTGCAAGACGCTCTCGATGTCACCCAGTGCCATGTGGTGTCTGCTCCTCACTCCAGGGTTCTTGCTCTCTGACTGCAAGACGCACTCGGTGTCACATGCTTCTCCCCAGACGGTCACGTGTGCTTCCTTACTCCAGTTCAGTTCAGTCGCTCAGTCGTGTCCGACTCTTTGCGACCCCATGAATCGCAGCACGCCAGGCCTCCCTGTCCATCACCACCTCCTGGAGTTCACTCAGACTTGCGTCCATCGAGTCAGTGATGCCAGGAGCTTTTGCTCCCGCCACCGCATTTGTGCTGTTAGTGGTAAACGTTACGTCTCTGTATACGTTAGCCTTGTCAGTCAGGAGAAGAAAGATGGCATGCAGTCACCTTTATTACGGGTCTGAGTGGCTGTCTGGGGCCGGTGGTGGCCCGGCGCTCCCTGCAGGTGTGTGTGCAGAGGGTCTTGGTGGCGCTTCTGTAGGCGGCACGGTTGTGACTTCAGGCGTGACTCTGGAGTGGAGCCGGGCAGTCAGGGCTCACTGACACTGTCTGACCATCTTCAGGGAAGGGTCCTCTTACTGTGCCCACTGTCTGACAGCATGAAGAGATGAAATTCAAGCAAATTAGTTCCTCTGCCTAGTCAGAGGCAGTGAGAATGGACTATGGCGTATCCCGAGTTCTTTCGGGTAGAGCTGCTAATAATGGATGTGGTGGAAGTCCCCCCGAGGCCGGGGCTGGTTCCATGGAGGGAGGGGCGCTGAGCTCCGCCTGAGGGGTCTGTGCTGCTGAGTGTAAGAGGGAGCATCTGGGCCTGGGCCTGAGGCGATGCCGGGCCACCCTTCTGCCCCACAGGGGTTTGTTTGGGTCTTTTACTGTGGAATAAAGTAAAAGAGGATAAAGCGTCTGCCTGGAACACTGGAGACGTGGGCTCGATCCCTGGGTCGGGAAGATCCCCGGGAGAAGGAAATGGTGACCCACTCCAGGACTCTTGCCTGGAGAATCCCATGGAGGGAGGAGCCTGGTAGGCTACAGTCCATGGGGTCGCAAAGAGTGGGACACGACTGAGCGACTTCACTTTCACTTTCAATTGAAAATAAGGGTAAATAGGTTGCTGTTAGATTCTAGAAGTGGCAGCTGATTATTCTAAAAGCTTATTAGGTATTCATTAAATATTAGTAAAGGAAGTGTTAGAAAAAAGCTAAGTGCTCATTTTGGTATGTTAAGTAATTTTGCAGACAGGGTTTGAAAATATGAATTTTAAAGTTTTGAGTGTTGACTGTGTGAACTTTTCCTATATTTTTAGGTGTCACTTGCCAATGCTTTATATTGGATTAGAATATGGATTGACCAATAACTCAAAATTGGCTGAAAGATTCTTTGGCCAAGCTCTAAGCATCGCGCCAGAAGACCCTTTTGTTATGCACGAGGTTGGAGTGGTTGCATTTCAAAATGGAGAGTAAGTACCAATGGGAACCCTTTTGTTCCTTTCAGTAAACAGAGCAAAACCTTGTTCACTAGCGTTTGACCTTAAGTGGCCAGTGACTCTTGATAGATGTCTTACTTTAGAAGGAGGTGGACAGTTAAATAGCAACCATTACCTTGGAAGACTTTAAAAACACTAAACCTGGGTTTCGGCCCCCTTCACTGAGCTTGTGGGCTGGCACAAGCTCTTAGACCCAGGCCTGGACACCGCAGGGTGGCCTGGAGGCACTGCAGAATCCCCGTCATCTCTCTGTTGGTCAGGAATTGGATTCATACATTTGATAAAGATTTCTCACAATTTTGAAACAAAAATGTTTCCCTTTTAGTTACCAGTTAGTCCAAAAGTTAACCATTTAGGGTGGCCCAGCCTCTGAGTTTCCTGGTCAGTGGCTGAGGCTTGCTGTTGCCCTGGATGTTCACGGAGCAGGCAGTTGCGGATCACACCGGAAGGCCTGCCTGTGACCCTCGGCGCTGAGCCGCGCGTGCACTCGGAACCAGCGAGTCGGCACCAGCGCAGTGCCCTTCGTGGCTCTGGCGTGTGCTCTAGCCTGGGCTGTCTGAACTTTATGAGTGTGAGCCGTTTAAAATAACGAACAGTAACAATTTCATTCAGTCAGTTTAGCTGGAGCCTGCTTTAGGCCCCTCCGCCGCCCCTCCGTCCTGTGCTTTTTTTCTTGGTTATTTCACGGTTTAGAATGGCCCCCAGGCGGAATGCCTGAGTGCTGCTTGCGTCCCAGGTGCTGGAAGGCCGAAGTGTGCCTTGAACAGAGTGTAGGGTTAGGCAGGCTCTGTGCAGGCAGCAGTTACGCTGCTTTTGCTGTGGGTTCCGTGCCCATGAATCGACAGCATACATCAGGTAAGACGGTGCCAGACTGAAGCGTGTGTGAAGCAGGCACTTTGAACAGCTGGAGCACCTGCGAGCAGGGGGGCATGGTTCCCGCTGGGAGCGGTGGCTCGGTGTTGGCTCAAGTGCTGTTCACAGGCTTTGTAGAGCCCGGTCACGCAGAATAATGAGAGTATGCTGTATCTCCCAAGTAGTGAGCTCTTTTGAAGGTAATGCCATAAAAGTAATCATTTGTCTCACTGGAATTAAAAAACTAATTACAGATGTTTATGTCATTTTTATTATTAGAAGACAATTCAAATATTTTAAAAATGTTTAACTGTGCCAGTTTTGAATAAACTACAACTTTGCCCCTCCCCTCTATTTTAGATGGAAAGCAGCAGAAAAATGGTTTCTCGATGCTTTGGAAAAAATTAAAGCAATTGGGAATGAGGTATTCTATATAATATCTGTAAATACACACACACTCATAAGTATGTTTAGTATTGAATGAAGAAAATAGTATTTGTCTTGCCTAGTATGTATTAGCCTAATATTTATCATATCAAATGTTTGTTAGTATTTGACTTATCACGGTACGTGGTAAAAATGAGTGTGAGAGGGCAGCTGGCTGTTTGCTTCTTTGGAGGCTCTAGTTTTGATCTGTGGGCGTAATTGGAATGCGTTTGATGATGGTTCAGTGGGGAGAGTGTGTGAGGACCCTGGAAGGGGGTGCACACTGTCCTGTCTGACTTGTCCTTTCTTTCTGATGAATGGGTGCCTGTAGCAGCAGGTCCCATTTCTGCAGGAACAGGGCCAGGTGTCATTAAAATTAGACCTGTTGTTGTTCTTCCCTACCTGGTATTTAAGATATGTTTAGATCTGTAACCAGGCTTTGGTTCCTGAAAGATTGGATTTGTGCTTCCAGCTCTCCTGGATGTGGGTCCCGTGCACTTCATAGGTCAGAGGTTTGCATATTGTTGCTCTTTTTGTCCTGATTCTTTTTATTCACACCCATGTTATCGTATTCTGTTCTGTTACCACTTCCCATGTCATTCTCTTCCAGCCCACAGGAACACTTTCCCACAACACGCATCTTCCTCGCCTGTCACTTTCTCTTTACTGAGGAGACAGACGGAGCTCCCCTGGGCTCCCTGCCTGGTGGCAGTTAACTTGTCCTTGAAGACACAGCTTTGCTTACTTTGGCCTCTTGTCACATGAGCTTAAAAGCGCTGTGTTCTGTGCGTCTGCACGCCGGTATACGAGCGGGTCATTCCCAGTCCAGTCTCGGGTGCTCTGGATGATGCATGTGTTTCTGCTGACGCAGGGCTCCACTTACGACCTTGCCTGTTTTCAAAGGGTTGAACACCTCAGGATCTTGCCCCTCAGACCGGAGCAGTGCATCGGCATTACTTGGGAGCTTGTTAGAAGCACAAAACTTTGTGTCTGCCGAACTAGAATCTGCAGTGTTAGCAAGACTTCCAGGCGATTCTCATGCACAGAGAAGTTTGCGGTGCACTGTTGCAAAGCACAGTTGAAACTGAAATTATAACTTTGATGATTTGAAGGCACTTTGGGTTCTTACAGACATTTAAAGTAATGGTTTAAATGTAAAAGCACGATACTGTTAAACTTTCCAAGTACCCATTACAAAGTTACACGAGGAGGCGAAGATACTGTGTGACTTTGTTGCAGACGTCAGAGTAGCCGCAGGAAAGCAGTTTGCGCCTAAGAATCATAGAGGATTTGTTTCACGTGGGCAGTGCTTCCCAGAGCTGGGCTCAGGGGAGCTAAGAGGGTGTGGTCAGGTCTGCGGGTTCCCTTGGTCCTGCCTCACGGGTGCCTGTCAGCTGTGTCCTTAGCTCTGAGCTGGTTGGCACCTGAGAACTGGCTCGATGTTGGCTGCTCTCGGATCAGTGCAGATGTAAACTGGCAGTAACAGTGCCGAGCCCAGGAAGGGCTCGACCGAGGAAATACAGGGACCTACACAGACTTCTTCCCTGGTGGCTCAGAGGGTAAAGCCTCTGTCTACAATGCAGGAGACCTGGGTTCGATCCCTAGGTTGGGAAGATCCTCTGGAGAAGGAAATGGCAAGCCACTCCAGGACTATTGCCTGGAAAATCCCATGGATAGAGGAGCCTGGTAGGCTACAGTCCATGGGGTTGCCAAGAGTCGGGCATGACTGAGCGACTTCATTTTCACACAGACTTGTGGGTGGGTCAGGACAGCCTTCTGGGTCCAAGGGGATGCGCTGCAGCCCTAGAGGGTGGCCAGCCGGTTAGGCAGAGGGAGGGAGCAGGGCATTTCAGGTATCGCAAAGGGAATGTGCAAAACTTCAGCATGGCTTGGGTTTTGAGTTCACAGAGAACATCAAGAAACAGGGCAGGAGGGTGAAATGTGGGTCTCCAGGGGCCTTGAAAGGACGTGAGAGTTCGCACCTCGTCTTGAGATGTTGGTAGGACAAGAGCAGCTCTCACATGGGCGGCACGGTCAGACAAGACTTGTCAGTGGTGGGGGTGGAGCTCTGTGAGGAGTCTGATAAGCAGGTGATTCCTGGAGGGGTTGGGTCGGGGATGGCATGGATGTGTGTGGGGCACTCAGAGGGTTATTGAGCTGAGATGACAGGAGAGAGGATGAGGTTAGCATGTGACTTGTTGGATATGAAGTGCTTGTGAGATTTCTAAGTAGAAACATGTCCTAGGCAGGGGGGGAATTCTGGGCTGGAGGTATAGAATTTGAGCATCTTTAGGCATAGATGGGCTCTTTGACAAAATTGTGCTAATAAAATGAACCTCAGAAAGTGTCCTCCAGTGGGAAAGGTGGAGAAGCCAGTAACCCTGGCTCACTGCTCTGGAAGCACCAGGGGATCCCCGCAGACAAGTGCGGTCGTGCCGTGCGGACGGGCAGGGGAGAGCCGCTGTGAGTCGTCGTCTGCTGTGCTTCGTTTCAGGTGACGGTTGACAAATGGGAACCTCTGTTGAACAACTTGGGCCATGTCTGCAGAAAACTTAAGTAAGTGAAGTAAAGCATTTTTCAGAAATTTTCTTTGTGACTAAAATTTTACTTAATCTTGTGTAGCTATTTCCATAGTTTTTTTTTTTTTTTNTTGCAGACGTCAGAGTAGCCGCAGGAAAGCAGTTTGCGCCTAAGAATCATAGAGGATTTGTTTCACGTGGGCAGTGCTTCCCAGAGCTGGGCTCAGGGGAGCTAAGAGGGTGTGGTCAGGTCTGCGGGTTCCCTTGGTCCTGCCTCACGGGTGCCTGTCAGCTGTGTCCTTAGCTCTGAGCTGGTTGGCACCTGAGAACTGGCTCGATGTTGGCTGCTCTCGGATCAGTGCAGATGTAAACTGGCAGTAACAGTGCCGAGCCCAGGAAGGGCTCGACCGAGGAAATACAGGGACCTACACAGACTTCTTCCCTGGTGGCTCAGAGGGTAAAGCCTCTGTCTACAATGCAGGAGACCTGGGTTCGATCCCTAGGTTGGGAAGATCCTCTGGAGAAGGAAATGGCAAGCCACTCCAGGACTATTGCCTGGAAAATCCCATGGATAGAGGAGCCTGGTAGGCTACAGTCCATGGGGTTGCCAAGAGTCGGGCATGACTGAGCGACTTCATTTTCACACAGACTTGTGGGTGGGTCAGGACAGCCTTCTGGGTCCAAGGGGATGCGCTGCAGCCCTAGAGGGTGGCCAGCCGGTTAGGCAGAGGGAGGGAGCGGGGCATTTCAGGTATCGCAAAGGGAATGTGCAAAACTTCAGCATGGCTTGGGTTTTGAGTTCACAGAGAACATCAAGAAACAGGGCAGGAGGGTGAAATGTGGGTCTCCAGGGGCCTTGAAAGGACGTGAGAGTTCGCACCTCGTCTTGAGATGTTGGTAGGACAAGAGCAGCTCTCACATGGGCGGCACGGTCAGACAAGACTTGTCAGTGGTGGGGGTGGAGCTCTGTGAGGAGTCTGATAAGCAGGTGATTCCTGGAGGGGTTGGGTCGGGGATGGCATGGATGTGTGTGGGGCACTCAGAGGGTTATTGAGCTGAGATGACAGGAGAGAGGATGAGGTTAGCATGTGACTTGTTGGATATGAAGTGCTTGTGAGATTTCTAAGTAGAAACATGTCCTAGGTAGGGGGGGAGTTCTGGGCTGGAGGTATAGAATTTGAGCATCTTTAGGCATAGATGGGCTCTTTGACAAAATTGTGCTAATAAAATGAACCTCAGAAAGTGTCCTCCAGTGGGAAAGGTGGAGAAGCCAGTAACCCTGGCTCACTGCTCTGGAAGCACCAGGGGATCCCCGCAGACAAGTGCGGTCGTGCCGTGCGGACGGGCAGGGGAGAGCCGCTGTGAGTCGTCGTCTGCTGTGCTTCGTTTCAGGTGACGGTTGACAAATGGGAACCTCTGTTGAACAACTTGGGCCATGTCTGCAGAAAACTTAAGTAAGTGAAGTAAAGCATTTTTCAGAAATTTTCTTTGTGACTAAAATTTTACTTAATCTTATGTAGCTATTTCCATAGTTTTTTTTTTTTTTTCTATTTCCATAATTTTGAGATCCTTTAGTTTCCTTGTACTTGGTTCTTCAGATATAGCAAGCAACAGAAGAAATGTTCTTATTACCTTTGTTAGTATAATTTTATTTTAGAAGTATATTGAGAATGATAATTACTTCTGATTTCTTAGATTAAAAATGTTTACTGTTAAAATTACTTTAGAAGAATTAGGACAGCAGGGCCGGATTGAAGCCATACTGGCGCCTAACTCACTGCTCTCATCTAGACGCCGGTTTCACAGAGTGATGACTGGTGTGATATTAGGTGACAGTTGGGGGAGAGACTCTGGTTAGTTTTAAGTTTGATGACCTTGAAGTCACTCAGAATTTAGCAGGTTTTTCAGGGTACCTTGCAGTCTTTACTGTGCATGATGAACTGCAGCGTTTCCCAAACGTAATCGTGCATGAAATCTTTTTTTAGCAGGGTTTCTACAGAGCAGGTATTCTAGAAAATTTGGGGAAATGCTGCTCTAGGTGACTCCTGTGGGCCTTACAGCAAAACCGTTTAGTCCCTTGAACCACCCCTGGCTGGGAGGCTTTGCCTTCACCCAACAGAGAAGCCTTGCTGTGTGAGGGGCCAGGCCCAAGAGCCAAGGATGGGATTCAGCTGGTGGCCCTGTAGGACTGTCTACACTTGGCTGGAAGACACACTGAGGTGGACACACCGTGGGTGTGAAGGGTGTTGCCATGTAGACTGTGACTCTAATATGGGAAGTATTTCTGTGTGTGGGCATCCGGGAAAACCTGCTGTACCCACTGACTGCTCCTCTCTTCCTGTTCTCCCTCATAGGAAGTATGCTGAGGCCTTGGACTACCACCGGCAGGCCCTGGTGTTAATCCCTCAGAACGCATCCACCTACTCCGCCATCGGCTATATTCACAGTCTGATGGGCAACTTTGAGAATGCTGTGGACTATTTCCACACTGTACGTCTTTTGTTTGTACCAAGAACTTTAAATCTGGTTGAGAGTTACCACTTGTTTGAAACATCTTTTCTAGGCAATATTTTCTTACTTCACAGAAGTGCAATTTAAAATGTATGTTTTGAAATTCTTCAGGCATCCTTGCATTTTACTCTTTTCTTTGCAGAGAAAAGTGTGTGAGTTGTCTTATCGTTCTCAGACGTGAGCCTTGCCTGAGTATCTGTCAGTGCAGCTGAGCTGGGTGCACGTCTGGGGAGCCCTTTGGGAACTCCAGTCTTTATTTATGACTTAAAAGTAATTGCCCATACATGAGCAGAACTGCTGCCTTCGTCATTGGGACAGGCTCTCTCCTTAATCCACATGCCGTATTTCATCAAGTCTAAGCCATTGTTAATAATTAGAAAGCAAAATGACTCTATCAAAACTTACGCTGCCATTTAAACTTTAATGTAATTCTTTCCTGTCACTTTGGTTTTTTTGTTTGCTTAGAAAAAGTGCTCTTTTGGACATATTAGGGCGTAGATTCTTGTCAGGGAGCACTCTACTATCCACATAAAAGAAGCTATAAGTGAAATTGTTAGGGTATTCAGTTCTTCACATTCAGAGTTTGGTTCTTCTAAGTCACTTTTGTACCAACTGATCAATATTCCTGTTTTCCCGAAATTGTGTCCGCATGCCAGCACACACACCCCACTCAGGTTCCCAGCTAGCGGCCTTGGCTCTGCCGGAAAGTGTACCAGATGGTTTTGGACGATGCCCGCAGCTCGGTGCCTCCTTGGGCGTCCTTCAGGTGGTGTGTGGTCTAGTCTGTGCTACTGATGTGGCCGCCAGGCCCACACTGTTGGCACAGGCGTGCTCACCCAGTGAGACCAGCTGACAGCAGTGATAAGGAGCCACCTGTTGAAAGACTTCCAAAGTTCAGATGCTAGAATTTGAAAAAACGTGAGTCTTCAAACTGATGAAATAACTGTATTTGGAGAAAGAGATAAAATATGAGAAAATAGAACATTTCAAAGTTAAATTAGTGAATGATAGATTTGTAACTGATTTGCAAGAGTTGGTTAGAGATTTCAGGGAAGATGAATTCCTGCAGTACCACTGAGATGACCAGTTACTTGTTTAGCAGGCAGGAGTGTGGACTAAGTAAGTTTTCTAGTTTTTGTGACCTTTCAAATGTCTGCATTTAAGTGTTAAATAATTTGTTTCTTTTCTATGTTTTAATTAATACAGAGGGCTTCACGGGCTTTTTAAGAACCCTTCTGGAGGGCAGCATTTCAAACATAAAGATAGAATAGCGTAATGACACTCTACGCACCCATCACCCAGCTTCAGCAGTTATCGGATGATAGCCACTCGTTGTCTGTATCCCCACTAACAACCTCCCTTCACTGCTATCCTGAGTTCCCTGGAATATTTAGAAATGAGATCCATGGCAATGCTTTAAGCCAGTCAGAAAGAAACGGATTTTCTTGTAATAACCAGGCTGAATCTTTTCTGCAGGCCCTTGGTCTTAGGCGAGATGATACATTTTCTGTTACAATGCTTGGTCATTGCATTGAAATGTACATTGGTGATTCTGAAGCTTATATTGGTAAGATTATAACTATTCTTATTGATGTTGTAGCCCATAGTTTAGATCTTTGTATATCTCTGTTTAGGTGTCTCAGATTCTCGTATAAAGTTCTAAGTTTATTTGTCTGATTGTTCTTGCTGTAGTGACATCAAGAAGCTCCATTTATTTCAGTGGAGAGCATGTGGGGATTAATGATTCAGGGCTTCCCTGGTGGCTCAGAGGGTAAAGCGTCTGCCTGCAAGGCGGGAGACCTGGCTTCAGTCCCTGGGTCGGGAAGATCCCCAACCCAGGAGAAGGAAATGGCAACCCACTCCAGTAATCTTGCCTGGAAAATCCCATGGATGGAGGAGCCTGGTGGGCTGCAGTCTATGGGGTTGCAAAGAGTTGGACATGACTGAGTGACTTCACTTTGACTTTCTTTCACTTTCTATGTATCCATTCACTTTAAAGTCAAGCACTTGCTATATGCAAAATACCATTTTAGAATATGGGTGATATACAAGAATCAATCTATTTGCATAACTGAAAAAATCTTGAGAGATTTTTCTAATAAGTAAATGCTTTACTGTTTTACAATACAGAGTATAGCATGTTAATCTTGGCACTTCAGTGGACTGTTAAATTGGCTTATGTTCACATTTCAACACTATGTAATTAAAAAAATTTTTATAAATGATTAGCAAGTCATAAGGTAAGTTGGTATGGAGTTGTTGGAAAAGACCCTGATGCTGGGAAAAATTGAGGGCAAGAGGAGAAGGGGGTGACAGAGGATGAGATGCTTGTATGGCATCACTTACTCAATGGACATGAGTTTGAGGAAACTCAGGGAAATAGTGATGGACAGAGAAGCCTGGCGTGCTTCAGTTCATGGATCACAAAGAGTTGGACATGACTTGGTGAGTGAACAGCAGCAAGAACTGCAAAGGTGAGTTGGTGTGGAGTTGTGCTCCTTAGTCAGGAACGTTGTAAAGTAAAAGAGTTAGGCCTCAATACAGTTAAACGCTTGAGAGCACACAGGCGCTTTAGAGACCCGGAGAGGCTCCTTACAGCACAGAGGCTCAGCAGGGAGCTCGTCCAGAATCGGCAGCACAGAGGCTCAGCAGGGAGCTCGTCCAGAATCGACAGCACAGAGGCTCAGCAGGGAGCTCGTCCAGAATCGACAGCACAGAGGCTCAGCAGGGAACTCGTCCAGAACTGACAGTACAGAGGCTCAGCAGGGAGCTCGTCCAGAACTGACAGTACAGAGTCTCACGAAGGAGCTCGTCCAGAATACAAATAGTCCTGCACATGACCCTACAAGTAAGAAAAAGCGCCATCAAAAATGTGCAAAGTGCTTGAACAGGAGTATGGCATTCTGGAAGAGGCAACACTATGGGGATGGGAAACGAATCAATAATTGCCAAGTGTTGAAGGATGGGATAGGGGTTATCTATAAATGGAATGCATGAGAGAATTTTGAGGAGTGATGGACTCTTCTGAAGAACAGAGGATCTTTAGAGAATTACAAGCAAGTGAAGGTGCTCAGTACATTACTTATCAGGAAAGTGAATAAAGGCCATGATGAGGTATCACTGTAAACCTGCCAGAGTGGCTAAAAGAGACAAATACTGATAGTGCCTGGGGTTGGCGAGGGCGCACAGCCGCTGGGACTCTCACGTGGTGTTATTGCTGGGTTACACATAGGGCAGACTCTGGAAAACGGTCTAGCAGCATGTCTGCTGAAGTTAAACAGGCCTGTTGCTGCCCAGTGTGCTGCTCTGGCCAGCAGAGGCTTGCTGTGTCCCACAGCCCTGCGGGTGACTTGTGTGCTGGGCTTTCGCTTGGCAGGGCTGGTAGGCTAAGATGGTATTATGCACAGGGGCTCCTTACTGACAGAGCTGGGCCCCCCGTGGGTCTTTACCCCAGGCTTTATAGCATGGTGGTCTTGGCCTGAGGGAGAAGAGCTAAACTTTCAGGGCCCCCTGAAGGCTACCGTTTGCACAAAATTATTTCTGTCACATTGTTTTCATCACAGTAAGTCATGGGTTCAGTCCCTGATCCAGAAGGTCTCACATGCCCCGGAGCCCCTAAGCCCTTTTGCAACGACTGAGCTGGCGCTCTCGCAGAGCTTGGGAGACGCAACTGCTTAAGCCTGTGCTCCCAGAGCCCGCGGTCCGCCACAGGAGAAGCCGCTGCAGTGAGAGGCACGCCCTGCACAACAGAGAGGAGCCTGTGCAGCAGTGAGGAGCCAGCACAGCCCAAAATAAGTGTATGAGTGAAAACCACTGAAAAGAATGTCTGGAGACCTGGTACTAGGGTGGGCGCCTGCCCGCCCTCAGAGAGGCCTTGCAAACGGAGATTTCTGAGGTGGTTCATTGCATATCATTTTATTGGACATAGGTTACATCCGGGTGTACAGCATAATGAGTTAATATCTGCATTGTGAAATCACCACCACAGTAGGTCTAGTTAACATCTGTCACAACACAGAAAAATTTTTTTCTTGAAATGAGAACTTCCAAGGTAAACTCAGCAACTTTTAAATATGTAAAGCGGTATTATTAACTGTAATTGTATGTGCTGGTTTTATCTTCAGCAGCCTTGCATGTTATCTGTCAAGACATCTGTTACTGAAAGCTATTAGTTTGAGGTCTGTAAAACTGTCATCTTGTTCATGTGAGAGTAGTTGAACCTGTGCTAAGACACTTCAGTCGTGTCCGACTCTGTGACCCCATGGAGCAGCCTGCCAGACTTCTCTGTCCATGGGGTTTTCCAGGCAAGAATCCTGGCGTGGGTTGCCATTTCCTCCTCCAGGGGATCTTCCCCACCCAGGGACTGAGCCAGCGTCTCTTGGTTCCCTTGTGTTGGCAGGCAGATTCTTTACCAGTAGGGCCACCTGGGAAGCCCTGATAGAGCTTGGCCTCTCCGTGGCCCATCCGTTATTCTCACAGTTTTGATTTGTGGAAAATCAGTGTTTCTCTGTGCCTGAGACTCATGACTGTACTCAGGCCGAGTGCCAGCCAGGATTCTCCATCTGCAGCTGCTGAGGAGGTCCTGCCCACAGGCTGCTGCTGGTGCTGACTCCCTTTGTGGGTAGGAGGCGGCTGCTGAAGCCCTGGAGCTGAGCCTGCCTGTGCTTCTGGGAGTCTTCCCCATAGTCTCCCTTCATCATAAAGACCCACGGGGCAGAGAGACATGGGAACATTTTCGTTAGCTATGCATGTGCTCTTACAAGGACGTGTGACCCAAGTGATAGAGCAGTGCTGTGTATAGCTGGAAATGACAAATGGGATTTCCTGTTTGTTCTTACTGTGGTGTGTCTGTCTTTTCAGGAGCAGACATCAAAGACAAACTCAAATGTTACGATTTCGATGTGCATACAATGAAGACATTAAAAAACATTATTTCACCTCCGTGGGATTTCAGGGAATTTGAAGTAGAAAAACAGCCTGTGGAAGAAGCAGGGCTTGCACCACTAGAAACCTCAAGGAAAACCCCAGATTCCAGACCTTCCTTGGAAGAAACCTTTGAAATTGAAATGAACGAAAGTGACATGATGTTAGAGACTTCTATGTCGGACCACAGTACATGATTCCAGATTAGTCCCAGTTCCCCTTTGTCTTGGAGTAAGTCCGTTTCCTCTCATCCTTGTCTTAAACATTTCCAATTTCTCGACATGCATCCAGATCCCACTTCTGCATTTGGGAATGGATACTTGGCTTAAGAGATTGGATTGCACACTTTTGCAACAGATGTTTTCTGAATATACAGAATAGTAATGCAAAGTGAAATAAAGAAGGTAAACCATCTCTTACGTCTTTTTTTCAACAGACTTTTATTTGGGGCTAATTTTTGAACTTACAGAAAATCTACAAAGATAGTACCAAGAGCTTCCATATGTGCTCACCCAGTTCCCGTATTGTTAACATCTCATGTGACTGTGAGACTGTAAGTTAGAAATCCACCTTGGTTTTCAGTAACCAAACTCCAGGCGTTTTGGATTTCACCAGTTTTCCTGTGAATGTCCTCTTTCCACATCTGCATTTGGGAGGCCTAGGCTGTCAGATCTCCTGGGCTCCTTGGCTGGGACGATGTCTCAGACCTTGTCTTTCATGATCTGGACAGTTTTGGAGAGGACTCGTCAGATAGTTTGTAGAATTTCCCTCAGTCCGGGTTTGTCTCAAGTGTTAGTTACTCTTGATTGGACTGGAGCGCTGGGTTTGAGGTGTGAGCTGCCTTCCTCATCACCCGTGTCCGGTGCGCGGTGTCAGCGTGACTTACAGGAGGTGTCGCCCTGATTGCTGGTGGTGGTGGAGTCTGCCGGGTCTCCCTTTTCACACTTCAGAAACAAATCGTTAAGTACAGTCTACCCTCCGCTGGACACAGGGTTTGAGTTAAGCTCCATCCCCTGAGGTGGATGGTGATTTCATCTGTTGTCTTCTGTTTATTCATTTTATTTACTGATCCCACTTAACTTACCAGCACTGACTCGGGCAAACGTATTTTATGTATTCGCTGTAGTTCTCTACCAATGTTACTCATTTGCGGTCTCAGGTGTTCCAGCTTCGGCCGTTGGCACTCTGTCTCAGCTTGGCTCGCATGTCCTTGTCACGTGCCCCAATCCATTTGTTTTTTTCTTCTGGATTTTCCTTTATTTTGGTAAAATATCTGTAACATAAACTGTGGACTTCAGTTAACACTATTGCATCACTCTTGGTAACAACTGTATCACATCAATGCAAGAAAGGGATCTGGGGTGGAGGGGAGCAGTTAATGTATGGGAACTCTGCTTTCTTTCCCATTTTTCTGTAAAGAATGTGAGCATATGGGCATAGGTAGTCCTTTTATTCAAGTGTATAAGTACTGGCGTTTATTTCCAGCTTTTTTCCATCACTCTATACACAGAAACTTCGGCCCCTAAGCAGCAGCTCCCCACTTGTCTCTCCCTCGGCCCCTGGGCTTCCCAGGTGGCACGGCTGGTAAAGAATCTGCCTGCCAGTGCAGGAGATGCAGGAAACGTGGGTTTGATCCCTGGTTTGGGAAGATCCCCTGGAGGAGGAAGTGGCAACCCACTCCAATATTCTTGCCTGGAATATTCCATGGACAGAGGAGCCTGGGGTCGCAAAGAGTCAGACACCACTGAGAGACTCAGCACTGAACATCACGTGGTACCCTCTAATCTGATTTCTGTCTCTGGATTTGCCTGTTCTCTATAATTTCATGTAAGTGGAATCATAGAATATTTTTGTCCTTTTGTGTCTCTCTTTTAATCTAGCATAGTATTTTCAAGGATTGTCCATATTGTAGCTTTTATCGGAACGTTGCTCCTTTTTACGGCTGACAACATTCCATTGGTGTATATTCTCTGCGCCCATCTGTTGACGGATACTCGGGTTGTCTTCATCTTCTGCCTGCTGTGAATAACGCTGCTGTGAACGCGGCTGTGTGCTTGTCTGTCTGGGCCCTGTTTTCTGTCCTTTGGGTGCATGCCTAGGAGTGGGACTGCTGGGTCATGTGATGATACTGTGGTTGAGAGACAGCTGACCTCACAGTGCCTGTACCAGTTCACGTTGCCACCACCGCTGCGCAAGGGCTCCAGTTTCTCCGCAGCCTCACCGGTGCTTTTTCTGTTGCTTTTCCAGTCTAGCTCCTATAGTAGGTGGAAGTGATACTCCATTCTAGTTGATCTGCCTTTCCCTGATGACCAGTCATGTTGATCGGGTACCCTGTGCTTATTGGCCGTTTGTATATCCTCTTTGGAAAGATGTCTGTTTGGATACTTTGCCCACTTGAAAACAGGGTAGGGTTAGGGTTGAACTGATGGTAAATGGCAGGAGCTATTTCTGGGCTCTGAGTTCTATCCCGCTGGTCCGTATGCATACCCTTCCGCTAGCACCACTGTCTGTTAACTGTTGCTTTGTAGTGAGCTTTGAAATTGGGAAGTTTGAGCCCTACAACATTTTTTCTCTCAGGGTTGTTTTGCCTATTATAGTCCCTTGCATTTCCATATTAATTTTAGATTTTATTTATTCATTTCTGGAAAAAAGCCACTGGGCGTCTGGCAGGGATCTAGCTGGGTGTCATGTCTGTCCCATCAGCACAGGATGAGCTCTCGCTTACTTGACTTCAATGTCTTTTAAGAATGTTCTCCAGTTTTCATTGTCTTTCACCTCCTTGGATAAATTTATTCCTAATTATTTTATCCTTACTGCTATTGTGAATGGAGTGGTCTTCTTAGTTCCCTTTTTGGACTGTCTCGTTCCTAGTGTATAGAAATAACTGAGTTTCGTTTGTTGACTTTGTGTCCTGAATTTGTATCTCAGCTTTAATAATCTGTGTGTTAGTTTTTAGAGTTCTTGGCGCCATAGGGTCGTGTTGTCTGCACATTCGCTTTGTCCACCAGACGACAGCATTGCTCCGTTTAGTTTCTTCACCGATCATGTGGTGGTATTGTTTTAGTTTTTTGGAAAAGTGAGCACCTCGTAATTAAGCCATGACTTGCCTGACAGCTCTTTCAGACAAGAGCTTCAAGACATTCGACTAAGCCGTTTTCCGCATCAGCAGCAGTTTAATATCAGTGTTTAATCTTCAGAAAGTGTCAAAAAAACCAAACAGGTAATGTGTAATTGTTCTGCCAAGTACTTTTCTGTTATGATTCAGATCTCTAGTATTTCATAATAATGCATAGTTTCCTAAAATATCAGCCTTCCTGCCAACTGTGAAGTGGCCGTGCTGCCATCTTTGAAGGAAAATGAGAGTGTGGTGGTCACCAGCTGCTCTAAGTAGCTGTCCCTTAGACCTGTGTTCTGGAGTGAAATGTGGCCTTCCTGTGCCCGGGACCGCGCTCACGGGTGGCATGGCCAGTGAGGGCTCGGCTCTCTGACATTCAAAGACGACGTGATGCTGCTTTTGTTTTGGATGTAGTTCTGTGTGTATCTTAAACAAAACATGCTCGGCAATGTGTAGGAAGCTAGATTTTCTTTCAGCTGTACTTATTTTTGTGTGAAATCATAAGCGATCTTACAAGTGTGTATCATTCACTGTCTTGAAATTTGTATAAAGTTTTATGTAAGAAAGATCTGATTATGCAAACATGAGTCCTAAAATTCTGCCATTTCTCACCATCAGCGCATTCTGCCTCTACCTTCCACCCTCAGGATATAATTAACTCTCTTACCTGACAGCTGCATTTTCCTTAGCTTCCCTCACAGCACAGCTGGTAAAGAATTTGCCTGCAATGCAAGAGACTCTGGTTTGATTCCTGGGTCGGGAAGATCCGATGGAGAAAGGGATACGCTACCCGCTCCAGTATTCTTGGGCTTCCCTTGCGGCTCGGCTGGTAAAGAATCCACCTGCAATGTGGGAGACCTGGGTTTGATCACTGGGTTGGGAAAATGCCCTGGAGAAGGGAAAGGCTACCACTCCAGTATTCTGGCCTGGAGAATTGCATGGACTGAATCATTCATGGGGTCGCAAAGAATCAGATACTACTAAGCAGCTTTCACTTTCTTTGTCACAATAAAAGCTTTTGGTCAGCATAACTAGGCTTTCAACACAGAGTTGACTGGAGACAGACCAGGAAACTGTTGATCTCCTGTGTGTAACTCCATCCTAGTTTATTCCCACAGGATTCCTTTCAGTTCAGTTCAGTTGCTCGGTCGTGTCCAGCTCTTTGCGACCCCATGGACTGTAGCGTGCCAGGCCTCCCTGTCCATCACCAGCTTCTGGAACTTGCTCAAACTCATGTCCATCGAGTCAATGATGCTATCCAACCATCTCATCCTTTGTTGTCTCCTTCTCCTCCCACCTTCAGTCTTTACCAGCATCAGCGTCTGAGTCAGTTCTCATCAGGTGGCCAAAGTATCGGAGTTTCACCTTCAGCATCAGCCCTTGCAATGATTATTCAGGACTGATTTCCTTTAGGATGGACTGGCTGGATCTCCCTGCAGTCCAAGGGACTCTCAGAGTCTTCTCCAACAGTGCAGTTCAAAAGCACCAATTCTTCAGTGCTCAGCTTTGTTTATAGTCCAACTCTCACATCCATACATGTGTACATGTGTGCACATACATGTGTACATACATAGAATTCCTTTAGACTATGAAATAATGAAAATGACTCCTTGCCCCCTTTCTGGGGTTTTTGAGAACTTGGTTTTGGAACGTTTTTTCTTTCGGCTTTTAGCTCATTTAGAATGACACATTTCTGGGCTTCCCTGGTGCTGCAGTGGTTTAGAATGCAGGGGCACCAGTTTGACCCCTGGCCCTGGAGGATCCCACATGCCACGAGGCAGCTAAGCCTGCGCACCACGACTGCTGAGCCTCTGCTCTGGAGCCAGGGAGCTGCTACCGAAGCCTAGGGCTGGTGCTCAACCTGAGAGGCCCAGCACTGTAACCCCCTGTGCACAGAAAAGCCCAGCCCCACCAAAAATAAATAAAACGACACATTTCGAGTTTGTTCATAGGTGGTGAGTGGTTCAGAGATAAAAGACTGGACTGAGTTAAACCTGGATAAAGTTAAAATGGATTGAGTTAAAACTGAGTTACTCCCAGTGGCTNTTGCCTGACAGCTCTTTCAGACAAGAGCTTCAAGACATTCGACTAAGCCGTTTTCCGCATCAGCAGCAGTTTAATATCAGTGTTTAATCTTCAGAAAGTGTCAAAAAAACCAAACAGGTAATGTGTAATTGTTCTGCCAAGTACTTTTCTGTTATGATTCAGATCTCTAGTATTTCATAATAATGCATAGTTTCCTAAAATATCAGCCTTCCTGCCAACTGTGAAGTGGCCGTGCTGCCATCTTTGAAGGAAAATGAGAGTGTGGTGGTCACCAGCTGCTCTAAGTAGCTGTCCCTTAGACCTGTGTTCTGGAGTGAAATGTGGCCTTCCTGTGCCCGGGACCGCGCTCACGGGTGGCATGGCCAGTGAGGGCTCGGCTCTCTGACATTCAAAGACGACGTGATGCTGCTTTTGTTTTGGATGTAGTTCTGTGTGTATCTTAAACAAAACATGCTCGGCAATGTGTAGGAAGCTAGATTTTCTTTCAGCTGTACTTATTTTTGTGTGAAATCATAAGCGATCTTACAAGTGTGTATCATTCACTGTCTTGAAATTTGTATAAAGTTTTATGTAAGAAAGATCTGATTATGCAAACATGAGTCCTAAAATTCTGCCATTTCTCACCATCAGCGCATTCTGCCTCTACCTTCCACCCTCAGGATATAATTAACTCTCTTACCTGACAGCTGCATTTTCCTTAGCTTCCCTCACAGCACAGCTGGTAAAGAATTTGCCTGCAATGCAAGAGACTCTGGTTTGATTCCTGGGTCGGGAAGATCCGATGGAGAAAGGGATACGCTACCCGCTCCAGTATTCTTGGGCTTCCCTTGCGGCTCGGCTGGTAAAGAATCCACCTGCAATGTGGGAGACCTGGGTTTGATCACTGGGTTGGGAAAATGCCCTGGAGAAGGGAAAGGCTACCACTCCAGTATTCTGGCCTGGAGAATTGCATGGACTGAATCATTCATGGGGTCGCAAAGAATCAGATACTACTAAGCAGCTTTCACTTTCTTTGTCACAATAAAAGCTTTTGGTCAGCATAACTAGGCTTTCAACACAGAGTTGACTGGAGACAGACCAGGAAACTGTTGATCTCCTGTGTGTAACTCCATCCTAGTTTATTCCCACAGGATTCCTTTCAGTTCAGTTCAGTTGCTCGGTCGTGTCCAGCTCTTTGCGACCCCATGGACTGTAGCGTGCCAGGCCTCCCTGTCCATCACCAACTCCTGGAACTTGCTCAAACTCATGTCCATCGAGTCAATGATGCTATCCAACCATCTCATCCTTTGTTGTCTCCTTCTCCTCCCACCTTCAGTCTTTACCAGCATCAGCGTCTGAGTCAGTTCTCATCAGGTGGCCAAAGTATCGGAGTTTCACCTTCAGCATCAGCCCTTGCAATGATTATTCAGGACTGATTTCCTTTAGGATGGACTGGCTGGATCTCCCTGCAGTCCAAGGGACTCTCAGAGTCTTCTCCAACAGTGCAGTTCAAAAGCACCAATTCTTCAGTGCTCAGCTTTGTTTATAGTCCAACTCTCACATCCATACATGTGTACATGTGTGCACATACATGTGTACATACATAGAATTCCTTTAGACTATGAAATAATGAAAATGACTCCTTGCCCCCTTTCTGGGGTTTTTGAGAACTTGGTTTTGGAACGTTTTTTCTTTCGGCTTTTAGCTCATTTAGAATGACACATTTCTGGGCTTCCCTGGTGCTGCAGTGGTTTAGAATGCAGGGGCACCAGTTTGACCCCTGGCCCTGGAGGATCCCACATGCCACGAGGCAGCTAAGCCTGCGCACCACGACTGCTGAGCCTCTGCTCTGGAGCCAGGGAGCTGCTACCGAAGCCTAGGGCTGGTGCTCAACCTGAGAGGCCCAGCACTGTAACCCCCTGTGCACAGAAAAGCCCAGCCCCACCAAAAATAAATAAAACGACACATTTCGAGTTTGTTCATAGGTGGTGAGTGGTTCAGAGATAAAAGACTGGACTGAGTTAAACCTGGATAAAGTTAAAATGGATTGAGTTAAAATGAGTTACTCCCAGTGGCTGCCAGCGACTCCCCTAATCTCTTAAGCCCTCAGTTACTCCATTCTCGTTTGTACTTGAAGTACTGGGAAGGTGATACGAATGAAAAATATAGTCAACGTGATTAAGTCAAAAATATGAAAAGGCATGGCACTTAAAAACCAGCCTGTATATGAATTATTCCAACCAGAAGTGCTCCTGCCTGCATGTTTGTGAAAGGAAAACATGGTGGTTGTCCCACTGAACGCTTCAGAGAATGAGTGGACTATACTGGAAACATTAAGGCCCTGTTTTGTGGGTGCTGAGCGTCTGAGTTACTCTAGTCACTGACACCTGAAAACTAAGGGCAGGTGAAATGGAACTTTGCGGCCCATTTCTTCTCTCAACTCTGGGGCGTGCGTTCGGCTTGGCGGGGGAAAGCCGTGTGCTGATTTGCGCTGTCATTTCCTTGCTTTTTGTTAAATGTAACTGCTATTCTCTGACGAAACGTTCCGCTTTCCTTGGAAAAGAATAAGAAGGCTGTCAACACTTTATTGGCCTTCCCACGTGGCACAGTGGTGAAGAATCCACCTGTCAATGCAGGAGACTGCAGGTTGGATCCCTGGGTCGGGAAGATCCCCCGGAGTATGAAATGGAAACCCGCTCCGGTATTCTTGCCTGAAAAATTACATGGAGGAGCCGGGCGGGGTACAGTCATGGGGTTGCAGGGTCGGATACGATTGAGCCACAAAAACAAAACACTGTCAAGCGCGCGTGTGTAATTTTCTGGAACGTTTCTTCTCCGCGGGAGACCTTCCGCCCCGCCCCGCCCAGTTCAAAGCTCCTACTGAGGCTAAGCTCGCGCCCCGAATTTCCCGCTAACCGCGGCTCCGGGCCCGCCTCTGGGCCGCGCGCGCCGGCGGCCGGGGGCGGGAGGGGACGCAGACGCGGAGCCGGGGCGGGGGCGGGGACTTGCGGCCTCACAGCGGCGGGGGCGGCCCAGTTCTCGCGAGGTTTCCGCTCTGACGGGAAGCGGCGGCAGCGCCGCGCTGGGGACGGATGCGCTCGGAGGATGGAGCCGGGGGCCCCGGTGTGGCTGTTGCTACGCGGGGTCCGAGCGGGAGGGAGAAACCGTCATCCGCAGAAAGCCNTTTCCGCTCTGACGGGAAGCGGCGGCAGCGCCGCGCTGGGGACGGATGCGCTCGGAGGATGGAGCCGGGGGCCCCGGTGTGGCTGTTGCTACGCGGGGTCCGAGCGGGAGGGAGAAACCGTCATCCGCAGAAAGCCAGTTCCGCCGAGAGTCTCCGCGGCGGGAGGCCGAACCGCCGCTGGCCTCCTCCGGCTGTGGGAGCGGCGCAGGCAAACCTCGCGAGGAAAAGAGGACGGTCTTGAGCAAAGTGAGGGCGGTGCGGGGGCGGTGCGGGGCCGGCAAACCTCGCGATAATAGCCTGCCCTGCGCCGTGGGGCGGGGCCGCTGGCTCTCCAGCACCGCGGACAGCGGCGTCGGGGCGGCGAGGAAGCGATTGGCTGCCCACTGCAGCGTGCTTGGGCCTCCCCGGTGGCTCAGCGGGTAGAGGGCCCGCCCGCGGAGCTGGAGACCCGGGTTTGCCCTCTGGGTCGGGAAGATCCTCTGGAGCCGGGGACGGCTCCCCACTCCAGTGTTCGGGCCTGGAGAATTCCATGGACTACACAGCCCATGGGGTCACAAAGAGTCGAACGAGACTGAGCGACTTTCACTTCGACTTTTCAGCCTGTGGGTGTTTCCCGGCGAGGGCGGGACGCTGGGGCCCGCCAGTGCCGCACAGTAGTAGCTTTCCTCGCTGAGGGGAGCCGGGCAGGTCCAGCCGGGCTGCAGGCGGGCGGGCGGGCGGCGGACGCCGCACACATCCCCCCCCCCCCCGGCCCCCCCTCGCCGGGCGCTCTGCCGCGGCGCCGCCTGCGGGGGCCCGGCCGCGTCTATTGAGCACGTGGGCCGCAGTGCGGGCGGCTGGCTGTCTGGCTTTAATGACCATTGCCTGGGAAGTGCTACGGTCCGCAGGCTTTTTTGACCTTACCGATCCCTTTTAGACTATTGAGCCCTCCTTACCCTCTTGACAGCCTTGTTCTCCGTGCGCGTATTTCACTTATTTTAGGGTATTTGTTCAATCGCCCAGTCGTGTCCGACTCTGCCACCGAGTGGACTGCTGCACGGCAGGCCTCCCTGTCCCGCACCATATTCGGAGTTTGCCCAAGCTCATGTTCANTGGAAAAGACTCTGATGCTGGGAGGGATTGGGGGCAGGAGAAGGGGACGACCGAGGACGAGATGGCTGGATGGCATCACTGAATTGATCGATGTGAGTCTGAGTGGACTCCAGGAGTTGGTGATGGACAGGGAGGCCTGGCGTGCTGCGATTCATGGGGTTACAAAGAGTTGGACACGACTGAGCAGCTGAACTGAACTGAACTGAACTGAACTGAATGAGGTTTTAATGAATCCAACCAGCGACCTCTCTCCCCAGGTGGTCATCCGGCGGCTGCCCCCCAGCCTTACCAAGGAGCAGCTGGAACAGCAGCTGCACCCGCTGCCTGCACACGATTACTTCGAGTTCTTTACTGCTGATGTCAGGTGAGAAGAACTCACCAGCCTTAAGAGGCCTAGCGGGAGTTCCCCGGTGGTCNTTACCAAGGAGCAGCTGGAACAGCAGCTGCACCCGCTGCCTGCACACGATTACTTCGAGTTCTTTACTGCTGATGTCAGGTGAGAAGAACTCACCAGCCTTAAGAGGCCTAGCGGGAGTTCCCCGGTGGTCCAGGGTTAGGGCTCCTAGCTTTCACTGCCCACCCGGTCCAACCCCTGAACCGGGCACTAAGACCCCACAAGCTGTGCCATGGGGCCAAGAAAAGGGATTAGAGAGAGAGACACTGCTGCTGGATGGGAAAGTAATACAGGTGATAGAAGCCGCCTCTATTTCCACTTCTTTCCCACACGTATGCAGAAATCAGTGCAGATCATTATTTCTTCAAGTTATTTCCAAGTAGTCGAATTACTAAATTCCCTTAAAATGATTTAAGTATCTCCATAGCATCAACATAGTCTGAAAAGAAAAGCAGTCTAACACCATATTACTTAATTTTGTTTTGGATATCACTAAACTTTATTTAATATTACCTTTTATATGAGATGAATTTTATTAAAATATAAGAAAGGAAAATAAATGAATAATAGATATATAAGCTAATCAGTTTTTAACAAGTGAACACACCCATGTAACTCAGACACCAGTGTTCCCTTCCAGAACTGACACCCCTACTTTCAACCCACCTCTGCTAAGTTATGTCTCTTTCTGTTCTCTTTTGCAGCTTGGTAGTAAGATGTTTCTGTCAATGCTGTAACAGTTCATTATCTACTCTTTATTAAAAAAGAGCAGACCTCAAGTTAGCCCAACAGGGGGACAGATGAGCTAGAATTTAGTGAATTTCACTATGTGATTTCTTGGTGATTCCACATTATCTGTATTATTTTTCTCTTCAATATCATGAGTTCTCATTTATAGCAGTCATACATACTTTCCTTTTGAATAAATACCTTTCAGTAGAAACTGTCAGTTTAGTCAGAGAAAAGTATCACAGGTAAATATAAATTTGTGTTTTTTAAAAAAAAACAATATAAACACAATTTTTTCAAATGACTAAAGTTAAGGCTACAGTTAAAGGAGGTCAGGCACTGGACTCAGAGTGACTCAGATTGGAATCCCAGCCCCACTTTTTACCAACTGCTCCCTCAGCAGGAACCTGATTTCTCCAAACCTTAGTGTTCTAGTGTTCTCATCCGTGAAATGGGGTTGGAAGTTCTGCCTATGAAGGACATTGGTAACTGTGTGATAGAGGAGAAAGGGTTAGTTCTGTATATCCCATGCTGCATGCTATAATAAATACTCTTTTAAGATAATGTAAACATACTCTTTAAATCTGTAAGGGATCTCTTTACAATATAACATTTTCTCTGAATGAATCATGACAGGGTTGTGTTGCAGTCATGGTGTATGATCAGGAATGATCTCTGAGTAACCTTGCCTTTGATTTCCTACATCTGAGAACCAGTATTTTAACCCTGGCTCTGTGCAGTAGCGAAGCCAACCTAAAATATCTCCGAAATCTTAAAAAAAAAAAAAAAACTCAGTTAATATTTTGTTTGGATTTTTTTGATGAAGAGTACCCAGATTATTGTAATTAACTGAGAAATGATTCTTTGACATAAAGGTTTTATCTGAAATAGTTTGTTGTATCCAGAAAAGAAAAAAAATTAAAATAAGTCTTAAGTTGTTTTGGTCTTAAGTTTTTTACTATTTTCATTGTTGTCTCTTCTTTCAGTCTTTATCCTCATCTCTACTCAAGAGCATACATTAACTTTAGAAATCCAGATGACATCCTTCTTTTTAGAGATCGTTTTGATGGATATATCTTCATTGATAGTAAAGGTTGGGTCATTGGCTTTTTAAACTCTTCATTATAATTTCTGGGTACAGTAATTAAGTTTTGCTAGATGTTTGTGCGTTTTAATCGAATCCATAGATGCTAATCTAAAATAACTTCTTAAACTTTGATTATGTTACTGTGATTATGAGCTTATGTTGAAAATTAAAATTATATATAAACCAAAGAATTCTAGCAATTTTGTGTAGACAACCTACTTAGGAATTATCATTGGACTGTGAAATTTTTCTCATAATGAGTTTTCTGGATAAGTAAACTTTACTATTTTATGTAAAATTTTTATGGATAAGTAATATTCATTTTTTAATGCAAACTAAACTGTTCCATCCTAGTGCTATGTGCTAGGCATTATGGACACAACATGACAAGTGAACTAGACATTGTCCCTGTCTGTCTGAAGCCCTGCTCTTCTCCTGGTTCTTGATTTTATTCTGCATAGTTGAGTATAAAGCAAATATAGAAAAGTGTCTTGCAGATAAATGAGAGTTAGAATACCCATCATCTGACAATTATAGAAGTGGCTAAAGGGTTTGGTACCAAGGTAGAAGGGTTTCAGGATTCTCTTAGTAAACTTTTTTCTGTCTGTCCCCACCCCAGTATAACAACAAAATTAGAGTTGCTTTCATCCTGAATTTTCTGTATGAAGCAAATCTTACCTGAATATCATGTACGTCCTTTGAAACCCTCTCTTTAAATAAGTGTCTCTTGTAAACTGTGTCACTTCCTCAAATTCATATAACAGATTGATCATTGAATTAACCTTTAAAATTAAAAAATGTAAGCTATGACTAGGAAAGCTGTTTAAAGGTATTCCAAAATAAGCTCTTTGGTGGCAGGGTGAAGAGGTTTATTGAGGTATAAGTTACATATGATTAAAAAGTACCACTTTAAGGTATATAGTTCAATGAATTTTGAATATCTCCAGTCATGTAACCACAACTACAATATAAGAAATTAGTTTATTTAGTAAATAATTGCTAATTCTTCATTTAAATCTGGAGCTTGATGTGCTAAGATTACTGTTATTTGAAAGTAAAATTAAATTATAGTTTAATAGTAACATTATCAATGCTTTGCTCAGTGCTTAAGTAAGCTAAATTATTGTTTCAAAATGAATACAGTAGAATTTCAGAATGGCTTTTGTAATTTGTTTCCTGTTGAAGGGCTGGAATATCCTGCAGTGGTAGAATTTGCTCCATTCCAGAAGATAGCCAAAAAGAAGCTGAAGAAGAAAGATGCCAAAACGGGAAGCATTGACGACGGTGAGCCCTTCTTCAAGCAGTGGACGGTGAAGCTGTGAAATTAGGCACATTGGTCAAGTATAAGTCTTTCCCATGCATAGGAAGCAATACGTTCCTGTTTTTCTGTTTTAATTTACAGACCCAGAGTACAAGAAATTTTTAGAAACTTACTGTGTGGAGGAGGAGAAAACTAGTGTCAGTCCTGAAACTCTTCTGGGAGACATTGAGGCAAAGACACGAGAACTTATTGGTCTGTGTTGCTCATTCTTTTCTATTTACTGAGATATGTATTTATAGAATATATTATTATTTTTCATGATTATTATAAAAATGGATGCATGTGACAGGCTTGGCAGAAATGTAGAGTGTTTCCCAGTTTTGACAGAAGGAAAAGGATGTCAACATGGCAAATGGGGAAAATATTTCTGATTATCTGTCGGTGGAGAGAGAACACCACCTGAGTTTTCAGCTACGGTCATTCTGCTTCAAAGTTCTGATGCTCTGAATTGGCAGCTGAGAAGACATTTGAGTGCTGTGTGCTGGGCTGCATCAGGGAAGCTTATGTCTCAGAGCTGAAGCCAGTTATCTTTGCCAAGAGCAGCCACGGTAATGAGACGCTTTGCTTAAGTGTGATGTCATCTTGCCATCATTCAAAAACGGTCACAGCCCCTGAGCAAGTGAGGCAGATGTGTGGATAAGCCCAGCCAGAGTGCTGAGTCTGGTTTGAATCAGGCCTTCAGCCTTCTTCCCACAAGTGATCTATTTTGGGAATGGCTATATCCTAGTAGCAATCTGCCTGAAGATTACGGGTAGACATGAAACTCCTTTCTTTATCAGGCAACCTGCCTGCCACTCCCAGACACACGTGTAGTGTCTTCCTTCTCACCTCTGTTCGGTCTGGGGCCTCCTCACTGCGTAACACTCCTCTGCCCTCCCCTCCCATGCCTACCTCCTGCTCATCCACTAAGACTTACAAGACAGAACAGCTGCACTGTTATACTTTATCTTCCTTGTTCTCTCCCTCTACAATAATACTCCTCTCATTCTGCTTCCCTACTCCCCACCCGTGCAACAGAGTGGTATTTTTGTCTTTGTAGTCTCAGCATACAATACGTTGCTTGGACAAGTTAGGTATTTGGTAAATGTGTGTTGCATAAATTAGTAAGAAAGGTTAACATTATTGAAACATTCATTAGTCTAATGATGAAGTTTTATATTTTATAGGAGGTGATTTCATGTGTGGCTGGAAGGATCTTTAATCTCTGAAGTATTTATGGAAATGTGCTTAGCTCATGTTGACTGGGTATCTATTCTGAGTCTGGGTCCGGGGCAGCATGAGAACAGGACACAGCGCTTCCGCTCTCTGTAGCTGCCCTCCTACTGGGGTGACTGGAGGAAACACAAGCAGAAGTGCTTAAGCCCAAACATCTCCTCTTGTGAGAAGTGCCACAGATATGATAGAGTAGGATATTGGGATAGAGAGTGATGCCTCTCTGGGACTACATTTGAGCCAAGTCCAGCAGAGCCAAGAGGTCGAAGGAGAGGGCTTGAGGTTGGTGCTCTGGGCCTGCGTGGTTGGACACGGCAGGCAAGAGGCAGAGTTGCTGTAGAGGCGGGGCAGTCGCGTAACGGGCTGGAGCCCGTCGAGGGTGTGATCCGGTCTGACTTATTTTTCCCCATCACTCTGGTTGCTGGGGAAGACTCTGCTTAGAGGCCCTGCTGTCCTTGGGGTGGGGGCTGGATGAGTCCTGCAGAGTCAGCATGTTTTCTGGAAGAACTGACAGGACTGGCTGAGGACTGGGTGTGGGGGTGAGACAACAGAAAGGGTCGTGGCCTCCAGGTGCTCAACCTGAGCAGGTCAGCGGCTTACGGCACCTTGACTGAGGTGGAGGAGAAGCGGTGTTGAGGGAAGATTGCAGTTTCGCTGTAGAACAGAATGATTTTAAGAAGAGCTTAAACAAGGAAGCAAGCTAGAAATTATGTACAGAACTCAACTTCCTCCCCCTCCCATCTCTTTACTGCTGCTTCTTAAGCACCCTTGTGTAGGACCTTTTCTTCTGGGCAGCTGGATATCCACCTGCTGGTCACACACACACACCACACACACAACACACCACACACACACCACACACACACATACACACTACACACACTCTACACACATACCACACACACTGACACACACACCACACACGCACACACTACACACACACACTACACTCACACTACACACACACTACACACACACACTCTACACATACCACACACTCACGCTGACACACACAGACACACCACACACTACACACACACTACACACACACACACTCTACACACATACCACACACTCACACTGACACACAGACACACACACCACACACACACACACACACACACACACACCACACACACACACACGCTCACTCACACTCACAGAGTCCCACAGAGTCCGGCCATCCTCTTGCAGAGGAGAGGCCAGTTGTCTTCTGCGTTCCTGGCGCCTGGCCCATGTTTGCTGCGGGGGAGACGCAGCGTAGCTATTCGCTAAATGAATAAATGTGACTTAGAGTCCACGAGCCCAGAGGAGCCTGTAGAACTTTGTTTCTGCGATTCCTGTTTCTGCCCATTTAAATGTGGACTTAATCAGTCCGTTCATGGCAAGTGCCTTTTCCTTTTCTTAGAGTCTAACCTTCAGTGGGTTCTTGGGCTCAAATCTGAGCCAGGTGGCTTATGTGCACGTGTTAGCTCACCTGAAGCTGCAGTTCGGTGCTGGCCTGTCGGAGTCTTTAGAGCAGATAGACCCAGGCCCAGGCCCAGCTCCGAGACTTAGCAGCCATGGGACTTGCTTCCTCATAGGTGGTTGTGGCCGAGCCTGGTAAGTGGGGACTGTTCTGCTGTAGGTTAGATCAGGGCTACACAGTCATGCATTCTCTTTAGTAAAAGATGCACCTTTATGGTTTGTAAAGCACTTTCTTTGAGGCTTCTCTGATGGCTCAGTGGTAAAGAATTCATCTGGAATGCAGGAGATGCAGGTTTGATCCCTGGGTCAGGAAGATCCCCTGGAGGAGGAAATGGCAGCCCACTCTAGTACTCTTGTCTGAAAATCCCCATGGACAGAGGAGCCTGACGGGCTGCACAGCTCGCGGTGTGGCAGAGCCCGACAGGACGGTGCAGCTGAGCAGTCAGAGCGGTCTCTCTCCCAGGGAGTCGCTCCCCGCACACCAGGCCTCTGGGCAGTGAGGCAGGTGTTTATAGGGAAGGAGGGAGGCAGGCGGAGTCTTCCCATCACCCCCCATCCCACTGCCACCCGTCTCCCTGCAGGCCTCAGCCCTGCAGCAGCTGACAGGCCCAGAACCTCCACAGTACAGAGCAGAGTCCTCACTCATTCCCAGCCCTGTCCCTACCCCGTGGACACCAAAATCTGTGGGTGCTGAAGCCCCTTCTATAAAATTGTGTTATATTTGCATGCAGCTTGTACACATCCTGCTGTATACTTTAAATCATATCTGGATTACTTATAATACCTGATACACTGTAAATGCTGTGATAGTTGCCACTGAGTCACAAATTCAACGTTTTGCTTTTTAGAACTTTTTGTAAATTTTTTCCCAAATATTTTTGATACACAATTGGTTGAATCTGCAGATGCAGAACTGATGGATGTGAGGGCCGTCTGTATATAAATAGAATATTTGGGAAGTTTAATGAATTCATTTTGCTATTTTGCTTTTATATCATTTTTGAGTAATATATAAGACTCCTTTAAGAATAAGAAATTAAATGCCTAGTACGTGTAAAACTGTCAGTAGCGCCAAGTTACTTGACTTTATAGGGATAGAGTAAGAATTCCCCCAGATAAAATGAATGCTCATGTAATTTTTAAAATTACTTGTTCTTCCCTGTTTTAAAGGTTGAATTGACAGCAAGTATTTAAAATAAGGAAATAGTATTTTACAGTTAAATACTACACTGCAATTTCTGTGTTTTAGCTAGAAGAACCACACCTCTCTTGGAATATATTAAAAGTCGAAAATTAGAGAAGCAGGTAGGTCTGGCTTTTTACCTGAACAGCCTTCTTGTTTCCATCGTGTCTGTGCAGACAGTTTATACACACACTTTCCACATCTTTAGCGAATTCGAGAAGAAAAACGGGAGGAGCGGAGGAGGAGGGAGCTGGAAAAGAAGCGCCTACGGGAAGAAGAGAAGCGGAGGCGGCGGGAGGAGGAGAAGTGCAGGAGGAAAGCAGCAGAAAAACAGAAGAGAACGGCGGAGAAGGAAGTAAGGGTGAAGGTAACTTCCAGGGGTGTCAGAGGGTGGCTTCTGCTTAGATTTGCAGAAACCTTTCAGGAAAGGTTTCCTAACTGAAACGCTCCATGTTTGGAACCCGCTGGCTTTGTGTGTGCTGGCCTTTCTATATGCAGGCTGACTCACAGAGCTGGTGGTGTCATTTCTTTGGTGGTAGCAGCAGTGGTTTCTGCATCTCTTTCCCGTTTTTTTCTTGGACTGATGCATTCATTTAGCAAGGTGATTTAGGTTTTTCTCTGTGTGAAATTTACTCCCCAGTTGGGGTCAGCCGCTACCTTCTTAGTATTCTGCTCAGGTGACTCTAACTCAGTCTAGATCCCAACCTGTCATGCATCTTACCTCTTCTATGAAGTGTTTAAAGTGCCCTTTAAGGATTCATTAAAATCATGTAATATAAAGGGAAAAAAATGAAAGGCCAGGACCAGGTGGGAACTAGATGGAGAGGAAAGGAAAGGAAAGAGATCACAGTTGCCATAATCGAGCAACAGATCAGTTGCTGATGTGCTCAGCAGTCCGAAACAGAAAAGCTGATCAGAAACGTGTTCATTATCCATGAGGAGAAAACATGCCTTTTCTTCAAGGAAAGCAAAGCTTCTTCTAGGCCTTTCTCTCATAGATGATCATATGGGATTCACTAGCATTGAAGGGACGGAGAAGGCAATGGCACCCCACTCCAGTATACTCCTGCCTGGAAAATCCCATGGATGGAGGAGCCTGGAAGGCTGCAGTGCATGGGGTCGCTGAGGGTCGGACATGACTGAGCGACTTTACTTTCATTTTTCACTCTCATGCATTGGAGAAGGAAATGGCAACCCACTCCAGTGTTCTTGCCTGGAGCATCCCAGGGATGGGGGAGCCTGGTGGGCTGCTGTCTGTGGGGTCACACGGTTGGACACGACTGAAGTGACTTAGCAGCAGTAGCAGCATTGAATGGAATCTCTTAACCATGTGCCTGGAGAGCACACAGCCGTGTGTGTCGATCAGGACTGGCTTGGTGATGCTGCGGTGAAAGCAGCCTCAGGATCTCATGGGCTTCATGCAGCTGTTGCTGCTCACGCTGCGTGCCCACATGCATTGCTTGTCATAGCTCTCCAGGGACCCGAGCTGAGGAGGCTCCACCTTGCATCTGCTTCTGCAGTCTTCCTGATGGGGGAGGAGGTGTGTAACACAGCAGACTGCACACTGGTTCTGAAGCCTTTGCATCTGCTGCATTTCACTGGCCACTGAGAGGCACATCCCCACCTAATGTCAGTTTGAAGGGCAGCAGAAACATCAGGGGGAGAGACCGAAACACCAGATGAACAGTTTCTGAAGACCGTCCCTTGAAATGTGTCTCCTTAAGTTTAAGGATTTGCTGAAAAACTCAGCCTAATGGACAGTGTGGGCCAGGTTGTGTTGTTCCAGCACATATGCTACAAAGATAAACTCAGCATGCAAGATCAGCAAGAAGTCGGACAGAGTGGCTTTGATGACAATTCTTACAGATCTATGTAGCTTTAAAATCTCATAACCTGATAATAATATTGATGAAATTGAGGAGCCCTGTCAAGATTATTAAGTGAAGATTGTTTATCTTGCTTATTCCAAGGCATGGACCTAATGACAGGCAAAGCAAGGGTGTCCCCTGAAAATTACTCCTGTTTGTCCATGTGGTTTAGTGTGAGCACAACTATTCCTAGCAGAAATGTCGCTGATATGCTTCCTATAACAAGCTTACATAGTCTCAACAGTGTAAAGTAACAGCCCTTGAACGATAATAAAATGAAGCTGCAGCGCTATGGGAAGGGCCTGGCCACTGTGGAATGTCAGCTCTGTCTGAGCAGAGGGGAGGAGGCGCATGTCTAATGCAGACCTTGTGCTCGCAGGTGTGCAGATGCGTCTGCCTTTCTCGACAAAATGTCAGAGCACCAAAGGCGGTTTCGCCAACAGCTTTGAGAGTTTTTCAGGAAGAATCATTGAAATGTGTTGCCTACAATTTTGACTATGATTTTAAGTAAGACTTAAGGGTATTTGAAGTAGAACATTTTATTTTTACATGTTTGAATATGGAATTAGAAATCAAAATAAGCCAAAGAAATAAAAACAAATTATGTCAGTAAAAGTAACTGTAGGACTCTTCACATAGAAAAAGAAACCAAAACATGGGCATAGCAGGAAAAAGGCCCAGTCTTACTGAATCTGGTAAAACAGAATCCTGGCGGCAGGTTAGACCCCGCTGGCGCGAGTCTTCCACAGCTCTGTCCTCCAAGCGTCTGCTCTGATCTGGGCTTCTGATCTGACAGTACGTATCCGACTCCAAGGGGAGCCTTTTATGAGCATGTGCTCAGTGTGGGGATCTCTGACCTAAGATTCATCTGGGGAAATCAAAAAAACAAAAGGAAACCTAAAAAATAAAATCTGTAAAGAAAGACCAAAAGAATTTGTATTGATAACCTAAAAGTGAGGAGGCAGAGAGAGGTCCTCATGGCCCTTTTCACCATAAAGAGAATATGCAGCCCAGTGGTTCATTCTCCTCAGAGCATTAAGCAGTGAGCTCAAGTTGAGGACGGCAGCCAGGCTGCCAGAGTCACAAAGGGAACCCCTGAAAACTGCACAGTTGCAGGTTATTATCTGCAAACGTTGTGTGATCTTTTCCACGAAGCTCTGTAGGAACAGGTGTGTGAGATCAGTTTACAAGCATGGATGTGGACTGGACATGGCACACATACCCTGACCCCTGCTGTCCTCCCTGCTGTCCTCCGTGCTCCCTCCCCACTGTCCTCCCTGCGGTCTTCTGTGCTCCCTCCCTGCTGTCCTCCCCGCTGCCCTCCGTGCTCGCTCCCCACTGTCCTCCCCACTGTCTTCCCCGCTGTCCTCCATGCTCCCTCCACACTGTCCTCCCTGCTGTCCTCCATGTTCCCTCCCTGCTATCCTCTGGGCTCCCTCCCCACTGTCCTCCCTGCTGTCTTCTGTGCTCCCTCCCCGCTGTCCTCCCCACTGCCCTCTGTGCTCACTCCCCACTGTCCTCCCCACTGTCTTCCCCGCTGTCCTCCGTGCTCCCTCCCCACTGTCCTCCCTGCTGTCCTCCGTGCTCCCTCCCCACTGTCCTCCCTGCGGTCTTCTGTGCTCCCTCCCTGCTGTCCTCCCCGCTGCCCTCCGTGCTCGCTCCCCACTGTCCTCCCCACTGTCTTCCCCGCTGTCCTCCATGCTCCCTCCACACTGTCCTCCCTGCTGTCCTCCATGTTCCCTCCCTGCTATCCTCTGGGCTCCCTCCCCACTGTCCTCCCTGCTGTCTTCTGTGCTCCCTCCCCGCTGTCCTCCCCACTGCCCTCTGTGCTCACTCCCCACTGTCCTCCCCACTGTCTTCCCCGCTGTCCTCCGTGCTCCCTCCCCACTGTCCTCCCTGCTGTCCTCCATGCTCCCTCCCCACTGTCCTCCATGTTCCCTCCCCGCTGTCCTCCCCTGGGTGGTG
>SJYW01056728.1:866890-888511 GCA_006410735.1 Raphicerus campestris
TGCTCCCTCTCCGCTATCCTCTGTGCTCCCTCTTCGCTGTCCTCCATGTTCCCTCCCCACTGTCCCCCCCACTGTCTCCCGTGCTCTGTCACCACTGTCCTCCCCACTGCCCTCTGTGCTCCCTCCCCTGCCAAGGTCCAGCCCCTGCAGGATTCAGGGGAACCTGAAGGAAAAATGGCATCAGCAGATGATTTAGAGAGAGATAAGGAAAGAATATTGTAGATAAGAAAATAGAGGAGAGAAAGAGCTGATATTCCTTGGTTTACATAGAAAGCTAATAGTCTTAGAAGCTCAGGCAGGAAAGTGAACGCAGAGAGCCTCTGTGTTCCAAGGGATCAGCCTGAAAAAGAAAGTAAGAGAAAGGAAACAGAACAAAACAAAACAGAACACGGGGTGACCCGGCTTCTTCGAGCGAGGCCCAATAGCTTTATTTTTAAAGGTACTTTTATACCTTGTCTTATACATAGAGGGAAGTGAAAGATGCAAAGTCATACAGAGTCAGCCCAGACATTACATCTGTTTGTCTTTACTGAAACCAGGATTTTTTTCTGCAAACCTTTCCCATAGACAATGTTGTGTACATTAGCTTCTGGCCTTGGAGGCCTGTGGACATTTTTTGACCCTCTTTTGATAAAGGCTGTTCAACCAGAAAACTTATTTTCCCTTGAAATGATTTTTCTTTATATTTCTAATCTGTGTCAGCCTCAGAAAGTATTAAACAAGTTACATTTCTCAGGGAGCAAAGGTGCAGTGAGTTATAAGAAAGAACCAAGTCTGATGTGGTTAATTTCAAGGCTACACTGTTTTTCTTACATTTCAACTATGTTAACTAATGCACTCCCAGGTGCATAGTGGTTAAGAGATATGGGAACTTAGCAACAAGCATTGGCCCAATAATGAAATCCTACATGAGCACTACTCTAATAACTTTTAACTCTTTAAAAGGCTCTTTGTTTTAGGCTTTCCGTGCCTCTCACAGCTGGGAGGCTGTAAATAATCATATGCATAGCTGCAAGAGTCTGAATATACCTGCCAGGCAAGCTAGAATGCTAACAGAGGGGGTTTGATTGGAAATATTTTTTTCATGTCCAAGAGACTTATCAGCTATAGCCCTAAGTTGATTTTCTGCAGAGAAAGGTGGTCAGGGATAGCCCCCTGTTAATGTCAGAGGAGTTGGTGAAAGTCATGAAATAGTAAAACAGACAGATTCTGGGTTTTGGGTAGATGCTCGAGAAAGCCTAGGGAGCCCGTTGAGTCCTGAAGCCTTGCTTAACAGTTCTCTTCCACATGACCCTGTCGTGGGTGGAATCTCCTGTGGTGGCTCCCGGTACTCCCCCTCTGTCCTCCCCTCTGCCCTCCGTGCTCCCTCCCCCGCTTCCCACACAGGGAGCTCCCTTGCCCCACCCCAGACTCACACCCTCTCAGGATGGCTCCCTTCCCCGTCTGCTCCCTGGGCACATCCTGTCTGTGCAGGGGCCCTTCCCTGACCCCTTGAGAAACCACTCCTCCTCCCTCCCCCACACCTCATTGGACTGTGATTCTGCTTATCATGTGTGTAGCATTTTATGCCCTCCTGAGATTATCTGGCTCACTCTTCTGTTTTTGTCACTGTGATTACGGTTCTCCCTCTCCCGTGGTGCCACCGCCTTGACAAGAGTATCAAGTGTGAGGCCCTAACTGTGGGCCCTCACTTCGCACAGCTGCATTCCTAGCCCCGAGCCGGGGCTCTCCTTCCCAGTTCAGGGCACACAGCTCATCAAACCCTTGCTACCTCTGGAGTGATAGGAATGTCCTGTATGCTAAGAGCTAACAGGTGGCTGGGGCCCTCGATGGCTTCAGGATGGAAGCTGGTCACCAGAGAGACCAGGTTTGATTATAGGATTGGAACTTCCAGCGCCATCCCCACCTCCCACGAGGGAAAGGGCTGGAGGCTGAGTTCCGTCATCAGTGGCCAGAGCTGCAATCGGTGATGCCTATGGAATGGCATCTCCGTAAAAGTCCTGAAGAGAGCAACCTAGCTGGGTTTGGAGAGCAACCTAGCTGGTGGACACACACATCCTGCTGCCGAGAGAGTGGAGGAGGGAGGCCTCAGACAGCTCCCAGGTACCACGCCCCGAGCTCTCTCCCAGCTGGCTGGGCCTAAGTTGTACTCTTCATAACAAACCAGTAATAGTAAATAAAGTGCTTCCTGAGTTCCATGAGTCATTCTCATTCAAGAACTCCCTGAATTTATAGCCGGTCAGTCACAAGTACTGGTGACAGCTTGGCACTGGCACCTGGCCTCTGACGTGGGGACGGCCCCGTGGGGTCTGACCTTGACCCCAGGTAGATGGTGTCAGATACGTGTTAGATCATAGGGCACCAGCCTGTGTTGAGAGTCAGGGAGGTGGTGTTGGAAAAACTCTGGTTTCTGAAATATTGTTAAGACTGTATGTGCGTGAACTGCTAGTTGGATGGATGGAGACACTCACTATTGCGTTTCCCTGTGGTTTCATATATTTCTTTTTAAACTAAAAAAGATAGACTGTTACCTGAATGGATTCTCCATAGGCAGGTAACCTCTGATGAGAAGCAACTTTGACAATTGTATCTGACAGTCTATATTTCATTCTTAAATGATCGCAATTATTGAAGTATGTCTGTGTATAGTTTTTCTACACCACAACTTAAATAAGTTCACTTTTATAAATGAGAGCAAAATTCTTGCATGTAGACTTAAGTTCATGACTCTGCCTGTGGTACCAAAGTTCAAAGAGTAAGAACAGAAGGGAGGTCCATTTTCATACCAGAAGCAGTGTATCAACGTTACTCTAAGTCTGTTACAGGAAAGAGAGCAGTAAGCATTTTGAAAACTATCCTCAAAGTCATCAATAGTAAGACATCTTTAAAAAGTTTTTTTCTGTATTATAAAAATAATACGTGTTCATTTTAGAAAAACTAGAACCTATAGATGAAAGAAAATCATTTCATTTCTGCTAACTGAAAATAATAACACTATTGCATGCCTTTTAGACATTTTTCTATTGATATATCTGTGAATCAATGTATAAATAGGAATCAGATCATTCTGCTTTGTAACATTCTCTTCTTCATTTATATAATATCTTTTGATCACATTATCCTAAATTGTTTTTCATAACTACAAAGTACACCTTATTGACTGAATGTACCTGTGTATATTTAACCAAAAACCTGTTCATTGTATCTTTAGCTTATGTTTTTTGCTACTCAAACATTTGGGCTCGATATCGGTATATATTTTAAAATATTTATGAAATACTTTCTTTTTAATATACTCTTAAAGTGGTATTTTATTAGCATTATAATTTCTCAGCTTCTCAAAAAACCAGAAAAGGGAGAGGAGCCGAGCACTGAGAAAACAAAAGAAAGAGTGGAGGAGGCTGACCCTGGAGCCGGCAAGTGGGAGCCCTGTCCTGGTGGGGTGGTCCTGAAGCCCACGCCCTCAGAGGGCTCGCTGGAGGAGCTCCGGGAGAGGTGAGCCGAGCCCTCGTTTCTCTGACTGCGTTCCGCACCTGAAGTTGGCAGCGAGCTGTGGCCGTCTTGCTGTCTGCCGTGTGTGAATGCTCACATTCCACAAAATGCCTGGAGTCCAGGAGCCTCACTGGGATGCGCGTGTGCACACCCCTGTCTCTGTGGTCAGGGCCATGCTGACGGTGAACCGTCCATTTGCAGCCCCGAGGCTGCCTTCAGGCAGAGGTGTCCTGTTTTTGAATTAATTTTAGCTCTGCTTGGAACAGAAACTCAAACTGTCAATAACAGTTCTGTGTCATGATGGATGTTCATCTGATCTACTAGGAAAGTCCCTTGATTACTTCTCGTCTCCTTTGCTTTATCTGTAGAAACAGAGGGTTCTATTTACTAGGAATTATAAGACTCTGTGTGTGTGTGTGTGTCATGGCTTAGTGCCTGTCACATACATGTCACTCAAGTGCAAGCGTAAATGTTGACTACTTGTTTATTCATCTTTCCTAAAGTTTCTTATTGAGCTTCTGTCATGTGCCCCTCACGTGCAAACCTGCACAACAGTGATGAGCAGACTGTATGTTCCCTGCCTGTTTCTGAACTTGTAGTCTGGAAGGGAAGACAGATAATTGTCAGGCATTTATGTGAGGTTACTGATAATTTGTATTGAATCACAGGTCACAAAATGACAGTGATAAAGAGCAAAGGGATAAGGAGAGAAGATCCCGAGAAAAAGAACCTGAAGCACAGCGATGCCACTTGGATGACAGCAGGAAACACAGAGCCCACTATGAGCTGGAAAAATGTTCGGGAAGAAACGGAGAAGAGCTGGCACGCGGGAAGGGGTCGGCTGCAGACAGAGGGAGGAGAGGGAGCCAGGAGAGGGGCTGCCCTGTGGAAGCGGCAGAGAGGCTGGGCAGGGAGAAGAGTGAAGACCGGCCAGCACCCAGAAAGGAGTGCGCGGGAAGCAAGGTTCTTTCATTCCTCGGGGATAATCTTCCATTCATTCCATCTGCTCAAAGTATAAACTACAATCCTGCAGGCTTACAGCTGCCAAGTGTCTTGAGGTGTCTTGAGATGCAGGACCACAGGCTCTGACAGTGTCTTGGGGCTCCCTGTCCTGAAAGGCTATTTCTATAGAGCAGTGATTCTTGTCAAGTGAGATAGTACCAGGGTCTGAGATGAAACCAGCATCTCCTTTACTCAGAGAACTGATTTATTTTTTTAACCAAGAAAGGAAAAAAGAAAAACCCACAAAACCCTTTCATTTAGCATAAAACTATATATTCACACTATTTGCCTAAGTAATGGAAAGATTATCTATTTTTCTCCTAAGACAGTAAGGAAAATATGATATACCTTGGTGCTTCCTTTTACGTTATTAACAGTGTTATGATTTTTAAATTGAAGTTCAGTTGGTTTACAATACTGTGCTAGTTTCAGGTATACTGCGAACTGGCTATTTTTTCCAGATTATATTCCATGATAGGTTCATACAAGATATTGAATGCAATTCCTGTGCTATACAGTAAATCCTCGTTGCTTATCTATTTTATGTTTAATAGTTTGTATCTGTTAATCCCATACTCCTAATTTGTCCCTCCTTCTTTCCTTCTCTCCCTTGATAATCCTAAGTTTGTTCTCTATGACTGTGGGTCTATTTCTGTTTTGTATATAGATTCATTATATTATTTTTATAGAGTCTACGTATAAATGGTAATCATACAGTTACTTTCTCTGTCTGACTTACTTCACCTAGTATGATAATCTCCAGGTCCATCCACGTTGCTGCAGATGTTCATTATTCCATTCTTTTTATGGCTGAGTAATGCTCCATAGCATATATGCACCACATCTTTTTACCCACTTATCTGCCAGTGGGCACTTAAGTTGCTTCCGTACCTTGACTACAGTAAGTCTCCCACATACGAGCGAATTCCCATCAGGAGTGTGTTTATTAAGGCCCGTTTGTTCGTAAGTCCAACAAAGTTAGCCCAGGTACCCAACTGACACAATTGGCTATGTAGTACTGTATTGTAATAGGCTTATACTTTTCACACAAGTAATACATAAGTCTACTGAGTTGTTTATGTAGTTTGGATATTAACCCCTTGATGGTCACATCACTGGTAAATATTTCCTCCCATTCTGTAGGGGTTTTTCACTGGTGGTTTCCCCGGCTGTGCAAAAGCATCTAAGCTTAGTTAGGTCTCATTTGTTTATTCTCTTTTGCTTTGGGAGACTGACCTAAGAAAACATTGCTGTGATTTGTCAGAGGATGTTTGGCCTGTGTCCTCTTCTAGGAGTTTTATGTCATGTCTTATAAGACATGACATAGGTCTTTAAGCAGCTCTATTTTTGTCCATGGTGTGAGGGTATGTTCTCATTTCAGTGATTTGTGTGTAGCTGTCCAGCTCCCTCAGTGCCCCTTGCTGCTGAGACTGTCTTTTCTCCATTGTGTATTCTTGCCTCCTTTGGCTTAGATTAACTAACTGTGGATGTGTGGGTTTATTTCTCAGCTCTCTACTCTGTTCCATTGACCCGTATGTCTGGTTTTGTACCATAATGTCTTGATTACTGTGGTTTTGTAGTATAGTCTGACATCTGAAAGGGTTACACCTTCAGCTTTGTTCTTTTATGTCAGGATTGCCTGGGCAGTTCTAGGATGTTTGTGGTTCTGTATAAATTTAAGGATTATCTATTCTAGTTCTGTGAGAAATATGGGTATTTTGAAAGGGATTGCATTACATCTGTAGGTTGCTTTGGCTAGTGTGGCCGTTTTAGCAGTATTAATTTTCTGATCCAAGAGTGTGGGAAAGAGCGTGATAGGCTACATAGGCCTCCCAAACTCTTTCCCACTCTTCTCATTGGCCAGGCTGATAATAAGAAAAGGACGTTCTGGTAACCCCACGGTAGGGACTGTGGGCACTTCACACCCAGCCCAGGAGTGGTGGGTACAGGTGAGTGTGAGCCCTAGAGGAGCAGCACAAGATGTGCCCCCCGAGCCTCACAGCCCCCCAGGCAGCCAAGGCTGCTGCTCTGCCCAGGCACGCGCACAGCTCCCGCGGGGCTGGCTGGCCTCCTCAGCGGCCCTGGCCCTGGCTTGCAGAATCGCTTTGTCCTTCCCTGGCTTCGCTTTCCCATGCCCTGAAGCAGTTTCATTTCATGTGCTTCATCCAGTCATGTTTTTACCCCACCAGCTCTAAGAGCTTAGCGTGCTGACCGGCTAGTACTTTCTGTAAAGGGGACAGTGGAGGAGCAAGCTGCGCAGAAATCGCAGCTCATGACAAACATGTGGCTGCTCAGTTCACGGCTCCAGGGCCACGACTTAGTGTTTCCTCGTTTGCATCCACCGTGCACGGTGAGTCTGAGGGGTTTTGATGAGTGTGTTTGAGTTTTCACCTCTCATAATAGGAGGGAATGCCAAGATTGTACCAGTTCCNGTAGCTGTCCAGCTCCCCCAGTGCCCCTTGCTGCTGAGACTGTCTTTTCTCCATTGTGTATTCTTGCCTCCTTTGGCTTAGATTAACTAACTGTGGATGTGTGGGTTTATTTCTCAGCTCTCTACTCTGTTCCATTGACCCGTATGTCTGGTTTTGTACCATAATGTCTTGATTACTGTGGTTTTGTAGTATAGTCTGACATCTGAAAGGGTTACACCTTCAGCTTTGTTCTTTTATGTCAGGATTGCCTGGGCAGTTCTAGGATGTTTGTGGTTCTGTATAAATTTAAGGATTATCTATTCTAGTTCTGTGAGAAATATGGGTATTTTGAAAGGGATTGCATTACATCTGTAGGTTGCTTTGGCTAGTGTGGCCGTTTTAGCAGTATTAATTTTCTGATCCAAGAGTGTGGGAAAGAGCGTGATAGGCTACATAGGCCTCCCAAACTCTTTCCCACTCTTCTCATTGGCCAGGCTGATAATAAGAAAAGGACGTTCTGGTAACCCCACGGTAGGGACTGTGGGCACTTCACACCCAGCCCAGGAGTGGTGGGTACAGGTGAGTGTGAGCCCTAGAGGAGCAGCACAAGATGTGCCCCCCGAGCCTCACAGCCCCCCAGGCAGCCAAGGCTGCTGCTCTGCCCAGGCACGCGCACAGCTCCCGCGGGGCTGGCTGGCCTCCTCAGCGGCCCTGGCCCTGGCTTGCAGAATCGCTTTGTCCTTCCCTGGCTTCGCTTTCCCATGCCCTGAAGCAGTTTCATTTCATGTGCTTCATCCAGTCATGTTTTTACCCCACCAGCTCTAAGAGCTTAGCGTGCTGACCGGCTAGTACTTTCTGTAAAGGGGACAGTGGAGGAGCAAGCTGCGCAGAAATCGCAGCTCATGACAAACATGTGGCTGCTCAGTTCACGGCTCCAGGGCCACGACTTAGTGTTTCCTCGTTTGCATCCACCGTGCACGGTGAGTCTGAGGGGTTTTGATGAGTGTGTTTGAGTTTTCACCTCTCATAATAGGAGGGAATGCCAAGATTGTACCAGTTCCACAGAGCAGTCTAGGTTTGAGCAATAACACTTTCTCAGAGGTTAACTTTACTTTCAAGTTATTTTGAATACTCTTTTTCATAGCCTATTTTAAAATCTCGAAATGCCTAGTTTCTGAGACAGTGCTATGAAAAAGCCTGATTTTTACCTGCTAGACTGATTTCTTTAGATAATTAGGATTATCAGGGCCTAAAATAGATAGAGCTGTTGCCCAACCTGTGTTTCTGGCCCTTGGAAGAGTAACACGCCTTCTGTCCTGGCAGGACCGGCCAGGCTTGCAGCTGGACCAGCCCAGAACTCACATCCGAGCCCGTGACTGTGACGGAAGACGCCCTGAGGAGGGCCGCGACGGGAGGAGGGGTGAGGCGGAAGACTCAACGGTTTCTTTAGCTGAGAAGAGCGAAGAGGCGGTGTGGGGCGACATGCATGTTGGTGACGTGGGTGGGGGCTCCCCACCTCAACACTCTGTGGATTCGAGAGGGCATTCCTTCCGGAAGTGTATAAATTAAATTAGCCGGGGATAAAACCTGCACGCTGAATTTACTAATGAAGAAATGAGAAGCCAGAACTGCAGAGGTGGCATAGAAAGACAAGAAACCATTCTTAAGTAATCTTCTAAAACCTTGAACAGTTACAGATCTTACCGTTTCTGTGATAAACTGGTATTTAACCAGAACGAAAAGGAAACTAGCCGTGTGTGAGTTCTGAAGCACTTCAGCATGTTGCAGGGATAGCGTGGACTTTTGAGTTTTACACATTCATAAGTCAGTGGTCTGTATCTTGCGCCTTTGTTGGCTTTCTGTGAGCTGTGGTTTTTGGGAAGTGAGCAGCTCTCATTCCTTGTAACTCTTGCAATTCAGCCATTCATGTGGCTCCTTTCGTAAGGACTCACTGAGGCTGTGGGGCCGTTGTCCCTCTGATAGGAACTCTGACTCTGTATAAAGCCCCAAAGGTCTGATTGTTGCCCCTTTAACAGTATGGCCACAGAATTAACAAAAACAGTTCCAGTCTTCTGATGGGGTGTTCATGGCTTATAACATCATGGCATTGTTTTGAGAGAGGGATAACTTAGGTATGCGGTTGGGTTTTTTTCTTTTTGCAGCCTGAGGCAGTTGTAAAATAACTTATGTAGCTTTTTGCAACTGTGTATTCTATAGTATTTTTTCTTTTGATGAAATTTTAAATGTTAATGTTTTGGGCACTGTGCTTTGTACCATTTATTAAATAAAAATGTTAGTTGCTATGAGTTTGAACTCCATTTATGATACTTTCCCTACATAGAATGTATGTGATAAAAAAATGCTCTTTTAAATGTAGCTGTAATCATCTGAATATTTTGATCATTCCTTATAAGATATAAAATATTTCTCAGGAAACTGAGATTTGTTGTGAAAAAGCTCTTTGCTTGTGGGCAGTCAGTCCACCGGCACTGCTGTGCTCTAGCTCTTCACTCAGGAGGTGGATGTGGAGAGGAGGGCTTGCTGTGGGTTCAGTGAGGTCCAGGTGACCTAGCGGCTTCAATTCTGGCTTAAAAGGGCTAGATAGTAAACACTTTAGATTTTACAGGTGATAAGGTCTGTGTAACAACTATTAAACTCTGCCGTCATGGAGGAAAAAGCAGCCTTCAAATACGTTTACAATAGAAAAATGAATGGGTAGGGCTGGGTTCCTATAAAACTTAATTTATAAAAACAGGAACATTCAATGTTTGGCCTGTGGACCACAGTCTGTTAGGGTTCATTTTCAAGATCCGTGGTTTAAAGGAATGGTTGTTAATACTTTTTGGTTTCAGGAACACTTTGCGTTCTTAAGAATTATTAACAACCACAAAGGACATTTGTTTATCAGCTATTGATGTTTACTGTAGTCCAAATTAAAGCAGAGTGTTTAAGCACAAGCATATAGAAACATATGTTCCTTTTAGCTGTCAGAGTCATAACCTCAACACACAACTCTACTCCTGGGTGTAAATCTGGAAACACAGAAAACTCTAACTGAAAAGGATGCCTGCTCCCCAGCGCTCACAGCAGCATCACTGACCACTGCCGGGGCCCGGAAGCAACCCAGGTCCATCAGCAGAAGACAGGACAGAGGAGAAGGGGCGCACAGACACAGTGGAGTCCTGCTCAGCCACAAGGAAGGAAATGCTTAAATTTGCAGCAACATGGATGGACTTCAGGGGCATCATGTTGAGTGGAATAACTCAGACAAAGGTAAATGCTATATGATGTCACTTATATGTAGGCTCCAAACCAGAAAACTAGTGAATAAACAACAACAGCAAACAACTCGCAGATACAGAGAACAGCTGAGTGGCAACCAGTGGGGAGAGCAGAGGAAGGAGGGCCAAGAGAGGGGCAGTGGGTTAAGAGGTGCAAGCTATGGTGTGCAAAATATTTAAGCTACAAGGATATGTTGTACAACACAAGGAATATAACCAGCATTTGACAGTAACTATGACTCGATGGACCATGAGTTTGGGTAAACTCCGGGAGTTGGTGATGGACAGGGAAGCCTGGTGTGCTGCCATTCATGGGGTTGCAAAGAGTTGGACACGACTGAGCGACTGAACTGATGAATGGAATATAGCCTTTAAAAGTTATGAATCACTATGTCGAATACCTGTAACATGTAATACTGTTATAATGATAATGTAACTGATATAATCCTGAACATCAATTATACTTCGATTAACAAGAAGAAAAAGTGGCTGAACGGAGTGACACACAAGAGGTCACCACACACCTCTGTACGGCAGGCACTTCTCCAGGCGTCAGCCACGCAATGGTGAGCAGAGCAGACCAGCCCAACTTCAGAGGCCTCAGCGCTCTTCCTTTCACACAAAAGGAATGGAAGCCCCTGAAAGCTCACAAAGTGAGTCGTGTCTGACTCTTTGCAACCCCTTTGACTGTAGCCTACCAGGCTCCTCTCTCCATGAGGTTCTCCAGGCAAGAATACTGGAGTGGGTTGCCATTTCCTTCTCCAGGGGATCTTCCTGACCCAGGGATCGAACCCGGGTCTCCCGCATTGCAGGCAGACGCTTTAACCTCTGAGCCACCAAGGAGGCTTCCTCAAATCCTCCGCATCACAAATGGCAGAATCAGTCCCCCTAAATCAGGAATTCGTAACCCAAAATCTGTTGGGTGCTCTCGTGATACTGTTGTTCTGACCGTCGGCAGCTTCCATAAATTGGGATGGTATCATGAAAAAGCATATTCTACGCTTCTGTGGAATGGTCTATATAAACTTTCATCAGATCCTCAAAGGAATCACTTTTCAGAAGATAAAATTTTTATATATTAGGCTGTCAGTAATCTGGCTTAAGACTAAATATTTAAAAAACTAAGCTCATGGCATCTGGTCCCATTACTACATAGCAAATAGAAGGGGAAACGGTGGAAATAGTGAGAAATTTCCTCTTCTTGGGCTCCAAAATCACTGCGGACAGTGACTGCAGCCACAAAATCAGAAGACACTTGCTTCTTGGCAGGAAAGTGATGACAAAGCTAGACAGTGTGTTAGAAAGTAGAGACATCACTCTGCCAACAGTTGATGCCTCTGAACTGTGGTGCTGGAGTGGACCCCTGAAAGTTGTAGCAAGGAGATCAAGCCAGTCAAGGACTGATGCTGAAGCTCCGGTATTTTGGTCATCTGATGCAAGCAGATGACTCATTGGAAAAGTCCCTAATGCTGGGAAAGACTGAGGGGCAGAAGAAGAGGGTGTCAGAGGATGAGATGGCTGGATGGCATCACCACTGCAATGAGCATGAACTTGGGCAAACTCTGGGAGACAGTGAGGGACACGGAGGGCTTGGGTGCTGCAGTCCATGGGGTCACAAAGGGTAGGATACAACTGGGTGACTGAACAACAATCCAGCATTAATTTTTCTTCACAATCGTCTTGCCATAAACATAAAATGGGAGAATTCAATATTATTGGCAGAAACTATCACCTAATGTGACCCCGGAGGCCCAAGCTGTGCTCAGAGCAGAGGGGGGAAGGGCACACCTTGGACTCAGAGCAGAGGCGGGAAGGCCACGGGCTCCTGGGGGCGGCGCTGGGGCAGCTCACCCTGGACGCCCCTCCCTGTGCACAAGGGACGAGTCTCAGTCACTGTTTCTTTTGGTTTGAATGCATGAGAAACTGTTGCTCTGCTGTGATGATTTTCAGAGTGGCCCCCCAGGCCTCAGCAGCTCCCGGGGGTTTATTAGAAATGCATCCTCAAGCCCTGCCATAGAACTGCTGGTACTCCTGGCTTCCAGCTGACTCAGCTGTTTGAGATGCTCCCAGTAAGTTCTTTTTCTGCTTAAGTCAGCTAGAATTGGTTTCTGTTGCTTAAAACCAAGAATTTCAAAGGAAAACTGATAAATAGGGGAGTAAGGAAATTTGGAGAAAGAAAATTTGGGGAGATAAGCTACATTGCCCTGAGTAAAAATTCCACTAATATTCAGGGATGAGAATCTAGCAGCCTATGCCCTATGGTGGAGAAGGACTAATTACCTGTGGTCACCTGAAACAAGCTGTTCATCAGGGGCCAGGTTTGAGGAAGCTGCGTTGGCAATGCCACAGAATAGTGTGAAAGGGAAAAGGAATTCAGGACTGTAGGCAGAGCAGCAAATTCTAATAGCACTCAAAGTCTTCAAACAGCAAACACAGTGTCTATATAGACATGAGAACTGGGACTTGCTATGCAGATGCTAAAAAATTTATATCTTATAATCACAGGGTTGAAATAGCCACAAAATGCTTGTGCGGAAGTTGGGACAGTCATCTGGAAAGAATGAGACTATGTATCAGAACTGAGGTACTTAGCCGGCTTCAGCAGACCCACAGACACCCACCTGAGCGTCACCTTCCCATGCCATTCCCCCCACCAAGGAAGCTGGCTTTCTTCCGCTCCCCTCCCCACCACCATCTCAGATCTGAAGTAGCCAGTAACGAAGTCGATGTCCAGAGGAGGCTGCTTCCAAAGGAACAAGCAAGCACGCCTTGTTCCTTACTAACTCACGCCTACAGATGCTGAGGGGAGCACATGCAGGCGGGGGTTCCTAGTGTTGGGTTCTAAACAAGAAAGAAGAGAATGCTGGGTTGGGCTGACTTTATGGCGAGTGTGGTGTTTCAAACATCAGTTCTAGCTGTTTACTCAGCTGGTCATCCTAAACTCAGTGGTGGCCAAGTGGAGTTCGAGTTTGGCACAGAGAATCTAGGGAGGTACTCTTCAAGCTCAGACAGGTGCCTCCATCTGGGAGGAATCCACAGAGCTCAGGTAAAAGCTGAAAAAATTTAAAGCCTTTAATTATGTGTCAAGGTGAAAGTCGCTCAGTCCTGTCCGACTCTCTGTGACCCCATGGACTATTAAGTCCATGGAATTCTCCAGGCCAGAAAACTGGAGTGGGTAGCCGTTCCCTTCTCTAGGGGATCTCCCCGACCCAGGGATCCGAACCCAGGTCTTCTGCACTGCAGGCGGATTTTTTTTTCTACCAGCTGAGACACCAGGGAGCGCAGATACTCACTGAACCACCAGGGAAATCCGAAAAGTTCTCCTTTAAAGCTATGAAGTCCGGTCAAATGTATGGATCATTTTGCTACAAAAACAAAACCCTGAAAATTTCCCAGAATGAACACGTTACTATTTAAAGTTAGCATATCTCCAGAAACTGAAAGAACAGACAATATTCAGAACTTGGCGTGAAAGTGAGGATAAAATAAAAAAGGAATAGACTCGAGATGCCTGCAGCCGAGGTAGTAAATGCCGCCTGTTCTCACACGGAACCCAGCGGCCAGACGCTGTCCTCCTCCTGGAGCTCCGTCGCGGCCGCGCACTCAGGAGTTGTCGACGTGAACGAACTCGGCCAAAGGCAGAGATAAACCCAGGACTCGGCAGCCGGGCGCTCGACCCCGCGGGAAGCACAAAGGGCTCGGGTTAGCGCGCGGACGGCGGAGACCAGACCCAGGCCCGCCTGCTCCCGGAGCTTCGGGCGCGGCCGGGGCGGGAGGCGCGTCACTTCCGGGCGCGGGAGGGCTGCCGGGGGCCGCCGCGCTCCGCGAGGGGCGCCCGAGACCAGCGGCCTGATTGGTCTGCGCGGGGGGCGCGGCGCCAAAGCGCGTGAGCGCGCGCCCGCCCGTCCTGGGGCCGCGCGCACATTCGCGCGTCCGGAGCCCGCGCCCGCGCCTCGCCGCCATTCGGGAGGCCGCTGCGCCGCAGGCCTTGGCGGAGCCGCCGAGACCGCTAGCTTCCCCCTCCTTTCCGGCTCGGATGCCGGCCGCGGCCCGCTGGTGAGGAGCGCGGCGGGCGGGGAGGGCCGTCCCCGGACCGCTGCCCCGAGGAGGCTTGGGCCTGCCGCCGCCGAGGGCCCCAGGCGCGGCCGCGGGCCGGGTGGGGCCGCGGGCCTTGGGGCGGGAGCCGTGCGTCATCCCGCCCGAGGTCGGAAACGTTTTGTTTCAGACCGCGCTGGGGCGACGGAACCCAGGCCCACGAGCTCCTGGTTCTGGAGGCGGTTTTTTCTGCCCCTCCGCTGCGTGGGCTTTGTCATTAATGCCGCTTGGAAGTCAGGGGGCAACTCGCGGAGTGGGGTGGCGTGTATCTGATAGCAACAAAAAGCCGTTTAAGAGTGGGCAAAGGACTTCAGTGGGTATTTCTCCTGAGGAGATGTGCAGATGGCCCCAGAGCACGTCGAAGGATGACTCTTAGCTATGAGCGTTGTGAAAAAGGAAACCAGCATGCGATACCGCTTCACACTCGCTAATATTGGTAAAAAAAAAAAAAATTCTGAAGTGTTGATGAGGACTTGGAGAAATTGAAACAGTCCTGCTTTGCTGTCTGGGAAGTGAACTGATGCGGCTATCAGCTATGGAAAAGGGTTTAGAAATTACCATTTGAAGTTACCAGTATGATCCAGCAGTTCCCCTCCTAGGTGTAAATTCCAAAGAATTGAAAGCAGAGACCCAGGTACTTGTACACCAGTGTCCATAGCAGCCTTATTCAGAGTAACCAAAAAGAGGGCTTCTCTGGTGGTTCAGTGAGGAAAAATATCTGGCTGCAATACGGGAGACCTGGGTTCGATCCCTGGGATGGGAAGATGCCCTGGAGGAGGGCATCGCAACCCACTCCAGTATTCTTGCCTGGAGCCTGGCGGGCTGCAGTCCACTGGGTGGCAAGGAGTCGGACACGACTGAGTGACTAAGTACAGTCTTTGTTCAACCAGAGTAGCCAAAGGAGGTGACAATCTACATGACTGTCAACAGATGACTGGGGAAAATATGTTGTGGTATATACAGTGGGCTGCTGCGTATCCTTGAAAAAATGAAGTTATGATGCATGCTTCAGTATATACATGCTAAGTAGAAAAAGCCCAACACAAAACCCCCAATATTTTATGATTCCTCTCAAAGAGGGAATTGTTGAATGGGTGTAGAATTTCTGTTTGTGATGATTTTGGAAATGGATAATGGAAACGGCCATACAACATTGTGAATGTACTTAATGCCACTAGATTATGCATTTAAAAATGGTAAGTTGAATGGTTTATTCATTTTTAAAGTAAACGGTAACGTTTATGCTGTATTTTATCACAGTTTTAAAAAATGTATACAAAAAAGCTAAACTACAGAGACTGGTTGTGAGGAACACGGAATTGTTAGAGCAGTTAAAGTAGTTTGTGTGGGTCTGTGATAGATATAGATACGTGAAGGAATGCGTGATGCCTGTTACAGACTGTGGACTGTAGTTAATAACATATATTTGTTTATCGGGCTTCCCTATCGGTTGTAACAAATGTACCAGCTTAATACAGAGTGTTAATAATAGAAATGATGTGCAGAGGAGGAGAGGAGGTATATGAGAACTCTACAGAACTTTCTGTTCACTTGTTTTTTAAACCTAAAATTTCTCTAAAGTTTAATATTTTTTTTAAAAGTAAGCAAAGGTGAAGAGCAGTGCTATTGTGTATAAACGTTGTTATTTGGTCACTAAGTCATGTCAGACTCTGGGACCCCATGGACTGTACTGCTAGGTTCCTCTAACCACGGAATTTCCCAGGCAAGAATACTGAAGTGGGTTGACGTTTCCTTCTCCAGGGGTTCTTCTGAATGTTTTTTCTTGTAATTGTTTTTGGCCCACTTACTGGCTTTTCAAGATCTTACTAAATTTTACTATATTAATTTGGTTGAGGTATTTGAGAAAGAAACTGGATAGATAGCAGAGAACATTATTGTGGTCCTTCATCAAATGCTATTTGCCTGACCTTGAGCAAGTTATTAATGTCTAGGTTTCAATTTCCTTAACTGTAAAGTTTGCTTATTCCTGTAGCATAAAAATCCATGCTTCAGGATTCAACAAATTCTTGGCAAGCATTTTTGCCTCCTGCTGGTTGTGGAAGCATTTTCCCTGCAAAAAGTTGTTGAGATGCCTGAAGAAGTAGTGGTCTATTGGCGAGAGGTCAGGTGAATATGATGGACGAGGCAAAACTTCCTAGCCCAGTTCATTCCACTTCTGAAGCGTTGGTTGTGTGACATGTGGTTGGATGTTATTGTGGAGAAGAATTGGGCCCTTTCTGTTGCCCGGTGCCAGCTGCAGGTGTTGCAGTTGAGGGTGCATCTCATGAATTTGCTGAGCATACATCTCAGATGTCATGATTTCGCCCGGATTCAGAAAGCTGTAGTGGATACGACGGGCAGCAAACCACCGAATGACCATGACTTTTTTTGGTTCAAGTTTGGCTTTGAGAAGTGCTTTGGAGCTTCTTCTCAGTCCAGGCACTGAGCTGGTCATCGGTGGTGGTTGTATAAAATCTTCGTTTTGTTTCACATCATAATCTGATGGAGAAATGAATCATTGTTGCCTAGAATAAGAGAAGACACTTCAAAAGGATATATATATATATATATATATTTTTTTTTATTTGTGGTCAGCTGATGAGCTGGCCACTTATCAAGCCTTTTTACCTTTGCCATTTGCTTCAAATTCTGGACAACTGTAGAATGGTTGATGTTGAGTTTTCTGGCAACTTCTCATGTAGTTGTAAGAGGATCAGGTTCGATGATCATCTCAATTGATCATTGTCAACTTTGGTGGCCGGCCACTGCACTCCTCATCTTCAAAGCTCTTGTCTCCGTTGTAAAACTTCTTGAGCCACCACTGCACCCTACTTTCATTAGCAGATTCTGGACCAAATGCATTGTTGATGCTGCGAATTGTGTCTGGTGCATTTTATGACCCATTTTGAACTCGAATAAAACCACTTGAATTTGNGTAGAATTTCTGTTTGTGATGATTTTGGAAATGGATAATGGAAACGGCCATACAACATTGTGAATGTACTTAATGCCACTAGATTATGCATTTAAAAATGGTAAGTTGAATGGTTTATTCATTTTTAAAGTAAACGGTAACGTTTATGCTGTATTTTATCACAGTTTTAAAAAATGTATACAAAAAAGCTAAACTACAGAGACTGGTTGTGAGGAACACGGAATTGTTAGAGCAGTTAAAGTAGTTTGTGTGGGTCTGTGATAGATATAGATACGTGAAGGAATGCGTGATGCCTGTTACAGACTGTGGACTGTAGTTAATAACATATATTTGTTTATCGGGCTTCCCTATCGGTTGTAACAAATGTACCAGCTTAATACAGAGTGTTAATAATAGAAATGATGTGCAGAGGAGGAGAGGAGGTATATGAGAACTCTACAGAACTTTCTGTTCACTTGTTTTTTAAACCTAAAATTTCTCTAAAGTTTAATATTTTTTTTAAAAGTAAGCAAAGGTGAAGAGCAGTGCTATTGTGTATAAACGTTGTTATTTGGTCACTAAGTCATGTCAGACTCTGGGACCCCATGGACTGTACTGCTAGGTTCCTCTAACCACGGAATTTCCCAGGCAAGAATACTGAAGTGGGTTGACGTTTCCTTCTCCAGGGGTTCTTCTGAATGTTTTTTCTTGTAATTGTTTTTGGCCCACTTACTGGCTTTTCAAGATCTTACTAAATTTTACTATATTAATTTGGTTGAGGTATTTGAGAAAGAAACTGGATAGATAGCAGAGAACATTATTGTGGTCCTTCATCAAATGCTATTTGCCTGACCTTGAGCAAGTTATTAATGTCTAGGTTTCAATTTCCTTAACTGTAAAGTTTGCTTATTCCTGTAGCATAAAAATCCATGCTTCAGGATTCAACAAATTCTTGGCAAGCATTTTTGCCTCCTGCTGGTTGTGGAAGCATTTTCCCTGCAAAAAGTTGTTGAGATGCCTGAAGAAGTAGTGGTCTATTGGCGAGAGGTCAGGTGAATATGATGGACGAGGCAAAACTTCCTAGCCCAGTTCATTCCACTTCTGAAGCGTTGGTTGTATGACATGTGGTTGGATGTTATTGTGGAGAAGAATTGGGCCCTTTCTGTTGCCCGGTGCCAGCTGCAGGTGTTGCAGTTGAGGGTGCATCTCATGAATTTGCTGAGCATACATCTCAGATGTCATGATTTCGCCCGGATTCAGAAAGCTGTAGTGGATACGACGGGCAGCAAACCACCGAATGACCATGACTTTTTTTGGTTCAAGTTTGGCTTTGAGAAGTGCTTTGGAGCTTCTTCTCAGTCCAGGCACTGAGCTGGTCATCGGTGGTGGTTGTATAAAATCTTCGTTTTGTTTCACATCATAATCTGATGGAGAAATGAATCATTGTTGCCTAGAATAAGAGAAGACACTTCAAAAGGATATATATATATATATATATATTTTTTTTTATTTGTGGTCAGCTGATGAGCTGGCCACTTATCAAGCCTTTTTACCTTTGCCATTTGCTTCAAATTCTGGACAACTGTAGAATGGTTGATGTTGAGTTTTCTGGCAACTTCTCATGTAGTTGTAAGAGGATCAGGTTCGATGATCATCTCAATTGATCATTGTCAACTTTGGTGGCCGGCCACTGCACTCCTCATCTTCAAAGCTCTTGTCTCCGTTGTAAAACTTCTTGAGCCACCACTGCACCCTACTTTCATTAGCAGATTCTGGACCAAATGCATTGTTGATGCTGCGAATTGTGTCTGGTGCATTTTATGACCCATTTTGAACTCGAATAAAACCACTTGAATTTGCCTTTTGTCTAACATCATTTCCCTAGTCTAAAATAAATAGCAAGTAATGTCATTAGAAAAAAAAAAAAAAAAAAAAAACAACCATAAAGTGAGAAATGCATGTTAAAATGATGTAAATCGTGACCACATTTATTTAAGAATGTATTCCAGTATCAAACAGCAAAGTTTAACAATGCAAAACCATACTTTTGCATCAGCCTAATAATTTAATGGCTGCATTCATCATCCACAGTGATTTTGATGCCCAAGGAAATAAAATCTGCCATTGCTTCCACTTTTTCTCCTTCTGTTTACCATGAAGTGATGGGACTGGATGTCATGGTCTTAGTTGTTTGAATGTTTTTTCACTCTTCTCTTTCACCCTCATCAAGAAATTCTCGAGTTCCTATTCGCGTTCTGCCATTAGAGTAGTACCATCTGTATATCTGAGGTTGTTATTTCTCTGGCAGTCTTGACTCTAGCTTGTGATTCATCCAGCCCAGCATTTTGCGTGACGTACTCTGTATATAATTCCATAGTGGATCATTAAATTGATACTCAATGAGGGTGGTGTTGTGGATATTATCTACCATAATCTTTGGTGCCATTTGATTAAAGTGAATGTCTAGGCTTTGGATTGGACCCCTGTTGCTGTTGGAAGGGGCAGGATAGTGAGAGGAATTATCAGAATTATAGAGGGCACAGATTTTCACAGTGAAGTAATTTTGATTACCCTTCCTTTTGTTTTTTTCAGGTTCAACTTCTCATTTTTGTCCTTCATGTGTTAAACATTGTTTTCTGTGGTCTAGTCAAAAAGCCATGTACACTTGCCTGCCCTTTGAAGACCATTTTAAAGAATTCTTCTAAGACAACTGGTAAGTCTACTAATGAAAAAACATGATTGTCTGTATTTCTTCCCTGTTCTAAAAGTTTTTGTCCTGAATTTATACAGTGATGTTCTAGTAGCATTGCTTTGCATATATTTTTGTGTGCTTTTAACATTTCTCACTTTCTAACATTTAAGAGAATATTTTATGATGAGTGCATTTAAAAAAGTGCTTAGAGTTCTTAAGGGAAAACATTAAAAGCATACATACCCATATTAATAGTCGTATATGAACATGTATTATTTATGTTAGTTACAGAATCTGGTTTAGCAGTTGTTGGATTCTTGCTAAGAAGGGCATACTGATATAGCTGGTGAAGAATAGAATAGAGTCCAGAATAGAATCACAAGACTTAGTAATTGCTAGATAGAATGCTGCATGTCAGGAAAAGAACATTATATGTCATTGATTACATGTGTAAACAATGTTGAGATGAAAACTATCCATTTGGGGTCAAAATAGGCTNGGTGAAGAATAGAATAGAGTCCAGAATAGAATCACAAGACTTAGTAATTGCTAGATAGAATGCTGCATGTCAGGAAAAGAACATTATATGTCATTGATTACATGTGTAAACAATGTTGAGATGAAAACTATCCATTTGGGGTCAAAACAGGCTGGATACCAAAGAATTAAAGACACAAATGTGTAAGAAGAGAATGAAGTTATCATCATAGGAAAATACTGAGTTATGAAATATTTGAACGAGAAGGCATAATTTAAAACACGGTCATAAGAGAAACAGTTTTAAATTTTTAATTTTTGTGTAAACCAATTGGTCAAAAATTCTTTTGAATTTTCCCATGATATGTTACGGAAAACTTGAATGAACTTTTTGGCCAACTCAGTATGTAGTTTAGGGGAAAAAAAGTCAAAGTCAAGAAATGGTAAATTGAGAAGGTAGTTTCCATAAAATGGCTGATTCTTTTATATACAAAGACTATTTACAAATAATTTTAAAAAATGCATAAAGTATATCCTAGAAAAAATATATACATGTGGCTGATAAAAAGGGAAGATACTCACTCTTTCTCATTAAAGAACATTAAAACAATAGTGAGATGTCAGTTTTCACCTACGGGGTAGCAAGGGTTTGAAGTGTGATGAGCCTCTCGTGATGAGGGAGTTGGGAATCCGTGAGTTACCCCTCCCACAGGCGCACTCGGTATGTCAGGTGTGGGAAAGCACTGCAGGGTTTTGAGAGTTTGGTGGAACATTAGTTTCAGTGGCAAACAGCCTTCGAAACATTTCTCGGCATTTCCCCTACAGAAATACCCTCACATTCAAAGATGTGTGTAAGGGATTTCAGTGCTCAGCCTGTGTTGAAAGGTAGCCTAGGAAGTGCTGTCTAATTCAGTGGGAGCCTGTATGTGCCCTGACTGTAGAATCAGAAACTCGGCCCCATTGTTCTCAGAGTCATCAAAGCACGTTCCTCTCACTTCCCTGGGGTCTGGCCCTGTTGTTTCTCCTGAGCCACAGACTTCTCTTCTTTAAATGGAAGCTCATTGCAGAAAAATATGTTTAATTCCTCATTTGTATAGAATGTATGTGCTCTTCTGTAAACATAGACCTTCTCTTTAGTGATATACAAGTACAGTGACTACCTCTGGGAAGTGATACTGAATGAGTGTCTTGTCTGCATGAATGAGTATGTGAGTTTCTCTTAACTTTTACCGCCTAAGAAGATTAGCTTAAAAGTTT
>SJYW01056730.1:0-12383 GCA_006410735.1 Raphicerus campestris
GACTCACTGGAAAAGACCTTGATGCTGGGAAAGATTGAAGGCAGGAGAAGGGGATGACAGAGGATGAGATGGTTGGATGGCATTACCAACTTGATGGACATGAGTTTGAGCAAGCTCTAGGAGTTGGTGATGGACAGGGAAGCCTGGCATGCTACAGTCCATGTGTCTGCAAAGAGTTGGACATGACCAAAGGACTGATTTGAATTGAGTATGGATGCATTAGAACAAATTGAAAGCATCTAACATCCAGGAGGTAGTGCATCTGAGAGGCTGTATAAAGGATAATTATCCATTCTGATATTTGAATAAAAGTAGTACATACTACATAATATTTAATATTAGGTTTACTTAACTAACTCTTATATTAGATCGGGAAGGTTGTACTTTCCTAAGGGGAAGCATTTATAAGAGCTATTTGTTTTTAGTTACGCGTGAGATATGCCTTCTTTTAAATACTGGCTACTTCAGCCAATCAAAAATCAGTTCTTCTCAAAGTTATGACAGATGCCTTCAGCTTAATAGTTGTCTTAGGTATTTTAAGAAACTATCTTGATGAAGTGACCAGGGTAGCTTCTGAACAAGGAAAGACAAAAATCTGGGAGAATGTGGGGATTTGCTGTTTGGAAGAGAGTCACTGGAAATCTCAAAATATCTTCTGGTCATATAATAAGAACTGAAAATTTAATATATAAGTAAGTCACTAAAAATGAATAGGTTAAGATGAACATAAATGAAGAGTTTAAATGCTGACCTGCATCTTAGAAACAAGAGCAAATGTGACTGAGGCTAACTTTAGTCCTTACTTTGTTTGTCCAATCCGGTGCACCCTTCCAATGGCCTGAAGCTCATGGGCAGGGTTCAATATGGGCTCCACCAAGAGAACATGAGTTGCTTCAATGATAGTTAATCCATTAGAACCTGTGTGCAGGGGCAGCAGCAAAATATTGATTTGGGGATCATATTTAAATGCTGACAGGTTCTCCTAAAAAAAGAAAGGTACATTTAAATTTTAGCTGGATAGTCAAAAATAAAAGCAGGATACTACAGCTCAGGCTAAAATGCCCAATGATATACAGGTCATTGCGAAAGGCAATAATTAAGAAAATTAAATGTAAGATGACAAATTTTAGAAAACAAAATCATGTGGCTTGACTTTAAGAAAAAAAAGTGTCACATAACCTCTCATGTTCTTTATAATACATAGAAGAATCACAAGATACGTGCATGTGATGTATGCAAATAAAACTATATGAGATTAGAGGAAAGAAGGAGTGAGAGAAAATGCTAGAGTGAGTATGAGAGACACGAATCTGCTAAATTTTCGCTTGGTCTTTTTTTGGTGTTTTTCTCTTAGGTTTGACCTGTCATTGTGCTGAGTGTGAGGTAAGCACAATTTGACCATGTGCACTTCTGCCTAATGCTGTGTTTTCAGAACTTAATTTTAGGGGCATGAGGCCTCTGTCCATTCAAAAGGTATACTATAGGCCATCTTTTCCTATGTTAAAGAAACGGACCTCAAGTCATAAATAAGATCTTTAAATATGGTTTGCTATGGGTATAACTGAATAGATGGAAAGTAAATGCAGTTTGTTTACTTTGCCTTTAAATGTTAATCTTATAATCAATCAAGAACTCAAACTGTTTTTGTGGTTTATATGACACACGACAATAAATGCAAGTAAGTTAGTTAAGAGCAGTTTCAGTTTGTAACTGAATTCACTCCAAAAAACATGAGTAGTTTTCTTCACATACCTGAAATGTCTTAACACGACTGATCTGTGCAAATTCCATGTTGTTGTCAGTGAGAGCTTTTGAAATAATGTCTAATACATCTTGCCACTAAGAACATAGAAAACAGAAAACCAAATATTTATACATAGCTTTCATATAAAAAGGATTTGAAAAGGGACTAAACCAAAATAAGCTTTATATCTCAGAATTAAGTAAACAAAAACAAAAACTTGAAGTGTAATACCATTAATATTATTTTCTATCCTGAAAGATACTTTAAATCAAATGCTGGTTAAAGATAGGGTAAAAAAATGAGCATCTTTAATAAATGAATTAAAATAAACATAAATAATAGAAAATAAATTATGGACTATATAAGTAGATGTGGCTATTTACCTTCCAAAAATGAAAACTAGAAGTTCTACTCAATACCTTTTTTTCAATAGGTTAATTTTCTTTTCCTTAACCAAGTACATTTGTGAAATGACTTTCAAGTTTATAGATTTCAATTTTAAGATAGTAATATAAGAAATCCCTAAGTAAAATTAATATAAAGACATAAAATACAGCTACGGGAATTGCTTTGAGAAGCATCATCAAATTTCTCTAAAAATAATTCTATCCAATGGATATAGGAAAAAAAATTTAACAAGGAAAAGTCAATCAGTAATTCTAAATCTCAACTACATCATGGCAAACATTAACAGTTAGTTCTCAGATATAAACTAACTAGAAACAGAAAGCCAGGCCGAGTTAACACTGAGGATGGTGACTGTACCGTTGAGAAAACAAGTGCCTTAGCCCCTGGATCTCTCAGCTGGATTCTCATCAGAGTTCTGACCACAGCTTCCACTTTTGTAGAATGGCTGCCCTTTGAACACAAAGAAGAAAACCCATTATTATCACATAAAATCCAATTAACAAGGGAATGGAAAGTCAATGTAAAACACCATCAAAACTGTATGATAGGTACATATGTATTTATTCCTTTTCATTTCGCATTTGCTGGAAATTTTCTTTAGCCCCAAACTGCAGAAGTTACATATTTATATCNAGCATCTAACATCCAGGAGGTAGTGCATCTGAGAGGCTATATAAAGGATAATTATCCATTCTGATATTTGAATAAAAGTAGTACATACTACATAATATTTAATATTAGGTTTACTTAACTATCTCTTATATTAGATCGGGAAGGTTGTATTTTCCTAAGGGGAAGCATTTATAAGAGCTATTTGTTTTTAGTTACACATGAGATATGGCTTCTTTTAAATACTGGCTACTTCAGCCAATCAAAAATCAGTTCTTCTCAAAGTTATGACAGATGCCTTCAGCTTAATAGTTGTCTTAGGTATTTTAAGAAACTATCTTGATGAAGTGACCAGGGTAGCTTTTGAACAAGGAAAGACAAAAATCTGGGAGAATGTGGGGATTTGCTGTTTGGAAGAGAGTCACTGGAAATCTCAAAATATCTTCTGGTCATATAATAAGAATTGAAAATTTAATATATAAGTAAGTCACTAAAAATGAATAGGTTAAGATGAACATAAATGAAGAGTTTAAATGCTGACCTGCATCTTAGAAACAAGAGCAAATGTGACTGAGGCTAACTTTAGTCCTTACTTTGTTTGTCCAATCCGGTGCACCCTTCCGATGGCCTGAAGCTCATGGGCAGGGTTCAATATGGGCTCCACCAAGAGAACATGAGTTGCTTCAATGATAGTTAATCCATTAGAACCTGTGTGCAGGGGCAGCAGCAAAATATTGATTTGGGGATCATATTTAAATGCTGACAGGTTCTCCTAAAAAAAGAAAGGTACATTTAAATTTTAGCTGGATAGTCAAAAATAAAAGCAGGATACTACAGCTCAGGCTAAAATGCCCAATGATATACAGGTCATTGTGAAAGGCAATAATTAAGAAAATTAAATGTAAGATGACAAATTTTAGAAAACAAAATCATGTGGCTTGACTTTAAGAAAAAAAAAGTGTCACATAACCTCTCATGTTCTTTATAATACATAGAAGAATCACAAGATACGTACATGTGATGTATGCAAATAAAACTATATGAGATTAGAGGAAAGAAGGAGTGAGAGAAAATGCTAGAGTGAGTATGAGAGACACGAATCTGCTAAATTTTCGCTTGGTCTTTTTTTGGTGTTTTTCTCTTAGGTTTGACCTGTCATTGTGCTGAGTGTGAGGTAAGCACAATTTGACCATGTGCACTTCTGCCTAATGCTGTGTTTTCAGAACTTAATTTTAGGGGCATGAGGCCTCTGTCCATTCAAAAGGTATACTATAGGCCATCTTTTCCTATGTTAAAGAAACGGACCTCAAGTCATAAGATCTTTAAATATGGTTTGCTATGGGTATAACTGAATAGATGGAAAGTAAATGCAGTTTGTTTACTTTGCCTTTAAATGTTAATCTTATAATCAATCAAGAACTCAAACTGTTTTTGTGGTTTATATGACACACGACAATAAATGCAAGTAAGCTAGTTAAGAGCAGTTTCAGTTTGTAACTGAATTCACTCCAAAAAACATGAGTAAAGTTTTCTTCACATACCTGAAATGTCTTAACACGACTGATCTGTGCAAATTCCATGTTGTTGTCAGTGAGAGCTTTTGAAATAATGTCTAATACATCTTGCCACTAAGAACACAGAAAACAGAAAACCAAATATTTATACATAGCTTTCATATAAAAAGGATTTGAAAAGGGACTAAACCAAAATAAGCTTTATATCTCAGAATTAAGTAAACAAAAACAAAAACTTGAAGTGTAATACCATTAATATTATTTTCTATCCTGAAAGATGCTTTAAATCAAATGCTGGTTAAAGATAGGGTAAAAAAATGAGCATCTTTAATAAATGAATTAAAATAAACATAAATAATAGAAAATAAATTATGGACTATATAAGTAGATGTGGCTATTTACCTTCCAAAAATGAAAACTAGAAGTTCTACTCAATACCTTTTTTTCAATAGGTTAATTTTCTTTTCCTTAACCAAGTACATTTGTGAAATGACTTTCAAGTTTATAGATTTCAATTTTAAGATAGTAATATAAGAAATCCCTAAGTAAAATTAATATAAAGACATAAAATACAGCTACGGGAATTGCTTTGAGAAGCATCATCAAATTTCTCTAAAAATAATTCTATCCAATGGATATAGGAAAAAAAATTTAACAAGGAAAAGTCAATCAGTAATTCTAAATCTCAACTACATCATGGCAAACATTAACAGTTAGTTCTCAGATATAAACTAACTAGAAACAGAAAGCCAGGCCGAGTTAACACTGAGGATGGTGACTGTACCGTTGAGAAAACAAGTGCCTTAGCCCCTGGATCTCTCAGCTGGATTCTCATCAGAGTTCTGACCACAGCTTCCACTTTTGTAGAATGGCTGCCCTTTGAACACAAAGAAGAAAACCCATTATTATCACATAAAATCCAATTAACAAGGGAATGGAAAGTCAATGTAAAACACCATCAAAACTGTATGATAGGTACATATGTATTTATTCCTTTTCATTTCGCATTTGCTGGAAATTTTCTTTAGCCCCAAACTGCAGAAGTTACATATTTATATCACAAGAAAATCAAATATAAAAAAGCACTCCAGAAATTCATAAGACCTTAAGATAAGCTTTTTTAGTTAAACGGCTATATTTTACAATTACAAAACTTTGTTATTTTAGATAATCAGAATATATATTAAAATATACTCATCACTTTAGATAGTATGGCACTGAAATTGCTCAGAATATAATGAATCAAAACTCTAAGGTAAGCAAGTAGTAAAGAACCTAACCCACAAAAAATCCTTTCTTTTAAGGGCATTACAAAGGATAATGACAGAGGTACACATGGACAGGGGCGGACTTACGCAAAGCTAGATAAACATTTAAAAACTGCTTTTTGTACTCTGCATAACCATTTCTAAGATAAAGGAATAAGAAAATGAGGAAATAAATCAAGTGTTTTTAAAGTCTTCATTGAGAAAATTTTTCTCCTAGAATGCTGTGGGAGACGGTATGACATGGAGCTAAGGGCATGAGACTTTGAGTGAGATAAACTGAAATTCAATTGCCAGTTCTGCAGCTCCTTAGTTATAAACATTCTAACCTTTCTAAGCCTTAGTTTGTNTTAAAGTCTTCATTGAGAAAAATTTTCTCCTAGAATGCTGTGGGAGACGGTATGACATGGAGCTAAGGGCATGAGACTTTGAGTGAGATAAACTGAAATTCAATTGCCAGTTCTGCAGCTCCTTAGTTATAAACATTCTAACCTTTCTAAGCCTTAGTTTGTCAAGCAGGGATGATGATTATATTTATTTCCAAAAGATGCTGTAATGGTTAAAGGAGAAAATGTGTACAAAGCGTTTAGCCTAATACTCCAAATAGTAGACACCTGGTAACCTTTCAGAGATATCAGATCACCCTACAAGAGGGGCAGATGTAACCAAAAAGTAAAAATATTCCCATATTACTATTACCCTCATATCACACCCCCTTATTACTTTTACACAGAGATACTTAAAGGTAAAAATAGAAACAAATAAGGAAGAAAGCTTTATTAAGTTTAAAGTCATCAACAAAGAATTAAGGAAGATTTAAAAATTCTTATATTAAAGTCCTATATCTACATTTATTTCTCTGGATATGTAGACTTTCAGTTATACTTGAAAGGTTAAAAAGTATAAGGGAACTATTTCAATCTAAAAATTATCTTAAATAAGAGCAAAACTATCTCACATAAAAGAAAACAGGAAATTAGCATAAAGTGATCATTTTAGCAGTTAAGAAAGAAACTTCCATGTTCCTTGCAAAGTCTTATTTTCAAAGATATTTTCAAGTGAAACACCAGGATAACTATGAACTCTTCTAAAATTAAGCTGCTTCTTACAAAAATTTCAAAAGAAAACAGAATAACCTTTTTTAAGCAAAATTCCAACCTGGAGTGGTAACTCTGTGAAGGAAAAGACTAGAGTTCAGTTCAGTTCAGTTGCTCAGTCGTGTCCGACTCTTTGCGACCCCATGGAGTGCAGCACACCAGGCCTCCCTGTCCATCACCAACTCCAGAGTTTACTCAAACTCATGTCCATAGAGTCGGTGATGCCATCCAACCATCTCATCCTCTGTCGTTCCCTTCTCCCACCTTCAATCTTTCCCAGCATCAGGGTTTTTTCAAATCAGTCAGTTCTTCACATCAGGTGGCCCAAATATTGGAATTTCAGCTTCAGCATCAGTCCTTCCAATGAATATTCAGGACTGATTTCCTTTAGGATGGACTAACTGGATCTCCTTGCAGTCCAAGGGACTCTCAAGAATCTTCTTCAACACCACAGTTCAAAAGCATCAATTCTATGGTGCTCAGCTTTCTTTATAGTCCAACTCTCACATTTGCTTAATAATATAAATTTACATTAATTTCATTCTTTTTTGTTCTTACAAACAATACTTCAGTGACTAATACTTAGAGGACTGGGTATGTGTGCACAAAGTTTTTGTTGGATAGGCACGTCAAAGTGGAACTGCTGGTCAAAGGTTAAAAAAAAAAGTTTTTAGATTATCTGGATTGCAGTAATTCCCTATCAAACTGACCCTAGAAATGCTAGGACTTTAAACTATCAACAGTTTAGACAGTGCCTGCTTCTTAGTCCAGTTAAAATTCAATTTTTTGCCAACAGCATAGGCAAAATGAGGAACCAAATTTTCATTTATCTGCATTTTCCTGAGAATGAGCTTGGATATCACTTGCTGGCCATTCAGAATTTCTCTTCTGTGAACTGTCTGTTCATATTCCTTGCCAATAAAAATAAACTGGTTTGTAAGACATGTTAAATTCATGTTGTAAATATTTTCCTATCTTTCTATATGTAGTTCACATTTAATTGTATTAAATACAATAATGTTAGCAAAAGTGCTGTATCAATACATTAGTTTCAGTAACTCACAAATGCTTGATGAATGGTATGTGGGTTTATAAACTAGATGTTTTTTTGACTTTATTAGGCTTTTCTGTGTTTGACAGTTAAATTTGTCTTTCATAAGGGAAAGATGAGAGATTTTACTTGGAAAGGAACAGCTTTTTCTTTAATTAATTGCCCTGCGATGATTCTATATAGTATCATTTGATATGATATCATACCTGAGTATAGAATACTTCTGTCATTAATCAGTTGATATACTACTTGAAAACAAGGACTAAATGGCCTTTTTTTTATATCTCTTGGAGCCGTACATGGTCTTCCATAAATAGTATACACTTAACCAATTTACTTAACGTAAAAGAAAATTTAATATGTACTTTTAAAGTTCTCAATCCCAAACAAACCTGAGGAAAACAATACAGATAAAATGAAAATAAAAGAGGTTAGAATATAATTTAAAACTCTCAACATATTTTTTTATTCATTCAGAATGATCAACAATAGGCAAATCAAATCTTGTGATTGATCTCTATCGCTTTACCAGAAAGACTCAGATAAGGACAGTCATGAAAGACAAGCAGATTTAATCTAACACCAAGCAAGCTTGAGGAGGATTTTGGGTTTGTAACATGTAATGAAATCTGGGGAACTGGTCTTAAAAGAAGTCACTGACTGGAGGATGGTACCATTTCATTCAGGTTTATCAACTCTCATTTTTTTCCACCTACCTATCAGCAGCGATAGGAGAGGTTAATAAAGTCAGCTAACCCTGTGGACTTTTAGTTCAAATCCTTAGGATCAGAGATCCTTATTCTTAACTTTATCTTTTCTGCTTGTGCTTTTTTCCCCTTCCAAGTGAAAAGCAAAAGTCCCAAAATAATACTGAAAAGACCATGGTTGGTCTAAGAGCAGAGTCAATAAAAGTGATCAAAGAGACAGGGCAGACTTTCTTCTGTGTCATTCTTCTATCATTCAGTCCCTCCAACATTTCAGGCAAGTTTACGTTTGATTATTTAAATCATTCAACAAAAATTTTCTCTGCACATAAGTGATAAGAACTACAGTAGGCACTGGATGTACAAAGATGAAGATACTCCCTTAGTCACAAAATGCATACAGTCTAATGTATGTTACAGAATATGGAGAAAAGCAAAGGAAAAGTCTTTATTATACTGCTGGGGTGGCTTGGAAGTGACTTAAGTGAACGCTTTATTATACCAGCTTAATAAGTATTATTATTCTACTGTTCTTCTTAATGTTTCTTTTTATCTCATATGCATAAATGAACTTTGGCTCAAACCTACCAGTTTCTGAAGAGACTACACAATGTGGTCACTGCTACAGAAAAGAAACATTCACCCTGCTGAACAGACTGAAACAGGAAGAAGGTGATGGACTGTATACATGTTGTATCTGTATAGGAGGCGATCACAGAAAAGGCAAAAAAGATATGGGAGACGAAAAAGGGATGTCAATCGATACCTGTGCAAGGTGTTAAGAAAGTATAAACATTCTCAAGACATGTAAATTGGTAGCCTTAATCCAACCCAGCTTATGTTTTAGTCATGTCAGTCAACACACAGATGAAAAGTTAAGCTGGAATTAGGAGGGTGCATAGGAATAGACATCCCACCCCCAAACTGCTAGATTATTCCTTAATATATGAGATTGATAAAGCTGCATTTAATTATAGCACCTCTGTCCTTTTCTATTGTTCTTGCCCCTTTCCTCATTCCTATCCTTTCTCGAAAGTCTCCAGTTTTGCCAGATATATATCTGCCAACCCTGACTCTATGATTAATGCTCAGTTTTTCTTTGTTTCTGAAACATCAGTGCCCAAGCCCAAGCTCTGGAATAAAGACCCTTCATTTGTCCTCTGCCTCTCTTCTCTGTATCTTTGTGGCCATTCTCTCTGAGACACAAGTTCTCTCTAAGGTCAACGAGGAGCTATAAAGAAAGACATATGAAGTGCAGCNTTGTATTAAATACAATAATGTTAGCAAAAGTGCTGTATCAATACATTAGTTTCAGTAACTCACAAATGCTTGATGAATGGTATGTGGGTTTATAAACTAGATGTTTTTTTGACTTTATTAGGCTTTTCTGTGTTTGACAGTTAAATTTGTCTTTCATAAGGGAAAGATGAGAGATTTTACTTGGAAAGGAACAGCTTTTTCTTTAATTAATTGCCCTGCGATGATTCTATATAGTATCATTTGATATGATATCATACCTGAGTATAGAATACTTCTGTCATTAATCAGTTGATATACTACTTGAAAACAAGGACTAAATGGCCTTTTTTTTATATCTCTTGGAGCCGTACATGGTCTTCCATAAATAGTATACACTTAACCAATTTACTTAACGTAAAAGAAAATTTAATATGTACTTTTAAAGTTCTCAATCCCAAACAAACCTGAGGAAAACAATACAGATAAAATGAAAATAAAAGAGGTTAGAATATAATTTAAAACTCTCAACATATTTTTTTATTCATTCAGAATGATCAACAATAGGCAAATCAAATCTTGTGATTGATCTCTATCGCTTTACCAGAAAGACTCAGATAAGGACAGTCATGAAAGACAAGCAGATTTAATCTAACACCAAGCAAGCTTGAGGAGGATTTTGGGTTTGTAACATGTAATGAAATCTGGGGAACTGGTCTTAAAAGAAGTCACTGACTGGAGGATGGTACCATTTCATTCAGGTTTATCAACTCTCATTTTTTTCCACCTACCTATCAGCAGCGATAGGAGAGGTTAATAAAGTCAGCTAACCCTGTGGACTTTTAGTTCAAATCCTTAGGATCAGAGATCCTTATTCTTAACTTTATCTTTTCTGCTTGTGCTTTTTTCCCCTTCCAAGTGAAAAGCAAAAGTCCCAAAATAATACTGAAAAGACCATGGTTGGTCTAAGAGCAGAGTCAATAAAAGTGATCAAAGAGACAGGGCAGACTTTCTTCTGTGTCATTCTTCTATCATTCAGTCCCTCCAACATTTCAGGCAAGTTTACGTTTGATTATTTAAATCATTCAACAAAAATTTTCTCTGCACATAAGTGATAAGAACTACAGTAGGCACTGGATGTACAAAGATGAAGATACTCCCTTAGTCACAAAATGCATACAGTCTAATGTATGTTACAGAATATGGAGAAAAGCAAAGGAAAAGTCTTTATTATACTGCTGGGGTGGCTTGGAAGTGACTTAAGTGAACGCTTTATTATACCAGCTTAATAAGTATTATTATTCTACTGTTCTTNGTGCACATAAGTGACAAGAACTACAGTAGGCACTGGATGTACAAAGATGAAGATACTCCCTTAGTCCCAAAATGCATACAGTCTAATGTATGTTACAGAATATGGAGAAAAGCAAAGGAAAAGTCTTATACTGCTGGGCTGGCTTGGAAGTGACTTAAGTGAACGCTTTATTATACCAGCTTAATAAGTATTATAATTCTACTGTTCTTCTTAATGTTTCTTTTTATCTAACATGCATAAATGAACTTTGGCTCAAACCTACCAGTTTCTGAAGAGACTACACAATGTGGTCACTGCTACAGAAAAGAAACATTCACCCTGCTGAACAGACTGAAACAGGAAGAAGGTGATGGACTATATACATGTTGTATCTGTATAGGAGGCGATCACAGAAAAGGCAAAAAAGATATGGGAGACGAAAAAGGGATGTCAATCGATACCTGTGCAAGGTGTTAAGAAAGTATAAACATTCTCAAGACATGTAAATTGGTAGCCTTAATCCAACCCAGCTTATGTTTTAGTCATGTCAGTCAACACACAGATGAAAAGTTAAGCTGGAATTAGGAAGGTGCATAGGAATAGACATCCCACCCCCAAACTGCTAGATTATTCCTTAATATATGAGATTGATAAAGCTGCATTTAATTATAGCACCTCTGTCCTTTTCTATTGTTCTTGCCCCTTTCCTCATTCCTATCCTTTCTCGAAAGTCTCCAGTTTTGCCAGATATATATCTGCCAACCCTGACTCTATGATTAATGCTCAGTTTTTCTTTGTTTCTGAAACATCAGTGCCCAAGCCCGAGCTCTGGAATAAAGACCCTTCATTTGTCCTCTGCCTCGCTTCTCTGTATCTTTGTGGCCATTCTCTCTGAGACACAAGTTCTCTCTAAGGTCAACGAGGAGCTACAAAGAGAGACATATGAAGTGCAGCCATGCAGACCANGAGCTCTGGAATAAAGACCCTTCATTTGTCCTCTGCCTCGCTTCTCTGTATCTTTGTGGCCATTCTCTCTGAGACACAAGTTCTCTCTAAGGTCAACGAGGAGCTACAAAGAGAGACATATGAAGTGCAGCCATGCAGACCAGCCAGTGCCTCTTCCGGTTTTCCTCTCATGAGGTAAGCAGCCAAGAGCATTATAATAGTTAATACTGAAGAAAAGAATTTGGAATTTTCCTTCTTTACAACAGAAGGATCTTATAAAATATTCTTTATGAAGATTTTTGCTCACCTGCTTATAATTTAATGAGCAAAACCAGACTAGATCTCGAAGCTACATACACAGGTCTTTCACTTTTCAGAAAATTAAATACAAAGTTGAAAGCTCCAGATCATTGGGTCAAGGCAATGAAAAAGAGTAGTGCTCCATTAGCAATAAAGGTTAATAAAAACTTTCTCATGAAATCTTGCCTAGAGGCTGTCTACCAGCATAACTAAAGT
>SJYW01056732.1:0-17457 GCA_006410735.1 Raphicerus campestris
CTTGTCTAGTGCTTGTCCTGGGAGTCACACCAGGCTGCCAAATGGAATCTGAACATCGCCAGCCTCATTCAGTTCTTTCTGGATAGCTTTCCCAAGGCATCTTCCAGACATCACGCTCTCCCCAAACCTGCTCCTTGATTCTGTATTTTTTTTTTAATTGGAGCATCGTTGTTTTACGATGCTGCGTCAGTTTCTAGTGTGCAGCAAAGTGAATCAGCATATGTATCCATACAGCCCCTCTTTTTTGCGTCTACTTCCCATTTAGGTCAGCACAGAGCGTGGAGTAGAGTTCCCTGTGCTGTGCAGTAGGTTCGAGTTATCTGCTTTATACGGAGCATCAGTAGTATATATGTATCAGCCCCCACTGCCAATTCATCCCACCCACCCTTCTTTACTCCTTGGTATCCATACATCTGTTCTCTATGTCTGCGTCTCTGTTTCTACTTTGTAAATAAGATGGTCTGTACCAATTTTTTCAGATTCCAGATATATGCATTAATATATAATATTTGTTTTTCTCTTTCTTGTCCTGTATTTTTCTTTAATTAAGGGATAGTTGCTGTATAATATTATAAGAATACAACACAGTGTACATTATAGGTATACAATATAGCGATTCATAATTTTTAAAGGTTACATTCCAACTATAGTTATTACAAAATATGGGCTATATTCCCTGTGCTGTCCAACAAATCCTGGTATCTTTTTTATTTTGACTGCACTAAGTAGCTTGTGGGCTCTTTGTTCCCTGACCAGTGACTGAACCCAGGCCCTTAGCAGTGAGGTCATAGCGTCCTAACCAACTTGATCACCAAGGAATTCCCCCTTGTAGCTTATTTTATACGATAGTTTGGACCTCTCAATCCCCTACCTCAGCCATGCCTCTTCCCCCTGTAGTTTTTTCTCTTCATTCCTGGTATCAGTAGTCGCTCAGTTAATTATTCAACCAGAAATCAAAGAGCCATTCTAGCCTCCTCTTTTCCTTTATCTTTATTTCCAGTTCATTTGTTTCTGCTTAACATCACTCCCTCAAGTCTATCAAACCCACCCTTCCCTTTCTATTGTCACTCTACGACCTTGGTTCAAGCTCGCCACTTGCACCTGGATTTCCTTGCTGGTCTCTCTGACTGGTCTGGCCTCATGCCATCCTTCTTGCACTGGCCACAATGCCCCTAGCTGGAATATTGAACACCATCTACCTCCCAACTTAAACTACCTCCGTGGTGCCCCAGCTGTGGCAGAACAATCCAAAATCCTCAGTATGCTAGAGAAGACCCCACCTATTGGGATAGCTGCTTTGCCCTCCCACCTTATTTCTTGCCATTTCCCCGCAATTTACCCTCATTTGTGCCCCAAACCTGCCGTGTCCTCCTTCATCTATTAGTTCCCTGACCAGTGATTGAACCCAGGCCCTCAGCAGTGAGGGTGCAGAGTCTTAACCAACTGGATCACCCCTTTTCTTCAGGTCTCATTAACCGTGAACTCTCTTTCCAGTCTCTCCCACCTTTCACGTCAGGCAAACCTCCACTGTTTTTTTAAAATCTGGATCAAATGTCACCATCTAATAAACATCAAATTAGTAGCACTCATCTCTTGATGGAAAGGGAGTTATGGTGATTTTTCACTTTTTATGAATCATATTTTGTTTGAACTTTCTTGAAACGCTACATTACTGTCATCATTAAATTTTTTAAAAAGATGACTTCTTTCTCCTTTCCTTTGAAAACTTCCCTGCCTTTCCTCTCCAGATGGAATTAATTATGCCCTCTGATGATCTTTCAAGGCATCTGTTCTTGTATGACTTTCATAAATGATGATAGAGAACTGGTTTGTATCTGTCTTCTCAGCCAAACTGTAAGCAATTTAAAGACAGTAACCATGTCTTATCCAACTTGGTACTTCCAGCACAATCCCTGGTATATAGGAGGCACTGAAAAAATGCTCATGGAACGGAACTGAATTGCCCAAGTTCAATTTAACTACTTAGTGGCAGAGTCCAGACTAAAATCCAGGTCTCTTGATTCCCACTCCAATGTTTTCCCCTTTTCACTATATTGATGTACATGGCAAATTTGATTACAAGGTGTCTTAGTGAGGTAGCATGTGTGGAAGAAAAGGGAACAAGCTTTCCTCCTTTGCTAAATGGGAGAATTATCCTGTTTGTCCTCTCAGACTTTATGAGGACCAAACAGGACAATGGTTGCAAACATTCTTGATAAAATTAAAAGTTGCCTGTAGAGGAAGGGGATTGTTATTCACATACAGTTCACTAGTAGTTTTCACCTTTAGCAAGTGGATTATAAATTAGAACAGACGTTTCTATATTATTTTAAAGCCATCAAAAAAGGATTGACTCTTTCTTGTCTGACCCTCAAGGCCAAATGTAATGGAAGTATTGTTATGAGGAGGCAGTGTCTGTCTGGGTTTGTGTACTGTTTTGTTTACATATGGAGCTCGGAAAGTTTCTCTTCTGTCTCTTGCAGACGGTCCCCTAGTCACTTTACCCAGGTGTGTAATGGGCTGAGTCCCAGAGATGAGTTTCCATCAGGGCTGCAGAGCTGCACGTCGCTTCCTCACTGTGTAATTTCCAAAGTCCTTGATGGGATAAGCTATTGCACTCTTGAGGTACCAGGATGCTCTACACAAGAGATATTCTGAAAACAGGAGACCTTAGAAACTTAATAGACGATACAAAATTTGATAGAAGAGTTGGAAGAGGGCAATGCAGAGGTCACCTAGAAAGCAGAACAAAAAGATAAAAAGTCAGAGAACAGTAGAGGAGGGATAGGAGAGGGAAAGATTGGAGAGTTTGGGATTAGCAGGTGCAAACTAGTGTTTGTAGGATAGATAAACAACAATGTCCTACTGTGTAGTCAATATCCTGTGGTAAACCATGGTGGAAAAGAATATGAAAAAGAATATATACGAACAATCTGAATCACTTTGATGTACAGTAGAAATTAAACACAGCTTTGTAAACCAACTGTGCTTGAGTAAAATTTTTTAGAAAAAGAGTAGAGAAAAGCAGAAGAAATTTAGAGGACAAATCCTTGAAGTTCAGTATTCGAACAAGAGAAAGTTCAAAAAGGGAGAACAGAGTGAGGAGAAGGAGGGAATTTTTAAAATAGTGTATTTATCTATTTGGCTGCATTGCGTCTTTATTGCTGTCAGTGGGCTTTCCCTAACTGCGGCAAGTAGGGGCTACTCTGTTGCGGTGAGAAGGTGTCTCACTGCAGCGACTCTTCTTGGTGCGGAGCACTTGGGCTTCAGTAGTTACGTCATCTCAGGAGTTGTGGCTCCCAGGCTCCCCAGCACAGGCTCTTGAGCTTCAGTAGTTGGGCTGCATGGGCTTAGCCACTCCATGGCATGCGGGATCCTCCTGGACCAGGAATGGAACCCATGTGTCCTGCATTGACACATGGATCCTTTACCCCTGAGCCACCAGGGAAACCCCTCCAGCTAAAATTTCTATCTTCAGCCAGACTCCAGGAGAGAAGAATGAATTTTCAGATAGTCAAGGTCTCAAAATCTTTACTCTCATGTACTCTTTCCCCAGAAGCTCCTAGAGGATCAACCCCCCCACTCCCCAAAAAAAAGGTAGGAAAAAAAAGACACAGGATTCAGTGCGAGAAAAGATGGCATCATCAGGCCGATGGTGGAGGTCACCCAGCAGCACCCGACGAGGGGCTAGTCCAGATGGGAGGTCCCCGGGCAGTGGGAGAGACTTCCTCAAGAGATTTCAAGCGAGTGAGAGGAGAACACTTTGGGAAGAGTTAGGGGATGGATTAATGATGAGGACAGAGAAAACTCAGGGAACAGAGAAGAGAGTCACAATACAAATATCGATGCAACCAAATGATAACAGTACTAGGATGATGGGAAGAAGGAATTCATAGGGCCTGGACTCCATCTTAGGCCTGTTCGTGCTGATCATGCTCGGCCAGCTTTCCAATGGACTCTGAACTCTGTGTTTAGTGCCTATGAAAACAACAGAAGGATAAGACCCCCTCCAGACAGGGGAACCTTGAAGATCATATCTAGGTTACTCATCGCCTAAGAGGAAGCATACATTAATCACTCCTTCCTCCAGACAGGCCATAAATTTTTCTGTATCTATTGGAGTGTAACCTCAGGTTTATTGATTATTGGCTAATTGTTTGACTGTTTGAGCACAGGAGCACACGGCACGTGAATGATGGGGTTACTGGGATTGTATTTTCCTTGGTTTCTGTAAGTCTCAAGGAATCTGGGGTGGTGGGTTCCGACATGTACACATGAGATTTAAAAGATTTTCACAAATGCTGGTTGGGGTCCTTGGCTAAAAGGAGACTCAGCCTTGGGCCCGCCGATGTAATAACCTGCACTCCACTATCTGCACTGTCCTTCTGAGTGAGTTTGTTTCCTGGAGCGCGTGGCTACAACATGGAGTTCAGAAAGTCGAGTGTTTGAGAGGTAGGCTGTGGTGCTGGAGGAGGACTGACTCAGTTTCCATGTTTGGAAGTCGATAGATGATTAAAGCCGAAAAGTCAAGGACCAGCGATATAATCATGTAATTTAGAAGTATAGGGTAACTACTATATGAATCAGCTCAGACCATTGAATTTGTTGTTTCTGGGGGATGGGGAATGGGGAGCAGGGAGTCTTGGGGATATTGCTGTTTGCACATAGCAACCCGCTCCGTATTCTTGCTGGGAGAATACTATGGACAGAGGACCTGGCTGGCTGTGGTCCATGTCATCGCAAAGAGTCAGACACGACTGAAGCGACTGAGCGTGCCCGCACATTGGTCTGGTTTTAAATATACCTTGTAAGTTTATCTCCCTCAAATCCATGTGGATGGCTCACCCACGGGCTGCATCACCTGGGGCTCTTCAGAACCCTCAAGACCTGGGCCATATCTCCAATAAGCTTTACTTAGCTGGTCTGGAGGGAAATCTAGACTTCAGGATTTTAAATCATTTTCCCAGAAGAGTCTAAATGTCAGTCACCTTTGAGCACCACTGAAGAAAAGAAAAGATGAGCGTACAGCTTTGATAGAAATTAGAACTAACTTTAAAAGAGATGAATACATAAATAAAGCACACAGGATAGTTCTGAGCACTCTACCATTCAGTATATTAACATTCCCAGTGGAGGTCGGGGCGGTCGGNTCCATTATAATTTCTCCTGGGACATTGAATATAGCTCTCTGTGCTCTACAGCAGCATATGACTCTTTAAAGAGTAGTTTGACTCTTTTACCAATCTGGAATCATTCTCATTAATAACAGTATTAACAAAAAGTTAAAAAGTAATGATAGCCACGCGTACGTTTCTCATGTGCTCTGCTTTACATGTGCTATTTTATTTCTCATAACAGAATCTCATCATCATTTTACAGTCAGGGAAATTGGGTCACAGAGAGGTTAAATTATTTGCCCAAGCTATGACAGTAATTGGCAGTGCCAGCTTTTGAATCTAGATATTCAATTTTGAATATTTTTCTTCTTTCTATCAGCTTTTTCTGGTACTGCTAGGAGACATATGTTGGCTTTTTTCATCCACTCTGTTTTTTACCTGTTTTTTTTTCTTCTTTAATGTATTTAACGTCCTTGTCTCTCTGTGGAGCATTCGGAAATATTTCCTCATATCTCTCTCCATTTCTCTAATTCTCTCTGCTGTGTATCTATTCTGCTGCGTAAGCATCCCTTGCAGTTAGTTTCAGTAACCATATTTTTCATTTCATTTCCCTCTTGCTCATTTCAGATCTTTCTATTTTTTAGAAATAATGTCTTATAATATTCTTAGGAATAGCCTTCTTTGATTTGTAAAATCATTTAAAAACACTAATTTGGTTGTCTCTATCTAGTAGTTTATCTACCATCTAAAATTTTGTAGAGTTTAATCCTGCTGTTTATTTTAGACTGTTGACTCTTACACATGGTAGATTATTTCCTTCTGTTTTTATAATTTTTTATTGTAAGCAGAACTTTATTTCTCCTGTGGGAATTCTCTGTGGCCTGGAGTGTTGGAGTTTAATTTCAGAGTGGTTTTATATTTGCTTCTGCCAGGTATCCTAGGGGTATCACTTGCAAAATACCAATTTTATGTTAATTTCTTGGCTTGGGGTTTTCCTCCGATGCAGGTAGTGGCTATTTGGACTTGTGCCAGGCACATGACTGGGGTTGTGATTTTTCTTAGGGGATTGTCCTTCCCCATTTGGAGTCAGAGCAGAGATGAGCTTCCTTGACGTCTTTCTGGGTTGATTTTTGGCTTTTCTGGGAGCATCTGGGTTTCATGTAGGGGACTCAATTCCAACCCCTCCTTTCAACCAGACTGGAGGCCTCATCTCCTGACCCTGCATGGGTGTTAGAGTCCAAGTCCACAGCCATTTCCGTGCGGGATCATCACCCCAGGACCACTGCAATGTAAGTTCCAGAGTCTGCTCCCCCAGCTTTCAGGAAATCTGAAAATTTCCTGTTCTGTCTATTAAGCTTGTCCATGTTTTATTTATTTATTTTTATTTCTAAAAATCATGATAAAATACACATAGCATAAAATTTACCACTCTAACTAGTTCCCATTGTTGTGCAACTATCACCTCCATCCATCCACAAAACTACTTTCATCTTACATTTTGTATCCATGAGACAGTATAGCTCCTCATCTCTCCCTTCCCCAACCTCTGGTACCCACCATTCTACTTTCTGTCTCTATGAATTTGCCTCCCATAAGTGGAATCTTACAATTTGTCCTTTTGTGTCTGGTTTATTTCACTTAGCATAATGTCTTCAAGGGCTTCCCTGGTGACTCAGATGGTAAAGAATCAGCATGCAGTGTGGGAGACCTTGGTTCGATCCCTGGGTGGCAACCAACTCCGGTATTCTTGCCTGGAGAATCTCCGAGGACAGAGGAGCCTGGTGGGCTACAGTCCATGGGATCGCAAAGAGTCAGACACAACTGAGCAACTAAACACAATGTCTTCAAAGCTCATCTATATTGTAGCATGTTTTAGAATTTCCTTCCTTTTTAAAACTAATAGTCTGTTGTATGAGTAGAGTGCATTTTGTTCATCCGTTCATCTTTGGATGGACTTGGGTGGCCTCCACCTTTCGGCTCTTGCGAATGCTGCTAGGGATGTGGATGCGCAAATATCTTTCAGTTCTTTTGGATGTGTACCCAGAAGTGAAATTGCTGATCATATGGTAGTTCTATTTTTAATTTTTTGAGGAACTGCCACATCATTTTCCATAGCAGCTGCACCATTTTACATTCCCACCAACAGTGCACAGGGGTTCCAATTTCTCCACATCCCCACTAACACTTGCTATTTTCCATTTTTCTGTTTTGTGTTTATAGAGGCCGTCCTAATGGATGTGAGGTGGTATCTCATTGTGGTTTTGGTTTCCATTTCTCTAATGACTAGTTGAGCATCTTTTCATGTGCTTATTGGCCATATGTGTATTTTCTTTGGAGAAATGTCTATTGAAGTCCTTTGCTCGATTTAAAATTTGATTGTTTTATTGTTGCTATTGCCATTTTAGAAGAATTTTCTCAGTGTTTGTATGAGAGGATTTCTATGCTATCCTATGGCTACTGACTGGACGAGGGAGTCTCTAAGATTCCCTTTCTGAAGCCCTCTGCAATTAGCAGTTTCACAGCCAAGGAAGTTCCCTTTGTCCTCAACCTTTTCTAGAAGGTGCCCTCTCTGCTTTCTTGTCCTAAGAAGGCTGGCTTTGTTCTGTATGATACCACTGTCTGTGAAACCCTCTCAAGTGAAGAGCCCAACACTCCCTTCCCACCCTTACAAACTACACTTTCATCTCAGAATCAGGGTAGGGGTAGAATATTCATTAAAGACGTTTTAGTCTTGGTTCCATCTCCAGCTTCTGTCATCCCCTCGGTGTCTGTCCTGCGGACACAGTGTTCATTGGAGCCTCAGCTTCACTGGGTGCTGTGAATAGAACCCCAGCTTTGAAGATGGATCTATAGGACCTTAAGAAATCACTGAGGATGGTGACTGCAGCCATGAAATTAAAAGACGCTTACTCCTTGGAAGAAAAGTTATGACCAACCTAGACAGTATATTCAGAAGCAGAGACACTTTGCCGACGAAGGTCCGTCTAGTCAAGGCTATGGTTTTTCCTGTGGTCATGTATGGATGTGAGAGTTGGACTGTGAAGAAGGCTGAGTGCCGAAGTATTGATGCTTTTGAACTGTGGTGTTGGAGAAGATTCTTGAGAGTCCCTTGGACTGCAAGGAGATCCAATCAGTCCATTCTGAAGGAGACCAACCCTGGGATTTCTTTGGAAGGAATGATGCTAAAGCTGAAACTCCAGTACTTTGGCCACCTGATGCAAAGAGCTGACTCATTGGAAAAGACTCTGATGCTGGGAGGGATTAGGGGCAGGAGGGGAAGGGGACGACCGAGGATGAGATGGCTGGATGGTATCACAGACTCGATGGACGTGAGTCTGAGTGAGCTCCAAGAGATGGTAATGAACAGGGTGGCCTGGTGTGCTGCGATTCATGGGGTCGCAAAGAGTCAGACATGACTGAGCGACTGAACTGAACTGAACTGAACTGAAAGTCCCATTTCCATGATCAACATACTTCTTAATCACTCTGCACTTCAGTCTCCTCAACTTCAAAAAAACATGGGACAAGAAACCTACCTTAAGGGATTTCTTGCCTGGTAGCCCAGCGAGCGGCTAAGACTTCACACTCCCAAGGCAGGGGAGTTTGATCTCTGGTCAGGGGACTAGATCCCACATGCCGTGACCGAAAGCCCGCATGCCTCAACTGAAAGAAGAAAGATCCTGAATGCCGCAACTAAGACCCAGCACAGGCAAATAAAATAAATAGATATATATTTTTTAAAAAGAGAAAGAAACCTACCTTAAGAGGTAATTGTAAGAATTAAATAAGATAAAGCACTTCAGATGCCTAGCATGGGGTGAATGCTTATGAAGATATTTCAATTTCACATCACTCTTCTTTAGCAATCACGTGTCTACAAGTCAGATTTTATTCTCACCCCAAACCACTCTCCTCTTGTAGTGTACAACTCAGTGATCTCATCTGAATAACCTGCTGTATCTCACCTGTATAAGCTTTCTGAGGTTACTGTAGCAAATCAACACAAACTTGGTGGCTAGCGAGGATAAATGTTATTCTCTCACAGTTCCAGAGGCGAGAAGTCAAAAATCACTATTACGGAGCTGAAATTGGGTTGTTGGCAGGGCCTCACCTCCCTCCCTCAGGGAGTTCTAGGGGAGAATCCTTGCCTCTTTCACTTCTGGTGTCTGCAAGCGTTCCTTGGCTTGTGGCCATGTCACTTGTCTCTGCCTTCTCCTCTTCTATGAGTCAGACATTCCTTTGTAAGGACCCTACTAATTGCTTGAGGGTTTGCCTGGATAAACTGACTGATCTCTCCATCTCAAGATCCTTAACTGAATTATACTGGCATAGTTTTTTTTTTTTTTTAAGCCATATAAAGTAGCAATCACAGGTTCTAGGGGTTGGGTCATGGATATATTTTTTCGGAGCAGGGCACTGCTCAGCCCACCACACCTGCCTCCCACCTAGTTTTCCACTCCCGCTGAATGTGCTTTTCAGCCGCATCATATTATCTCATCTTTATTCACATCCTGTTCTTTTGGGTTATCTTTGGTCCCCTAGATTCACTGCCTTGCTCCTTGCATTCCTCTCCCACAGCTAGATATTCTCATTGTCATTTCCATTTTTGCTTTCCTGGAGACTTTAATGCATTTCATCATGTCAGTCTTTCTTTTAAGAAAATAAATTAATTTATTTATTTGATTGCACCAGGTTTTAGTTGTGGCATGCGGGATCTAATTCCCTGACCAGGAACTGAACGTGGACCCCTGCAATGGGAGCATAGTCTTAGCCACTGGACCACCAGGGAAGTCTTGTCACTCCTTTTAATCCACCCAAAGAAACAGGAGCCTTCGGGAGGGAACTCTCTTTACTCCTCTCCCTTTCCTCTAAAGTAATGAACAATTTCTTCCCTCTTTTTCCACCTCCCTCTCTCTCTTTTTTCTTATCTGTCTCCACTTTGGGGTATGAATTGTGTTGAGGGGGGTGGGATGACAGGAAGAAGAATACTGGGGGTCCCAACCACAGACCTATGTGGAGGTGGGCTCCCATACATCTGGGAAGGTGGTATCTCTCCTTGGTTTAGCCAACATACCTGTCAATATAGCCTGAGTCCAAGCCAGCTCAGCAAGAGATGCTGGTAGGGCTCTGGATGCGGGGGGTGAGGGTGGGGTTGCTGATGTCCCACTAAAACCAGGGTGTCAGACTACAAAAAGCAGATGGCGCTGCAGACCAGTTTGTTTTCCTACAGGTGCTTAGATTTCTCTGGATATCTTCCAAACTGATTAATTATTTCAGAGGAGGAAAGGAATTCCGCATTTTGAATCCAAGGGGGCATTTTAAAGAGTCAAAACCTTAATAATCCTCTCTAGTCTATACATTATTGCTGTTTAGTCACGAGTCACGTCTGACTCCTTTGTGACTCCATAGACTGTAGCCTCCGCAGGCTCCTCTGTCCACGGGATTTCCCAGGCAAGAATACTGGAGCAGGTTGCCATTTCCTTCTCCAGAGGACCTTCCCAACCCAGGGATTGAGCCCGCATCTCTTTAATCTCCTGCATTGGCAGGCGGATTCTTTATCCATAGTACCACTGTTACTCTGATCAAAGTCCTTTGGTCTAAAGAGTAAAACCTCTTTACACCCTGGGACTTAGAGATCGGAGTGTTGACATTTCATTCTTTCTGGACCTGGTCCCATGAAAGCTGGCTGAACCCTCTTGAGGCACTTGCAGTATTAATACAGTCCAGTTGAGAAGGATGAGACTTGGCTGGACATCTGCAACAAGATTATTTTAAGGACTTTTTTATACCTGCCCCAATCCTGGCCCATCCCAACCAAGCATATAGAAAATATGACCATTTCTCTGGGGGAAAAAAAAGAAGAAGACTTCAGTGAAGATTTAAAGCAATTTAGAAGCAATCCACTCAGCTTTGGAAGTGAGAAATGGTTGTCCTTGAAGCTTGAAGACACCATCTCCAGCGGAACCCCCCTGTGATAATGGGATATGTGGGGTAAGATCCTAATATGAATCCCAGTTCCATTTCTTAGGTTTTTTTCCAGTGAACCTAAACTCATATCCCTTCACCTTTTCTCTGGCTTCCCGACTTGTTTCATCTTGCAAGCTGGAATTGAACCCAGCTTGAGCCCTTGGTGCAGAGGAAGGGAGAGAACCAGAGAGGGTGTCTCAAAGGATCCTCCTGTCTCCGATTGGCTTAGAGTTTCCACCAGGCAAAGCTGAGCGGGCTGTCGGGGGTGATCAGTGCGTTCCTAATCCCTGAAGGACACTGTCGGCCAAGAGATGGGCTCTCAGCTCCCAAGTCAGAACCAGTAATTTTATCTATGTTTTAATACGATATTGTTATTTTTGGTAATCCTTTTTATGTTTATTTTGGCCATGCTGTGTCCGTGTTGCTGTATGGGGCTGCTCCCCGGTGTGGTGCTAGGCTTCTCATCACGTCATTGCAGTGACTTCTCTTAGTGTGGAGCACAGGCTCTGGGGCTTGTGGGCGCATTAACTGCTGCTACCAGGCTCCAGAGCACAGGCTCAGTAGTTTAGTTGTTCCACGGCACGTGGGATCTTCCCAGATCAGGGATCGAACCCATGTCTCCTGCATTGACAGACAGAGTCTTTACCACTGAGTCACCAGAGAAGCTCCAGAAGCAATAATTTTAAAAGAACCTGTCTTTGGACTTCCCAGTTGTCCAGTGGCTAAGACCCCTGTGCTGCCAATGCCAGGGGCTCAACTTCGATCCCTGGTCAGAGGACTAGATCCCGCATGCCGCAACTAAGACCCAACACAGCTGAGTAAATAAATAAATGCTTAAAAAATTTTTTTTAATAAAAAGACCTGCCCTATTCGTCTCCCTGGCAGCCCACAGGCTGTACGATGTGCACTCGGCCTCCGATGCTCTGCTTCATCCTCTAACTTCCTGATCCCTGGACTTATTTCCTACTGTGGTTTCACACTCCCAGCTTGGATCAGACGGTTGAGACTATTCCTCTGGTACTAACAGTGCCCACTCACTCCCTTCTGCTCTACCAGTTTATCGTATCTTCTGGTCCAGTTCAGCCTCCCTTGTCTAGTGCTTGTCCTGGGAGTCACACCAGGCTGCCAAATGGAATCTGAACATCGCCAGCCTCATTCAGTTCTTTCTGGATAGCTTTCCCAAGGCATCTTCCAGACATCACGCTCTCCCCAAACCTGCTCCTTGATTCTGTATTTTTTTTTTAATTGGAGCATCGTTGTTTTACGATGCTGCATCAGTTTCTAGTGTGCAGCAAAGTGAATCAGCATATGTATCCATACAGCCCCTCTTTTTTGCGTCTACTTCCCATTTAGGTCAGCACAGAGCGTGGAGTAGAGTTCCCTGTGCTGTGCAGTAGGTTCGAGTTATCTGCTTTATACGAAGCATCAGTAGTATATATGTATCAGCCCCCACCGCCAATTCATCCCACCCACCCTTCTTTACTCCTTGGTATCCATACATCTGTTCTCTATGTCTGCGTCTCTGTTTCTACTTTGTAAATAAGATGGTCTGTACCAATTTTTTCAGATTCCAGATATATGCATTAATATATAATATTTGTTTTTCTCTTTCTTGTCCTGTATTTTTCTTTAATTAAGGGATAGTTGCTGTATAATATTATAAGAATACAACACAGTGTACATTATAGGTATACAATATAGCGATTCATAATTTTTAAAGGTTACATTCCAACTATAGTTATTACAAAATATGGGCTATATTCCCTGTGCTGTCCAACAAATCCTGGTATCTTTTTTATTTTGACTGCACTAAGTAGCTTGTGGGCTCTTTGTTCCCTGACCAGTGACTGAACCCAGGCCCTTAGCAGTGAGGTCATAGCGTCCTAACCAACTTGATCACCAAGGAATTCCCCCTTGTAGCTTATTTTATACGATAGTTTGGACCTCTCAATCCCCTACCTCAGCCATGCCTCTTCCCCCTGTAGTTTTTTCTCTTCATTCCTGGTATCAGTAGTCGCTCAGTTAATTATTCAACCAGAAATCGAAGAGCCATTCTAGCCTCCTCTTTTCCTTTATCTTTATTTCCAGTTCATTTGTTTCTGCTTAACATCACTCCCTCAAGTCTATCAAACCCACCCTTCCCTTTCTATTGTCACTCTACGACCTTGGTTCAAGCTCGCCACTTGCACCTGGATTTCCTTGCTGGTCTCTCTGACTGGTCTGGCCTCATGCCATCCTTCTTGCACTGGCCACAATGCCCCTAGCTGGAATATTGAACACCATCTACCTCCCAACTTAAACTACCTCCGTGGTGCCCCAGCTGTGGCAGAACAATCCAAAATCCTCAGTATGCTAGAGAAGACCCCACCTATTGGGATAGCTGCTTTGCCCTCCCACCTTATTTCTTGCCATTTCCCCGCAATTTACCCTCATTTGTGCCCCAAACCTGCCGTGTCCTCCTTCATCTATTAGTTCCCTGACCAGTGATTGAACCCAGGCCCTCAGCAGTGAGGATGCAGAGTCTTAACCAACTGGATCACCCCTTTTCTTCAGGTCTCATTAACCGTGAACTCTCTTTCCAGTCTCTCCCACCTTTCACGTCAGGCAAACCTCCACTGTTTTTTTAAAATCTGGATCAAATGTCACCTGCTAATAAACATCAAATTAGTAGCACTCATCTCTTGATGGAAAGGGAGTTATGGTGATTTTTCACTTTTTATGAATCATATTTTGTTTGAACTTTCTTGAAACGCTATATTACTGTCATCATTAAATTTTTTAAAAAGATGACTTCTTTCTCCTTTCCTTTGAAAACTTCCCTGCCTTTCCTCTCCAGATGGAATTAATTATGCCCTCTGATGATCTTTCAAGGCATCTGTTCTTGTATGACTTTCATAAATGATGATAGAGAACTGGTTTGTATCTGTCTTCTCAGCCAAACTGTAAGCAATTTAAAGACAGTAACCATGTCTTATCCAACTTGGTACTTCCAGCACAATCCCTGGTATATAGGAGGCACTGAAAAAATGCTCATGGAACGGAACTGAATTGCCCAAGTTCAATTTAACTACTTAGTGGCAGAGTCCAGACTAAAATCCAGGTCTCTTGATTCCCACTCCAATGTTTTCCCCTTTTCACTATATTGATGTACATGGCAAATTTGATTACAAGGTGTCTTAGTGAGGTAGCATGTGTGGAAGAAAAGGAAACAAGCTTTCCTCCTTTGCTAAATGGGAGAATTATCCTGTTTGTCCTCTCAGACTTTATGAGGACCAAACAGGACAATGGTTGCAAACATTCTTGATAAAATTAAAAGTTGCCTGTAGAGGAAGGGGATTGTTATTCACATACAGTTCACTAGTAGTTTTCACCTTTAGCAAGTGGATTATAAATTAGAACAGACGTTTCTATATTATTTTAAAGCCATCAAAAAAGGATTGACTCTTTCTTGTCTGACCCTCAAGGCCAAATGTAATGGAAGTATTGTTATGAGGAGGCAGTGTCTGTCTGGGTTTGTGTACTGTTTTGTTTACATATGGAGCTCGGAAAGTTTCTCTTCTGTCTCTTGCAGACGGTCCCCTAGTCACTTTACCCAGGTGTGTAATGGGCTGAGTCCCAGAGATGAGTTTCCATCAGGGCTGCAGAGCTGCACGTCGCTTCCTCACTGTGTAATTTCCAAAGTCCTTGATGGGATAAGCTATTGCACTCTTGAGGTACCAGGATGCTCTACACAAGAGATATTCTGAAAACAGGAGACCTTAGAAACTTAATAGACGATACAAAATTTGATAGAAGAGTTGGAAGAGGGCAATGCAGAGGTCACCTAGAAAGCAGAACAAAAAGATAAAAAGTCAGAGAACAGTAGAGGAGGGATAGGAGAGGGAAAGATGGGAGAGTTTGGGATTAGCAGGTGCAAACTAGTGTTTGTAGGATAGATAAACAACAATGTCCTACTGTGTAGTCAATATCCTGTGGTAAACCATGGTGGAAAAGAATATGAAAAAGAATATATACGAACAATCTGAATCACTTTGATGTACAGTAGAAATTAAACACAGCTTTGTAAACCAACTGTGCTTGAGTAAAATTTTTTAGAAAAAGAGTAGAGAAAAGCAGAAGAAATTTAGAGGACAAATCCTTGAAGTTCAGTATTCGAACAAGAGAAAGTTCAAAAAGGGAGAACAGAGTGAGGAGAAGGAGGGAATTTTTAAAATAGTGTATTTATCTATTTGGCTGCATTGCGTCTTTATTGCTGTCAGTGGGCTTTCCCTAACTGCGGCAAGTAGGGGCTACTCTGTTGCGGTGAGAAGGTGTCTCACTGCAGCGACTCTTCTTGGTGCGGAGCACTTGGGCTTCAGTAGTTACGTCATCTCAGGAGTTGTGGCTCCCAGGCTCCCCAGCACAGGCTCTTGAGCTTCAGTAGTTGGGCTGCATGGGCTTAGCCACTCCATGGCATGCGGGATCCTCCTGGACCAGGAATGGAACCCATGTGTCCTGCATTGACACATGGATCCTTTACCCCTGAGCCACCAGGGAAACCCCTCCAGCTAAAATTTCTATCTTCAGCCAGACTCCAGGAGAGAAGAATGAATTTTCAGATAGTCAAGGTCTCAAAATCTTTACTCTCATGTACTCTTTCCCCAGAAGCTCCTAGAGGATCAACCCCCCCACTCCCCAAAAAAAAGGTAGGAAAAAAAAGACACAGGATTCAGTGCGAGAAAAGATGGCATCATCAGGCCGATGGTGGAGGTCACCCAGCAGCACCCGACGAGGGGCTAGTCCAGATGGGAGGTCCCCGGGCAGTGGGAGAGACTTCCTCAAGAGATTTCAAGCGAGTGAGAGGAGAACACTTTGGGAAGAGTTAGGGGATGGATTAATGATGAGGACAGAGAAAACTCAGGGAACAGAGAAGAGAGTCACAATACAAATATCGATGCAACCAAATGATAACAGTACTAGGATGATGGGAAGAAGGAATTCATAGGGCCTGGACTCCATCTTAGGCCTGTTCGTGCTGATCATGCTCGGCCAGCTTTCCAATGGACTCTGAACTCTGTGTTTAGTGCCTATGAAAACAACAGAAGGATAAGACCCCCTCCAGACAGGGGAACCTTGAAGATCATATCTAGGTTACTCATCGCCTAAGAGGAAGCATACATTAATCACTCCTTCCTCCAGACAGGCCATAAATTTTTCTGTATCTATTGGAGTGTAACCTCGGGTTTATTGACTATTGGCTAATTGTTTGACTGTTTGAGCACACGAGCACACGGCACGTGAATGATGGGTTATTGGGATTGTATTTTCCTTGGTTTCTGTAAGTCTCAAGGAATCTGGGGTGGTGGGTTCCGACATGTACACATGAGATTTAAAAGATTTTCACAAATGCTGGTTGGGGTCCTTGGCTAAGAGGAGACTCAGCCTTGGGCCCGCCGATGTAATAACCTGCACTCCACTATCTGCATTGTCCTTCTGAGTGAGTTTGTTTCCTGGAGCGCGTGGCTACAACATGGAGTTCAGAAAGTCGAGTGTTTGAGAGGTAGGCTGTGGTGCTGGAGGAGGACTGACTCAGTTTCCATGTTTGGAAGTCGATAGATGATTAAAGCCGAAAAGTCAAGGACCAGCGATATAATCATGTAATTTAGAAGTATAGGGTAACTACTATATGAATCAGCTCANCTGTGGTGCTGGAGGAGGACTGACTCAGTTTCCATGTTTGGAAGTCGATAGATGATTAAAGCCGAAAAGTCAAGGACCAGCGATATAATCATGTAATTTAGAAGTATAGGGTAACTACTATATGAATCAGCTCAGATCATTGAATTTGTTGTTTCTGGGGGATGGGGAATGGGGAGCAGGGAGTCTTGGGGATATTGCTGTTTGCACATAGCAACCCGCTCCAGTATTCTTGCTGGGAGAATGCTATGGACAGAGGAGTCTGGCTGGCTGTGGTCCATGGCGTCGCAAAGAGTCAGACACGACTGAAGCGACTGAGCGTGCCCGCACATTGATCTGGTTTTAAATATACCTTGTAAGTTTATCTCCCTCAAATCCATGTGGATGGCTCACCCACGGGCTGCATCACCTGGGGCTTTTCAGAACCCTCAAGACCTGGGCCATATCTCCAATAAGCTTTACTTAGCTGGTCTGGAGGGAAATCTAGACTTCAGGATTTTAAATCATTTTCCCAGAAGAGTCTAAATGTCAGTCACCTTTGAGCACCACTGAAGAAAAGAAAAGATGAGCGTACAGCTTTGATAGAAATTAGAACTAACTTTAAAAGAGATGAATACATAAATAAAGCACACAGGATAGTTCTGAGCACTCTACCATTCAGTATATTAACATTCCCAGTGGAGGTCGGGGCGGTCGG
>SJYW01056734.1:0-11831 GCA_006410735.1 Raphicerus campestris
ACCCACTCCAATATTCTTGCCTGGGAAATCCCATGGTCAGAGGAGCTTGGCAGGCTGCTGTCCACAGAATTGCAGAGTCAGAGTGCACATGCACACATACACACACGCACGCACACACATGCACACCAGAAAGCAGTTCCGTTCTCCATCCTCTTCCTTCTCTCCACCTTTCTCCAACCACAAAGCTTATTAAATATGCTTCAGAATATGAGAAAATAAGAAAGATATTTGATAGACAAGCATTTTCTCCTATTCTTTCCCTAGCATAAGTAAGTTACATACACCATTATGAAAAATCAGAGTTTGTCATGAATTTTAAATTTCTAAGTTAAATACAGGAAGCCCTTACTATCCAAATCAAATCTATCCCTAAAAACCTCCTAGTGAATGTTTATGAAGTGAAGTGAAGTGAAGTTGCTCAGTCGTGTCCGACTCTTGGCAACCCGGTGGACTGTAGCCTACCAGGCTCCTCTGTCCATGGGATTCTCTAGGCAAGAATTCTGGAGTGGGTTGCCATTTCCTTCTCCCTGGGATCTTCCCAATCCAGGGAACAAACCTGGGTCTCCCACACTGTGGGCAGACGCTTTAACCTCTGAACTACCAGGGAAGCCCATTTATAGTAGGAGCCTATTCTTCTTTACTTTAAATATGAATAAAACAGTACCCTGTGTTCCTAACCACTTTCCCCCAGTATTACTAAAATATTTTGTGACATCTACATAACAATTTCAGTTAGTCAGTTCAGTCACTCAGTCATGTCTGACTCTTTGCGACCCCACATAACAATTTACCCACGAATTATTTAATAATTATTGCACACCTCAGTGGGTATTGTTATATGCCCAACCCAACAGTACTGTATAGTTTCAGATTTTTACTGCATTTTCCTTCTATAATGCAACAAATATGTACCCTAATATAAAGAAATTATTAAGCAACAATTGTGAAGATAGACAGACAATGAATACAAATAACAATTGCAAGAGGAATTTAAACAGCGAGGCAGATTTTACAAATAGTTGTTTACTGACTACAGAAATGCCTGAGTGGTGCCTGGTGGCAAGAGGAGGCTGATTGAAGAGAGGTGAAGGTGGCAAAGAACCAGCTNCTGCAAGAGGAATTTAAAGAGCGAGGCAGATTTTACAAATAGTTGTTTACTGACTACAGAATTGCCTGAGTGGTGCCTGGTGGCAAGAGGAGGCTGACTGAAGAGAGGTGAAGGTGGCAAAGAACCAGCTGGTAAAGAGAGAAAGTCAATGTGTGAGGTTCACCCACAGGCATATGAAAGGAAAGGATAGGCAGCCTTCTCCTGGCACGTGAGATCCCAGNTTGCAAGAGGAATTTAAACAGCGAGGCAGATTTTACAAATAGTTGTTTACTGACTACAGAAATGCCTGAGTGGTGCCTGGTGGCAAGAGGAGGCTGATTGAAGAGAGGTGAAGGTGGCAAAGAACCAGCTGGTAAAGAGAGAAAGTCAATGTGTGAGGTTCACCCACAGGCAAATGAAAGGAAAGGATAGGCAGCCTTCTCCTGGCACGTGAGATCCCCGGAGTGGTGGCTGTAGACCCTATGTCCAAAACTTTCGTTGCGGTACCGTGTGATCCCTTCTAACCTCTTACTAATGCACGGTCTTCTCTAAGGCTATCAGGCTCACTACTTTCTTTACAAGTTTGTCCATCTCCTGAGAATGACATTATATTTCATAATGTGGGGAAGACATAAAGGGACTCAGAAGTAAGTATTCTATGTGCTCATAAGCAGAGAAGGAATGAATATTGGTAAAATCTAGCAACATAGGTTAAAATAAAATAGGAGAATGGATAACATGCATGTGTACATAATCACAAGTAGGTGGGTTTATATCTAAAGGAAAAATTAACCCCAGAGACCTCCATCAGCTTTCTAAGATAGTAAAGAAAATAGGTCATTAGGCCCAAAGGAGGACTCAGTCAACTGTAGAGCTATAACCAAAGGCAACCATAATCACAAATACTCTGGATTCACAATAAGATTTATGCTTACCCAAATGACATCATCTTACTGGTCCCTTAAAAACAACCACCAGAATGTAAGGAGGTGTTATAGGCTAAATCGTGTCCTCCCCCCAAAATTCACATGTTATCCTCATATGCAGTACCTCAGAATGTGACTACACTTGGAGACAGGGTCCTTTAAGGAGGAACTGATGTTAAATGAGGTCATTGGGGTGGACTTCAATTCAATATGACTAGTGTCCTTATAAGGACACTAGAAGAGAAGATTAGGACAGAGACACAGACAGAGGGATGTGACCAAATGAGGATACAGTGATAAAAGTGACCATCTGCGAACCTGTCAACACTTTGATCTTGGACTTCTAGCCTCCAGAAATGAGAAAAACTAAAGTTTTGCTGTTTAAACCACCTAGCCTATGTTGTTTTGTTATGGTAGCCCTGGCAAACTTATATAGTAGGGCAGTTAGTGTTCCATGCAATTTAAATACAAGAACATTATAGATTCTAAAAAATCAAAAGACTTGTCCAAGTTTATACATTTCAATGTGAAAAATCGTATAAGGACACCAGCCTCAACTCCTGGCCTTGAGCCCTTTCCCCTGCACCAGGGCAAGGACACGTGGTAGGCCTTGTGGCCCCTCTTTAGATCAAAGGTCTTAAGGAAACAATTTTGTCTGCATTTTCCTGGGGAGGGGGAAATGTTGAGCCTTTTTTGCATTTCTGTTCTGTCTCCATCTAGAGCAGTTTCACCTCTGGCATCAAGTGGCCTCTCAACTTCTTTTCAAGTTGGAAGGAACCAAAAAATGAGAAGATAAAGGTCAGCTGCTGCCTGTGTGCTCTATTGTTGTCAATATCAATTTTGGTTAGTGCCTCGGGATTATCAAATGAAGTAAAGCTGGCTTATATTTTTTAGGGATAGGAAAATAAGTGAGTAGGAAATCATATTAGATAGGCTGTTTTTATATTTTCTTGTGATGAGTTCCCACAGTTTCTACATCCCATTCAGATCTGAGAAAAGTGAAAGGTGGGACCAGAGGCATGCTCTAGTCTTTTTTTACCTTAAAATTAATGGTGGCAAGTCAGCAATAGAAACTGAAGCTGGTGTCACAAAATTTTCCTTCCTAAAGTCCACAGTGACCACACACTGCCTATAGGTTGAAGTTCAAAATTCCAAGTACTGGGGACTTCCCTGGTGGTCCAATGGTTAACAATCTGCTTTGCAAGGCAAGGTTCCATTCCTGGTTGGGGAACTAAGATCCCACATACCACAGAGCAACTAAGCCTACTAACCCTAACTACTGAGCCTGCACACTCTGGAGTTCAAGGGCCACAACTAGAGTCTATGCGCTGATACAAAAGATCCCGAATGCACAATGAAGACCCTGAGCGTCACAACTAAGTCCCAACACAATCAAAGAAATAAATATATGAAATTCCAAGTACTGGTATAGAAACCCTGCCAGAATCTTGTTCTCACTGATGTTTTTGGTCTCATCTCCATCTGTCACATCTCATGTTCTTAGTAAATCTTGAATGCTCATAGTTCTCTGAAAGTTTTATACATGTTCTATGTGCTTTTGTTCATATTCTTTCCTCTCACTTCATCACCTTATGTGATAGAACCCCATTTATTATTTAAAATTCAGTCTCTTGGTCACCTCTCAGTCATCTTCAAAATCTTTCGCCATCCATTCTAATCAGCCCCCACCTTGGTTATCCATTATCTAGTTTGTGGCTTCTTCCTTTGCTCTAGGGTTAACTATTTATATGTCTCAACCCACAAATTCAGCTCACATGATACCACCTCATGTGGACTATGATCGTTATGAAAGTGGGGACACAGCTGATTTATTTTTAATATCCTCAACCCCAGCACAACCTATGCCACTTTTCCCCCTAAATGCAATGGATATAATGTTACTGTTATCTGAGGTTCAATTTCTTCCATAATTATTTTGGAAAGGAATACCAGTAGGATTCAAAAGTGTGAACATTTACATATTTGTTCAACAAAATCATTCATTAACTGTCAATACATCAAAACGATGGAAAACCAAGGTCNATCATTCGTTGAGAAGCTGAGAAGCTTATAGTCTGACAAAAGGGCCATCTCTTCAAAGTCAAACAAGTCTATTTTGAAGTTAAGTAAGACTGAAAAGGGAAGAAAAACCTTGGCAAAACTCAAAATTGCAGCTACTCAAAATAGGCTATTAACTTATTAGTCATGTGAGAAGCATTGAATATATTTACGGCTGTCATATTTTCCCATAAGTGTTTTCCACAAGTGGAGACTGGGGAATGTACACAGAAAAGAATAAAGTAAAATAAGCATAGAGACTATTAATAGTATAAACTCCATGAAGTTCTCAAAGGGAATTTGCAGTATACTTTCTAAGCCAGTGTGTTTCATTGGAGAAAGTGAATAATAAAATCAGGCTGAATATTTGAGTTGTTGAAAAGGACCCACTGTATATACTCTCCACTAATACCTTTTCAATGTACACAGGGCTTCCCTGGTGGCTCAGAGGTTAAAGCGTCTGCCTTCAACGTGGGAGACTTGGGTTCGATCCCTGGGTCGGGAAGATTCCTGGGTCGAAAATCCCCTGGTGAAGGAAATGGCAACCTACTTCAGTACTCTTGCCTGGAGAATGTCATGGACGGAGGACTACAATCTGGTAGGCTACAATCCACGGGTCCGCAAAGAGTAGGATACAACTGAGCAACTTCACCTTCACCAATACTTTTTCAATATACAATGTCAAGGCTGTCCTTAGTTAGCTTGAGGATGTTTTAAAGAATCTGCCTACCAATGCAGGAGACACAGGGGACATGGATTCAGTCCCTGGGTCAAGAAGATCCCCTGGAGGAAGAAATGGCAACCCACTCCAATATTCTTGCCTGGGAAATCCCATGGTCAGAGGAGCTTGGCAGGCTGCTGTCCACAGAATTGCAGAGTCAGAGTGCACATGCACACATACACACACGCACGCACACACATGCACACCAGAAAGCAGTTCCGTTCTCCATCCTCTTCCTTCTCTCCACCTTTCTCCAACCACAAAGCTTATTAAATATGCTTCAGAATATGAGAAAATAAGAAAGATATTTGATAGACAAGCATTTTCTCCTATTCTTTCCCTAGCATAAGTAAGTTACATACACCATTATGAAAAATCAGAGTTTGTCATGAATTTTAAATTTCTAAGTTAAATACAGGAAGCCCTTACTATCCAAATCAAATCTATCCCTAAAAACCTCCTAGTGAATGTTTATGAAGTGAAGTGAAGTGAAGTTGCTCAGTCGTGTCCGACTCTTGGCAACCCGGTGGACTGTAGCCTACCAGGCTCCTCCGTCCATGGGATTCTCTAGGCAAGAATTCTGGAGTGGGTTGCCATTTCCTTCTCCCTGGGATCTTCCCAATCCAGGGAACAAACCTGGGTCTCCCACACTGTGGGCAGACGCTTTAACCTCTGAACTACCAGGGAAGCCCATTTATAGTAGGAGCCTATTCTTCTTTACTTTAAATATGAATAAAACAGTACCCTGTGTTCCTAACCACTTTCCCCCAGTATTACTAAAATATTTTGTGACATCTACATAACAATTTCAGTTAGTCAGTTCAGTCACTCAGTCGTGTCTGACTCTTTGCGACCCCACATAACAATTTACCCACGAATTATTTAATAATTATTGCACACCTCAGTGGGTATTGTTATATGCCCAACCCAACAGTACTGTATAGTTTAAGATTTTTACTGCATTTTCCTTCTATAATGCAACAAATATGTACCCTAATATAAAGAAATTATTAAGCAACAATTGTGAAGATAGACAGACAATGAATACAAATAACAACTGCAAGAGGAATTTAAAGAGCGAGGCAGATTTTACAAATAGTTGTTTACTGACTACAGAATTGCCTGAGTGGTGCCTGGTGGCAAGAGGAGGCTGACTGAAGAGAGGTGAAGGTGGCAAAGAACCAGCTGGTAAAGAGAGAAAGTCAATGTGTGAGGTTCACCCACAGGCATATGAAAGGAAAGGATAGGCAGCCTTCTCCTGGCACGTGAGATCCCAGGAGTGGTGGCTGTAGACCCTATGTCCAAAACTTTCATTGCGGTACCGTGTGATCCCTTCTAACCTCTTACTAATGCCTGGTCTTCTCTAAGGCTATCAGGCTCACTACTTTCTTTACAAGTTTGTCCATCTCCTGAGAATGACATTATATTTCATAATGTGGGGAAGACATAAAGGGACTCAGAAGTAAGTATTCTATGTACTCATAAGCAGAGAAGAAATGAATATTGGTAAAATCTAGGAACATAGGTTAAAATAAAATAGGAGAATGGATAACATGCATGTGTACATAATCACAAGTAGGTGGGTTTATATCTAAAGGAAAAATTAACCCCAGAGACCTCCATCAGCTTTCTAAGATAGTAAAGAAAATAGGTCATTAGGCCCAAAGGAGGACTCAGTCAACTGTAGAGCTATAACCAAAGGCAACCATAATCACAAATACTCTGGATTCACAATAAGATTTATGCTTACCCAAATGACATCATCTTACTGGTCCCTTAAAAACAACCACCAGAATGTAAGGAGGTGTTATAGGCTAAATCGTGTCCTCCCCCCAAAATTCACATGTTATCCTCATATGCAGTACCTCAGAATGTGACTACACTTGGAGACAGGGTCCTTTAAGGAGGAACTGATGTTAAATGAGGTCATTGGGGTGGACTTCAATTCAATATGACTAGTGTCCTTAAAAGGACACTAGAAGAGAAGATTAGGACAGAGACACAGACAGAGGGATGTGACCAAATGAGGATACAATGATAAAAGTGACCATCTGCGAACCTGTCAACACTTTGATCTTGGACTTCTAGCCTCCAGAAATGAGAAAAACTAAAGTTTTGCTGTTTAAACCACCTAGCCTATGTTGTTTTGTTATGGTAGCCCTGGCAAACTTATATAGTAGGGCAGTTAGTGTTCCATGCAATTTAAATACAAGAACATTATAGATTCTAAAAAATCAAAAGACTTGTCCAAGTTTATACATTTCAATGTGAAAAATCGTATAAGGACACCAGCCTCAACTCCTGGCCTTGAGCCCTTTCCCCTGCACCAGGGCAAGGACACGTGGTAGGCCTTGTGGCCCCTCTTTAGATCAAAGGTCTTAAGGAAACAATTTTGTCTGCATTTTCCTGGGGAGGGGGAAATGTTGAGCCTTTTTTGCATTTCTGTTCTGTCTCCATCTAGAGCAGTTTCACCTCTGGCATCAAGTGGCCTCTCAACTTCTTTTCAAGTTGGAAGGAACCAAAAAATGAGAAGATAAAGGTCAGCTGCTGCCTGTGTGCTCTATTGTTGTCAGTATCAATTTGGGTTAGTGCCTCGGGATTATCAAATGAAGTAAAGTTGGCTTATATTTTTTAGGGATAGGAAAATAAGTGAGTAGGAAATCATATTAGATAGGCTGTTTTTATATTTTCTTGTGATGAGTTCCCACAGTTTCTACATCCCATTCAGATCTGAGAAAAGTGAAAGGTGGGACCAGAGGCATGCTCTAGTCTTTTTTTACCTTAAAATTAATGGTGGCAAGTCAGCAATAGAAACTGAAGCTGGTGTCACAAAATTTTCCTTCCTAAAGTCCACAGTGACCACACACTGCCTATAGGTTGAAGTTCAAAATTCCAAGTACTGGGGACTTTCCTGGTGGTCCAATGGTTAAGAATCTGCTTTGCGAGGCAAGGTTCCATTCCTGGTTGGGGAACTAAGATCCCACATACCACAGAGCAACTAAGCCTACTAACCCTAACTACTGAGCCTGCACACTCTGGAGTTCAAGGGCCACAACTAGAGTCTATGCGCTGATACAAAAGATCCCGAATGCACAATGAAGACCCTGAGCGTCACAACTAAGTCCCAACACAATCAAAGAAATAAATATATGAAATTCCAAGTACTGGTATAGAAACCCTGCCAGAATCTTGTTCTCACTGATGTTTTTGGTCTCATCTCCATCTGTCACATCTCATGTTCTTAGTAAATCTTGAATGCTCATAGTTCTCTGAAAGTTTTATACATGTTCTATGTGCTTTTGTTCATATTCTTTCCTCTCACTTCATCACCTTATGTGATAGAACCCCATTTATTATTTAAAATTCAGTCTCTTGGTCACCTCTCAGTCATCTTCAAAATCTTTCGCCATCCATTCTAATCAGCCCCCACCTTGGTTATCCATTATCTAGTTTGTGGCTTCTTCCTTTGTTCTAGGGTTAACTATTTATATGTCTCAACCCACAAATTCAGCTCACATGATACCACCTCATGTGGACTATGATCGTTATGAAAGTGGGGACACAGCTGATTTATTTTTAATATCCTCAACCCCAGCACAACCTATGCCACTTTTCCCCCTAAATGCAATGGATATAATGTTACTGTTATCTGAGGTTCAATTTCTTCCATAATTATTTTGGAAAGGAATACCAGTAGGATTCAAAAGTGTGAACATTTACATATTTGTTCAACAAAATCATTCATTAACTGTCAATACATCAAAACGATGGAAAACCAAGGTCAATGTGCATGTCTTCAATTCATGCCTCATGGGGTACCACTGCTCTGAGTGAAGCACCAGTTAACGTTGATCAAGTGGATCAAGTAAGGAAAAGAAGAAGCTCTTCTAGCCACTTTGAGTATTGAGAATGATGGTTAAGACTAAACCCTAGTCCAAGGACAATACTCTTAAATGCACTTTATATCAGATCACTGAGAAAGAATACATGGGAAATCCAAAATACATACAGTTTGTCTTCTACTTTGACAGACTATACAATGTAAGCAAATACAGAACCCCTCATTGCTAAGATAACTTCTAATGATCTCTCTTTCCCGTAATCAACCCAGAGACACTGAAACCCTGAAGCAAGGAATTCAGCTGGGGACAAAAGCTAAGCCAGAAATTGGGTTCTAATTCAACTTATGAACAAAAAATGCAAATGCTTTCTCTGAAGCATTTTTCACATAGTTTGTGATATGTTTCCTCAGCTTATTTTTGGCTTGTGTGACAGGAACTTAGGGCAGGGTCCTCTGTGGGGCTCAGTCATCGATGGACAGTTAGGAACATGTATGCGTGACAACCAACTTCCTGACAGATCAGGACTCCAGCAGCAGAAATAGGCTCCCAATGACTCATTCACCTCAAGCAGGGCTCCTGGGATTTCCCACGGCATAACAGAGCCCCTGCACTGTGATGTGAGGTTACACTCTTGACAGCTGCACAGCTCTGACCCCAGGCCCTTCCCTGTGAAAAGCACTAATCCAGCTGGTGTCTCTCTCAATGGGCTCTGGTTCCCTCTGTTCTTTTGTCTAATCTTCTAGAAGATAACAGAAGGGTAGCTGCTTTTGTCCTGTGAGGAAGACACTTAGGTACATGTCAACTGAACAGTTGATAGAAGAGCTGATGGAAGGAGTATTGGGCTATATATGAAAAGTCAACTGGAATGGAAAAGATGCAATCATCTGAGAAATTTGAAAAGCTGATCTATGTAAATTACAACACGTTACCACAGCCTGATGTGCAGAGAAACATAATCTTGCCTAAACGGATAAGAGATAAAGAAATATTCACTAGATCCCTTTTCCTCACCACAGACAAAACCTAAACTTGTTTTTATTTCATATAACTCAGTTCAGTTCTGTTGCTCAGTCATGTCTGACTCTTTGTGACCCCATGGACTGCAGCATGACAGGCCTCCCTGTCCATCACCAACTTCCAAAATTTACTCAAACTCATGCAACCATCTCATTCTCTGNCAGAACCCCTCATTGCTAAGATAACTTCTAATGATCTCTCTGTCCCGTAATCAACCCAGAGACACTGAAACCCTGAAGCAAGGAATTCAGCTGGGGACAAAAGCTAAGCCAGAAATTGGGTTCTAATTCAACTTATGAACAAAAAATGCAAATGCTTTCTCTGAAGCATTTTTCACATAGTTTGTGATATGTTTCCTCAGCTTATTTTTGGCTTGTGTGACAGGAACTTAGGGCAGGGTCCTCTGTGGGGCTCAGTCATCGATGGACAGTTAGGAACATGTATGCGTGACAACCAACTTCCTGACAGATCAGGACTCCAGCAGCAGAAATAGGCTCCCAATGACTCATTCACCTCAAGCAGGGCTCCTGGGATTTCCCACGGCATAACAGAGCCCCTGCACTGTGATGTGAGGTTACACTCTTGACAGCTGCACAGCTCTGACCCCAGGCCCTTCCCTGTGAAAAGCACTAATCCAGCTGGTGTCTCTCTCAATGGGCTCTGGTTCCCTCTGTTCTTTTGTCTAATCTTCTAGAAGATAACAGAAGGGTAGCTGCTTTTGTCCTGTGAGGAAGACACTTAGGTACATGTCAACTGAACAGTTGATAGAAGAGCTGATGGAAGGAGTATTGGGCTATATATGAAAAGTCAACTGGAATGGAAAAGATGCAATCATCTGAGAAATTTGAAAAGCTGATCTATGTAAATTACAACACGTTACCACAGCCTGATGTGCAGAGAAACATAATCTTGCCTAAACGGATAAGAGATAAAGAAATATTCACTAGATCCCTTTTCCTCACCACAGACAAAACCTAAACTTGTTTTTATTTCATATAACTCAGTTCAGTTCTGTTGCTCAGTCATGTCTGACTCTTTGTGACCCCATGGACTGCAGCATGACAGGCCTCCCTGTCCATCACCAACTTCCAAAATTTACTCAAACTCATGCAACCATCTCATTCTCTGTCATCCCCTTCTCCTCCCATCTTCAATTTTTCCCAGCTTCAGGGTCTTTTTCAATGAGTCAGTTCTTCACATCCGGTAGCCAAAGTATTGGAGTTTTAGATTCAACATCAGTACTTCCAATGAATAGTCAGGACTAATTTCCCTTAGGATGGACTGTTTGGATCTCCTTGCAGTCCAAGGGACTCTCAAGAATCTTCTCTAACACCACAGTTCAAAAGCATCAATTCTTCGGTACTCAGCTTTCTTTACAGTCCAACTCTCACATCCAAACATGACCATTGGAAGAACCATAGCTTTGACTAGATGGAACTTTGTTGGCAAAGCAATGTCTCTGCTTTTTAATATGCTGTCTAGGTTGGTCATAACTTTTCTTCCAAGGAGTAAGCATCTTTTAATTTCATGGCTGCAGTCACCATCTGCAGTGATCCTGGAGCCCCCCAAAATAAAGTCTGTCACTGTTTCCACTGTTTGCCAATCTATTTGTCATGGAGTGATGGGACCAGATACCATGATCTTAATTTTCTGAATGTTGAGCTTTAAGCCAACTTTTTCATTCNTGGAGCCCCCCAAAATAAAGTCTGTCACTGTTTCCACTGTTTGCCAATCTATTTGTCATGGAGTGATGGGACCAGATACCATGATCTTAATTTTCTGAATGTTGAGCTTTAAGCCAACTTTTTCATTCTCCTCTTGCACTTTCATCAAGAGGCTCTTTAGTTCTTCTTCACTTTCTTCACATATGGTGTCATCTACATATCTCAGGTTATTGATATTTCTCCCAGCAATCTTGATTCCAGCTTGTGTTTCCTCCAGCCCAGAGTTTCTCTAAGTAAGCAGGGTGACAATATACAGTCTTAATGTACTCTTTTCTCTATTTGGAACCAGTCTGTTGTTCCATATCCAGTTCTAACGGTTGCTTTCTGACCTGCATATAGGTTTCTCAAGAGGCAGGTCAGGTGGTCTGGTATTCCCGTCTCCTTAAGAATTTTTCAGTTTGTTGTGATCCACACAGTCAAAGGCTTTGGCATAGTCAGTAAAGCAGAAATAGATGT
>SJYW01056747.1:0-13977 GCA_006410735.1 Raphicerus campestris
GACAGACTGTGTTATGGCTCTTAGACAAATCATTGTTAGAGCTCCATATTACAGCTCTATTTTATTTAGAAACTAGCAGGAAAATCCATCTTCAAGGCATGAGGGCATGTCGACCCAAAGACCGAAGAGAAGAGCGCCCCAGGCACGAGAGAGAGAGAGACTCCTGGCCCTTTGTCTCTTCTTGTATATGTCTTCCCCCCCACCCATGTAAACTGGGCTAGCCAGGAGAGCTGTTTTTTCTACCTGAGGTCTTCACTTGACTTCTCGGACCTTCCTTGGTTCTATTTTCACAGGCTTTTCACTTCCTTGTCTTTTAGCCACCACCATTCTGGACTCCTGTTTCCTATTCTAACTAGCTAACATCTTGATCCTGAGGTAGAAGAGGCAAGTACTGCTAGTGAAGAAACCACACAGAGGACACATGTGCAGAGGGCACTTCTAGAATCTTCCAACCCTCAATCAAATACATCTCCAAATTATTCCCAGAAAAAAAGAAAATAACTTTTCAGATAAAATTTCAAGTACTCTAAGTTTTTGTTCCTCACTTCTTTTGCAATTCAACTTTCTTTATGTCAAAATTTACACTGCTCTGCATCTTTTCCAGAAAGATCCATAGACTGTTAGCTCAGGAGGGCTAGTAGCATGAATTGAATCCCCATGCCGAACACAACAACTGGGCATAGAAGTCACTTAATTTTTTTTAAATACATCAATTAACAACTTCAAACAAGCAGATAATTGTCATTATTTCCAAATGATGCATGATAGTTGAGAGAAATCATCTGCTTTTTAATTCAATGTATGTATATGATGATAAAGACTTTCCTGGTGGCTCAGAAGGTAAAGCATCTGCCTGCAATGCAGGGGATCTGGGTTCAGTCCTTGGGTTGGGAAGATCTCCTGGAGAAGGAAATGGCAACCCACTCCAGTATTCTTGCTTTGAAAATCCCATGGATGGAGGAGCCTGGTAGGCTACAGTCCACAGAGTCACAAAAAGTCGGATACGACTTCGCAACTTAGCTTCACTTATATGATGATAATAAGCCTGATATATTAAGAAAATACTGACTCACCCAGAAATAACAGTGATATCACTATGCTCACAAAACAAACATAGGATTCCCAGATTCTCCTTTTGTCTAGATCCCAACTAACCATCCAGTTCACTATGTCTGATACTACATTAAATAATCATAAATTCTCATTGAAGATAGAATATCCCAACACAAATCCTTTAAAAGCTATTTTTGCTGAATAAATAAGCTGGTTGGTTACAAAAATTATCCATGTGGATAATTTAGGAGACTATGAGGTCAGCAGAAAGTAAATTTCATTTTACATACTCTAAAATCTTTTACATTAACATCTTTGATCAAATGAATGGATTCCTTTGTCATGAAATGAATTTAGGATCTGCTACTTCAAAGACATCATTTTCTTCTTTCCTTGATATTTTAATACTGCATTAAATTTGTCATAATCATTCAGACTTTCTTTACATTTTCATTTTTCAGTCATATGTGAACACTATTTGCTTGAAAAATTTGCTCTCACTTGACTCCTAACACTTCCCTCAAAATTCATCATAGATGAAAAGTTCTAAAGTAATACTGAGTTTTTCATTTTTAGCAGTGTGTAGAATGACTTCATTCTTGCCTTGAAGGAGCTTTTTTTGAAGTTACTAAAAGATATGCAATAGAAGAAACAGAAGGGAATTAAAATCTAACTGTGAAAGTGTCTGTAAATGAACATAAAAATAAGTTGAGAGATACAAAAGACCTCAGACCTTTTCAACTGCAGAGCTGCATCCATTTTAACCAACGGATTGGTATGTCCAAAAGTGGGTGAGTATTCTATGGAGAATACTCTATGGCTGTAATGAAAGAATATAATGCTCTGAACATAGACTAATTGGTGAATTCTAGAGCATTGGTGAGAGACTTTATTTTGGGGGGGCTCAGAAATCACTGCAAATGGTGACTGCAGCCATGAAATTAAAAGACGCTTGCTCCTTGGAAGAAAAGCTATGATCAGTGTAGACAGCATATAAAAAGCAGAGACATTACTTTGCCAACAAAGGTCCATCTAGCCAAAGCTATTTTTTTTCCAGTAGTCATGTATGGATGTGACAGTTGGACTATAAATAAAGCTGAGTGCTGAAGAATTGATGCTTCTGAACTGTGGTGTTGGAGAAGACTCTTGTGAGTCCCTTGGATTGCAAGGAAATCCAACCAGTCCATCCTAAAGGAAATCAGTCCTGAGTATTCACTGGAAGGACTGACGTCGATGCTGAAACTCCAATACATTGACCACCTGATGTGAAGAGCTGACTCATGGAAAAAGACCCTGATACTGAGAAAGATTGAAGGTGGGAGGAGAAGGGGACAACAGAGGATGAGATGGTTGGATGGCATCACTGACTAGATGGACATGAGTCTGAGTAAGCTCCCAGAGTTGGTAATGGACTGGGAAGGCTAGCATGCTGTAGTCCGTGGGGTCGCAAAGAGTCGGACATGACTGAGCGATTGAACTGAACTTAACTGAGAGCATTGGACTTGTTATTTGGACACTAGGTAATTCTTTGCAACCCCCTAATTCCACATTAATCTTAATGTCAAATAAATAAATTAACATTTCTGGATATCATATTCTGATTGTGCTATGAGGATTACAAAAACATGTCACTTTTCTACTTTACAAGTGTGAGGGCATGTTAATTATCTACAATATGTCTCAAGTAGTCTGAGGACAGCACTATGGAAAACTACACAAAACTGAAGGGATTTCTAAAGAGAAACAGATTTATGGAGGGAAAAAATGAGAAAATGTATATATTGGCTGAATTACAAGTTTTAAAAGATGATCAAAGTATTTAGCCAATAATTTCTGTCATTTCAATGCATTTGATATCAAAAAAACCCCACAGAATCATTATGAAATGTTATATGGTAGACAGACGGTGTTCTCTTGACAGTATAGCAAAAGTTCATGAATGGAAGGCTAAGTGTTAACTGTGTTGGCGGGATGCTAAAAAAAAATATGGACACTTCCTATTTAAGGCAAACATTTCAAGAACAGACCAGATTGCTCAGTTCTGATTTTTCAGCAAAGAGGAAGAGCAGTGGGTGCTTTCATTTTTCTTTTGAGGAAGGACATTAGTCAGAGGGCTCCCATTATGTCTTATTTGCACAGGATTCTGCATTATCATCTGGCCTGAACTCTCAGATGCCACTGATTTCACAATTTACTATGATCACATTGTGAGTAATTGGCAATATCTTGATTTATATACTGTAAACTGAAAAATGGACATGGGACATGACAAAGCATCTAGAATTATGTCATCCATTTCCTTGAGGCAAAATCAGTAACAATGACATGATAAAGATATTGTACTTTAAAGATCTTACAAAGAAGATATTTAATCTGCCTCCAATATTTGCATTATGGAAAATATTCATGATTCACCTAATATTTATATAGTAGCTTTCTCTAAGGAAAGTGTTTTCATGACATGATTATTCTCAGAACAGTTAAAAGCAAGTGTTTGGTGTTTTGTTTTTTTTTTTTAAACAGAGAAGTTGCATTGTATTTAACAGCATGGCTAGCACTAGAAACCCAGGTTGCTTATCTCTTAGGCAGTATTCTATGCCACACTTCATTCATTCCTTCTTCAACCAGTGGATGAATAACTCCTATGTGTCAAATACAGTGCTTGATACCATGAACAGAGTACACAGGTTTAGAGCCCGAGTGTTCTGCTTTTGAAAATGAACTTCAGTTCAGTTCAGTCACTCAGTTGTGTCCGACTTTTTGCGACCCCATGAACCTCAGCACACCAGGCCTCCCTATCCATCACCAGCTCCCAGAGTTCACCCAAACCCATGTCCATTGAGTTGATGATGCCATCCAACCATCTCATCCTCCACTGTCCCTTTCTTCTCCTGCACCCAATCCCTCCCAGCATCAGGGTCTTTTCAAATGAGTCAGCTCGTTGCATCAGGTGGCCAAAGTATTGGAGTTTCGGCTTCAGCATCAGTTCTTCCAATGAATATTCAGGACTGATTTCTTTTAGGATGGACTGGCTGGATTTCCTTGCAGTCCAAGGGACTCTCAAGAGTCTTCTCCAACACCACAGTTCAAAAGCATCAATTCTTCAGCACTCAGCTTTCTTTATAGTCTAACTCTCCGTATATCCATACATTCATACATGACCACTGGAAAAACCAAAGCCTTGAATAGACAGACCTTTGTTGACAAACTAATATCTCTGCTTTGTAATATGATGTCTAGGTTGGTCATAACTTTCCTTCCAAGGAGTAAGTGTCTTTTAATTTCATGGCTGCAGTCACCATCTGCAGTGATTTTTGGAGCCCAGAAAAATAGCCACTGTTTCCACTGTCTCCCCATCTATTTGTCATGAAGTGATGACCAGATGCCATGATCTTAGTTTTCTGAATGTTGAGCTTTAAGCCAACTTTTTCACTCTCCTCTTTCACCTTCATCAAGAGTTGTTACTAAATGCATGACAATGAGCAAATTCATGAGCTCTTTGAAACTTTCTTTTATGTATAATGTGGGTATCTACTCGACTCCATTGCTTTGAAATGGGATGTTGTAAGTAAGTTAAGTGTCTAGTATATTATAGATGCTCAATAAATGCAAAGGAGGAAAAAAGAAATAAGAGAAGTAGTGAGACTAAGAAGAAAACAGAATGAAATGGAAAAGGGAGGAGCTATAACTATTCATTTTTGGCTTCAACTCCTTCACTTTAACCACAATCATTGATTGTTTTTCTCTTTCATATCTTCCCAAATTCAAACCACAACCACAATGGAAGTTCTGGGCATCAGGAACAAAGCTGACTGTTTACCTAACACTGGCAAAGAGTCGATGGCAAGGTTTCTGTAAAATATCTCTTTAAAATATTTTCTGCCCCTGGCTTCCTTTCTGCCTCTTTCTGCTGATCGCCCTCTTTCTCCTGATCCCCATTCTCCTTTGCTCATGGTTTTATTTCCTGTCAGTCCTCATCTTCTTCACTCTCTCCTCTGCATAAATATAATTTTTCCTGAAAGTTGTATCCTATGAATTTATTTTATTTTTCTGTATATTCTCCTTCCCCATGATCTCATCCACTCTCATAACTTCAGCAATTCAAACCCCTCCTCCTGAGCCTAATGTTACCATGTACACCAAATCGCATTTTTAACTCTGCTTGACATCTCAGCTAAAGTGCCCTGCATTGGTCTATAACTACACAGGACAGCTTTCAATTGCCCTCCAGATCACCATCCATCCTGCTGTGTGCCCTGGAGGCTGACCCAAATGGAAGACATTAACAGCTCTGTTGACCTCTGGCTTCCATTCATGCTTGGTCAAGGTGGGAGATCTTAAGAGAAAGCAGAAGTAAGGAGGAGAATAAGGTCAGGATATTTTCCCTAAAATTACTCTGAACTGGCTGCTTCTTTCTCCCAAAGGCTTTCTGCTCTGCAGAGTTCTCTCCTGGTCCGGATAAAGCTTCTGTCTCATACAACTTCAGACCTAGCAGTGGTGATGGTTCCTGCTCTAACAAGGCCCAAAGAACTGTGTTATCTATCCTTTATGGTTCCCCCCACATAACTAGTCTGACCTTTGAAAGTTACTTCTATTAAATTCTCCTCCATGATCCAAATTGAATGTGCCACTTGTTTCCTATCTGGACCCTATGTAACACTTCTTACATTCTTAATAAATCTCCAATCCTCTCTCAATAATCTAGGTGCTAGAGTACTGCAATAATATAATACTTCTCAACCTCTCACCCCTTATCCTTCCCCACCATCATATCTGCCAGACCATATTTCTTATACCATAGCACCAAACCTACTCTTCTTTTCCTCAGACTCTTTCAGTGGCTCCATATTTCCAGTTAAATGAAGTCTGGGATATTTCACCTAATATTTCAACTAATATTTAGGTCTTTCTGCAGTAAGGCTACCCTGTCTAACTTCATCTTCCACCACTTTTCCAAGTGAACTTAGATCTAGATGCATTCAACAATTACAAAATAGTGAATATTCAAATATTCACTATTTCAAAACATAAGAACACTTCCCCACTAGCAAAGCTCTGCTCATGCTCTTGTTTCTCCAATCCCTTTGTTCTCCACCAAACAAAAGCCTACCCCTTCATGTCCATCTTAAATGTCATTCTTTTCATGAACTTTAGTTACATGAACTAGTTTCTGCTCTTCAACTCCATATAAATTATTGGTATTTTTCTTACTTGTTCTTAATTATAATTATTTGTGTTCTATTAATATCTTGAATTCCAGGGCCTCTTCAACACAAAGTCTATATCTTAACCCATTTTTCATATTTGACTTACACATGGTGGTCTGTTACATAATTGTTAATCAAAGTGGAAAATAAAAATTGTCTTATCATATTATCATACATTATATGTATATTTGATATATATATATTATTATTATTATTATTATTTAGTCACTAAGTCATGTCTGACTCTTTAGCAGCCCGAAAGACTGCAGCCTGCCAGGCTCCTCTGTGCATGGGATTTCCCAGCAAGAATACTGGAGTAGGTTGCCATTTCCTTTTCCAGGGCATCTTCCTGACCTAGAGATTGAACCCACATCTCATGCATTNCATGACCACTGGAAAAACCAAAGCCTTGAATAGACAGACCTTTGTTGACAAACTAATATCTCTGCTTTGTAATATGATGTCTAGGTTGGTCATAACTTTCCTTCCAAGGAGTAAGTGTCTTTTAATTTCATGGCTGCAGTCACCATCTGCAGTGATTTTTGGAGCCCAGAAAAATAGCCACTGTTTCCACTGTCTCCCCATCTATTTGTCATGAAGTGATGACCAGATGCCATGATCTTAGTTTTCTGAATGTTGAGCTTTAAGCCAACTTTTTCACTCTCCTCTTTCACCTTCATCAAGAGTTGTTACTAAATGCATGACAATGAGCAAATTCATGAGCTCTTTGAAACTTTCTTTTATGTATAATGTGGGTATCTACTCGACTCCATTGCTTTGAAATGGGATGTTGTAAGTAAGTTAAGTGTCTAGTATATTATAGATGCTCAATAAATGCAAAGGAGGAAAAAAGAAATAAGAGAAGTAGTGAGACTAAGAAGAAAACAGAATGAAATGGAAAAGGGAGGAGCTATAACTATTCATTTTTGGCTTCAACTCCTTCACTTTAACCACAATCATTGATTGTTTTTCTCTTTCATATCTTCCCAAATTCAAACCACAACCACAATGGAAGTTCTGGGCATCAGGAACAAAGCTGACTGTTTACCTAACACTGGCAAAGAGTCGATGGCAAGGTTTCTGTAAAATATCTCTTTAAAATATTTTCTGCCCCTGGCTTCCTTTCTGCCTCTTTCTGCTGATCGCCCTCTTTCTCCTGATCCCCATTCTTCTTTGCTCATGGTTTTATTTCCTGTCAGTCCTCATCTTCTTCACTCTCTCCTCTGCATAAATATAATTTTTCCTGAAAGTTGTATCCTATGAATTTATTTTATTTTTCTGTATATTCTCCTTCCCCATGATCTCATTCACTCTCATAACTTCAGCAATTCAAACCCCTCCTCCTGAGCCTAATGTTACCATGTACACCAAATCGCATTTTTAACTCTGCTTGACATCTCAGCTAAAGTGCCCTGCATTGGTCTATAACTACACAGGACAGCTTTCAATTGCCCTCCAGATCACCATCCATCCTGCTGTGTGCCCTGGAGGCTGACCCAAATGGAAGACATTAACAGCTCTGTTGACCTCTGGCTTCCATTCATGCTTGGTCAAGGTGGGAGATCTTAAGAGAAAGCAGAAGTAAGGAGGAGAATAAGGTCAGGATATTTTCCCTAAAATTACTCTGAACTGGCTGCTTCTTTCTCCCAAAGGCTTTCTGCTCTGCAGAGTTCTCTCCTGGTCCGGATAAAGCTTCTGTCTCATACAACTTCAGACCTAGCAGTGGTGATGGTTCCTGCTCTAACAAGGCCCAAAGAACTGTGTTATCTATCCTTTATGGTTCCCCCCACATAACTAGTCTGACCTTTGAAAGTTACTTCTATTAAATTCTCCTCCATGATCCAAATTGAATGTGCCACTTGTTTCCTATCTGGACCCTATGTAACACTTCTTACATTCTTAATAAATCTCCAATCCTCTCTCAATAATCTAGGTGCTAGAGTACTGCAATAATGTAATACTTCTCAACCTCTCACCCCTTATCCTTCCCCACCATCATATCTGCCAGACCATATTTCTTATACCATAGCACCAAACCTACTCTTCTTTTCCTCAGACTCTTTCAGTGGCTCCATATTTCCAGTTAAATGAAGTCTGGGATATTTCACCTAATATTTCAACTAATATTTAGGTCTTTCTGCAGTAAGGCTACCCTGTCTAACTTCATCTTCCACCACTTTTCCAAGTGAACTTAGATCTAGATGCATTCAACAATTACAAAATAGTGAATATTCAAATATTCACTATTTCAAAACATAAGAACACTTCCCCACTAGCAAAGCTCTGCTCATGCTCTTGTTTCTCCAATCCCTTTGTTCTCCACCAAACAAAAGCCTACCCCTTCATGTCCATCTTAAATGTCATTCTTTTCATGAACTTTAGTTACATGAACTAGTTTCTGCTCTTCAACTCCATATAAATTATTGGTATTTTTCTTACTTGTTCTTAATTATAATTATTTGTGTTCTATTAATATCTTGAATTCCAGGGCCTCTTCAACACAAAGTCTATATCTTAACCCATTTTTCATATTTGACTTACACATGGTGGTCTGTTACATAATTGTTAATCAAAGTGGAAAATAAAAATTGTCTTATCATATTATCATACATTATATGTATATTTGATATATTATTATTATTATTATTATTATTATTATTATTTAGTCACTAAGTCATGTCTGACTCTTTAGCAGCCCCAAAGACTGCAGCCTGCCAGGCTCCTCTGTGCATGGGATTTCCCAGCAAGAATACTGGAGTAGGTTGCCATTTCCTTTTCCAGGGCATCTTCCTGACCTAAAGATTGAACCCACATCNTGAGGAGAAGGGGATGGCAGAGGATGAGATGGCTGGATGGCATCACCGACTCAATGGATGTGAGTTTGAGTGAACTCCGGGAGTTGGTGATGCACAGGGAGGCCTGGCGTGCTGCAGTTCATGGGGTTGCAAAGAGTTGGTCATGACTGAGTGACTGAACTGAACTGATGAGGGATCTTCCCAGATCAGGGATCGAACCTGTGTCTTCTGCCTTGATTTTGTTGTTCAGTCACTCAGTCATGTCTGACTCTTTGCCTTAGTAGGCAGATTCTTTACTACTGAGCCACCAGGGAAGCCCCTGAAGTATTTTTCTTTTAATTACAGACACTCTATCATGCATCCATCAGCTTCAGTGTATTTGTTCACTTCTTATAATTGCCTAAGCAACACGATCACTTATGAAGTTTCCAGATTTTCTCCTGATCAATTGTCACAATAAACTGTTTAACCCTGATGAAGTCAATTATAAGAAATGAAAGAAACAATCAGAAAAAAAAAAAGATTCTCTTAGTGTTCCTCTCAAATTAAGAAGGAAGGAATGGAACATATTAAACAAAATCAAATTAATATGCTCATGGGGAACTTAATCTCATCTTGAAGCTAATTTCTGACCTCCATGAAATTTAATAAAAGCTATTCTTAAAATCTTTGAGCAGATAAGTAAAGTTAATAAATTTTGAACTAAAAAAAAAAAAAACTCACAAAATAGATTTTTCATAATTAACAAGCCAGTAAGCAAAATAGGATCTTCATGGAAAGAATCTCAAAACAAGGATTCATGAAATATGGGAGAAATGAATTCAATGAAAAGTATACAAATTAGATTTACTTTATGAATCTAAGGTTTTTAGTTAGTAACTCATCAAAAGTTTTGAAATGACCAGTTTTGATTTAACATTTCTAAACTCTGCTTCCCTGGTGGCTCAGAGGTTAAAGCATCTGCCTGGAATGCTGGAGACCTGGGTTCAATTCCTGAGTCGGAAAAATCCCCTGGAGAAGGAAATGGCAAACCCACTCCAGAACTCTTGCCTGGAGAATCCCATGGAGGAAAGAGCCTGGTAGGCTACAGACTATGGGGTCACAAACAGTTGGACACGACTGAGCGACTTCACTTCACTTCACTTCAAACTCTGCAAAAGACATGTGTATAAACACATACACCCACACTGCTCTTCTTCTTAGGTTTCATACTCTTAAAATATACCTTCGTATATTTACATTTTGCATTCAGTATAGGTCAAAACCATGAAATACTGTGTTCCATAGTTGAGACAAAGAACATGTGCAAAGAAATAGATAGCATGCTGCTGCTGCTGCTAAGTCGCTTCAGTAGTGTCCGACTCTGTGCGACCCCATAGATGGAAGCCCACCAGGCTCCCCTGTCCCTGAGATTCTCCAGGCAAGAACACTGGAGTGGGTTGCCATTTCCTTCTCCAATGCATGAAAGTGAAAAGTAAAAGGGAAGTCGCTCAGTCGTGTCCAACCCTTAGCGACCCCATGGACTACAGCCTACCAGGCTCCTCCGTCCATGGGATTTTCCAGGCAAGAATACTGGAATGGGGTGCCATTGTCTTCTCCATAGATAGCATAAAATTGTATAAATATGATTCCAGATTTTGATAAATATGGCTTTAATTATATATTTTGTGACTTTCTTAAATTTACATTTGTTAAAAGGAACGTCCAGCAGGAATGGAGAGTCTCAGTTCAACAAAAAAGCACAATGGAAATTGATGCAGATGAGTTTATTACTCAAGGTCTTGAGTGAATTAACAGCAAGCCTTGAGGCCCCCCGAGGGAGCTCAAGGCTAGAACCAGGCAGAGAAAGCTCCAATACTTGAGGTTCTGGCCTTTCTAAGGGACCTTGTTGTGGGCTCCCCAGGATGAGCATGGATGTGTCGATTCAAACCAAGAGGAGCAGGATTCTGGTGAGGGCTGTGAAGGTGTCATTGAAGGGGGCCCTGTGCAGTAGACGCTGGGGTTCAGCAAGACTGCTGATCTCAAGGAAGGTGGTCATCTAGTGGAGGTGCTCACAGGACTGGCTGGTGTGAGTTCAAGGACCTACAGGCTGCCTGCTCCCCAGACAGATGCTGAGGCAGCAACAGCACGGAGCAGTCAGGGAAGCTCTCAAAAGTACTCTGCATGATCCTTCTTNATACTGGAATGGGGTGCCATTGTCTTCTCCATAGATAGCATAAAATTGTATAAATATGATTCCAGATTTTGATAAATATGGCTTTAATTATATATTTTGTGACTTTCTTAAATTTACATTTGTTAAAAGGAACGTCCAGCAGGAATGGAGAGTCTCAGTTCAACAAAAAAGCACAATGGAAATTGATGCAGATGAGTTTATTACTCAAGGTCTTGAGTGAATTAACAGCAAGCCTTGAGGCCCCCCGAGGGAGCTCAAGGCTAGAACCAGGCAGAGAAAGCTCCAATACTTGAGGTTCTGGCCTTTCTAAGGGACCTTGTTGTGGGCTCCCCAGGATGAGCATGGATGTGTCGATTCAAACCAAGAGGAGCAGGATTCTGGTGAGGGCTGTGAAGGTGTCATTGAAGGGGGCCCTGTGCAGTAGACGCTGGGGTTCAGCAAGACTGCTGATCTCAAGGAAGGTGGTCATCTAGTGGAGGTGCTCACAGGACTGGCTGGTGTGAGTTCAAGGACCTACAGGCTGCCTGCTCCCCAGACAGATGCTGAGGCAGCAACAGCACGGAGCAGTCAGGGAAGCTCTCAAAAGTACTCTGCATGATCCTTCTTACTAGAACCATCACCATGTCCCAGCAGTTACAGAGAAGGGGTGGGGGAAGATACATTGTAGAAATTATGGAAAATATGTGACATTATTTGAGGATTAAGGGCAGTAAGGAAACTAATTTCTATAGATGCCATCCCTCTGTGCTAGCAAATAGTTTATGCTCAATTTCTTCCCTGCAACCTTAAACAAGGTGGGAGAGGTTAATGTTGGTGGTGGGTTAATACTTTATTCCACATCAACTGTAACACTAAAAACCACTCAGTTTTATTAATTAACATATATTAATAGCACATACAGTTGACATAAAACCTTTTACAGTTCACTGTGGGATCCTTGATCAAAATAACGGATTACAAGCACAGAGAAAGATATTCATTCCTTTGATATAATGATCTGAGAAAAGTATTTCTATCATGTACGGAATGGAGGCTAATTGTTTCATAAACAGGAACCTATGTTAATCACATGACTCTTCCAGGAATGATATCCAGTACTTTTCTAGGGTATCAGAGATGTCATTATTTCATGTCAACCAATATTCTGTTGATATTATAAAGATATTTCAAAGATATACCAAGATTTCAGTGAACTGTCATTGTTTCATCCTTAAAAAACAAGTGACATAACTAATGAAAACTTAGAACAAACCTGTCTTAACTTTAATACACAGAATAATTCCCTGATCACTGACATCATGGTGACCTCCAGGTATATTTGACTTCAGTGACAGAATGCCTCCATTTAGATGTTCACTGTACATTTTACATTACTGTTTCCTTAATCTTCTAATGAAGAACAAATATAAATCATGCCCACATAGTACACAAGGGCTTCTCTTATCTTTAAGGCATCAACCATCAAAAACATAAGTTCATATACAGTAATTCTCCTTTAGAGTGAATTCAGAGGAGAGCAACTGATGAAATGCCTTCTAGTACACATTCTCTGAAACTTATTTAGATTTGATTATTGATTAAATACTTTCCTACATCTGTTTTTACATCATTCACACATCTTTCTTGTATAAACACACGCTCATGTTTTCTCAAGTGTGTATTTAGGACAAATCTCTTTAATCACTTATTATATTACTAGGGTTTCTCTCCAGCACGTGCTCTCTGATGTCGAGTGAGGGGAGAGCTCTGATTTAAGCCTTTGCCACTTTCCTTACATTTAGGTTTTAAGTTCCTCTGAAGGGTGAATTCTCTGATGCTGACCAAGATTTGAGCTTTGGGTAAAGGCTTTGCCACGTTTCTTTACATCTGGATGATTTCTGCCCAATGTGAATTCGCTGATGTTGAGTAAGGCTTGAAATTTGGTTAGATTTTGCCACAATCCTTACATTTATAAGGTTTCTCTCCAAATACAAATTATCTGATGTCTGGAAAGACTTGACTTCTGATTAAAGGCTTTACCACATTCTGTACATTTATAAGCCTTCCCTGTAGGATGAATTTGCTCATGTTGAGTAAGATGTGATTTACAATTAAAGGCTTTGCCATAGTATGTATTTACATTTATAAGGTTTCTCTCTAGTATGGATTCACTGATGTTGAGTAAGACTTGAGCTGTGCCTAAAGGCTTTGCCACACTCTGTACATTTATACTGCTTCTCCCCAGTATGAATTATCTGATACTGAATTAGGTCCATGCCACTTAAAAGACTTGTCACATTCTGTGCATTTATAAGGCTTCTTTTCAGTGTGAATTTGCTGATGTTGAATAAGATGTGAGCCACAGATAAAGGCTTTGGCACATTCTCTGCATTTGTATAGAGTATCCCCAGTATGAATTCAGTGATGCATAGTGAGATATCAGATGGCTGCGAGAGCCGGGCCGGCGCACTAAGCGCGGCCGAAAGGAGCTACCCCACATCCAAGGTCAGGGGCAGAGCCTAGAGTACCAGGCTGCGACGGCTAAATCAAATCCCTTATGATTATACAGTGGAAATGAGAAATAGATTTCAGGGCCTAGATCTGATAGATAGAGTGCCTGATGAACTATGGAATGCGGTTCATGACATTGTACAGGAGACAGGGATAAAGACCATCCCTATGGAAGATAAATGCAAAAAAGCAAAATGGCTGTCTGTGGAGGCCTTATAAATAGCTGTGAAAAGAAGAGAGGTGAAAAGCAAAGGAG
>SJYW01056749.1:0-16101 GCA_006410735.1 Raphicerus campestris
CCTCTGTCATCCCCTTCTCCTCCTGCCTTCAATCTTTCCCAGCATCAGGGTCTTTTCCAATGAGTCAATTCTTCACATCCTGACCAAAGTATAAGGGCTTCAGCTTCACCATCAGTCCTTCAAGACTGATTTCCTTTGGGTTTGACTGGTTTGATTTGCTTAAAGTCCAAGGGACTCTCGAGAGTCTTCTCCAACACCACAGTTCAAAGAATCAATTCTTTGGTGCTCAGCTTTCTTTATGATCCAACTCACATCCACACATGACTACTGGAAAAACTATAGCTTTAACTAGACAGATTATTGTTGGCAAAGTAATGTCTCTGCTTTTTAATATGTTTTCTAGGTTGGTCATAGCTTTTCTTTCAAACAGCAAGTGTCTTTTAATTTCATGGCTGCAATCACCATCTGCAGTGATTTTTGGAGCCCAAGAAAATAAAAGTCTCTCACTGTTTCCATTGTTTCCCCATTTATTTGCCATAAAGTGATGGAAATGAATGACATGATCTTTGTTTTTTAAAAGTTGAGTTTTAAGCTAGGTTTTCCACTCTCTTCTTTCACTTTTATCATGAGGCTCTTCAGTTCCTCTTCACTTTCTGCCATAACGGTGGTGTCATCTGCATATCTGAGGTTTTTGATGTTTCTCCCAGCAATCTTGATTCCAGCTTCTGCTTCCTCCAGCCCAGCATTTCTCATGATGTACTCTATACAGAAGTTAAATAAGCAGGGTGACAATATACAGCCTTGATGTACTCCTTTTCCTATTTGGACCCAGTCTGTTGTTCCATGTCCAGTTCTAACTGTTGCTTCTTTACCTGTATCCAGAGTTCTCAGGTGGTAGGTAAGGTGGTCTGGTATTGAGAAGGTAACAGGCAGGAAGGCCAGGGGTCTGCAAAAGATATATATATTTTTTCCCCTTCTGTATAAAAATTTTAAAAGGTTTCTCTTAAAATACTGTGTTGCCATAATTACACCTGGTTCCATCTGAAGTTGACTATTCTCAAACCTTTAGTTAACCATTGCATTTTTCTTAATGAAATGTTTGTCTTAAGCTATGTTAATGTACTATGCANCCTGTATCCAGAGTTCTCAGGTGGTAGGTAAGGTGGTTCGGTATTGAGAAGGTAACAGGCAGGAAGGCCAGGGGTCTGCAAAAGATATATATTTTTTTTCCCCTTCTCTATAAAAATTTTAAAAGGTTTCTCTTAAAATACTGTGTTGCCATAATTACACCTGGTTCCATCTGAAGCTGACTATTCTCAAACCTTTAGTTAACCATTGCATTTTTCTTAATGAAATGTTTGTCTTAAGCTATGTTAATGTACTATGCATTTACCCCAGACTCTGTCTTCAAGTCGGTTCCGCCTAAAGGCTCAGAACCTACTTGACAAACCGTTATGTTATACTTAGACATTGCTGCCCTAATCTATGTAAATGAAACTATTTGTATTGTAATCTGCCCTTCTACAAGATTCAGGTAAATTATTTTATGGCCCAGGATGAATCGTCTGGTGCCAAGATTACCCCAAAATACCTCTTAAGGATCAGGGGCCTGGTGCCATTCTGAGTTTTAAGACATTCCTTTCTTTCATTAACAAACTGCTACTGCTGCTGCTGCTTCTGGGTCGCTTCAGTCGTATCTAACTCTGTGCGACCCCATAAATGGCAGCTCACCAGGCTCCCCCATCCCTGGAATGCTCCAGGCAAGAACACTGGAGTGGGTTGCCGTTTCCTTCTCCAATGCATGAAAGTGAAAAGTGAAAATGAAGCCACTCAGTCGTGTCCGACTCTTTGCAACCCCATGGACTGTAGCCTGCCAGGCTCCTCCGTCCATGGGATTTTCCAGGCAAAAGTACTGGAGTGGGGTGCCATCGTCTTCTCCGAACAAACTGCTAGTGACTATATAACATCTAGTTGAAGACTAGCAGGGGGGTACTCTTTCTGCTCCCTTCTGATACCGATGTCACAAGCTTTCTCTATCTCCTTTATACTTTAATAAAACTTTATTACACAAAAGCTCTGAGCGATCAAGCCTTGTCTCTGGCCCTGGATTAAATTCTTCTCCTCTGGAGGCCAAGAATCCCAGCATCTTTTCGTGGTTCAGCAACAACCTTTAAGTATCCCCACCTCTTTAAAGATATTCCACAGTTTGTTGTGATTCACACAGTCAAAGGCTTTGGCATAGTCAATAAAGCAGTAGTAGATGTTTTTCTGAAACTATCTTTCTCTTTTTATGATACAATGGATGCTGGCAATTTGGTCTCTGGTTCCTCTGCCTTTTCTAAATACAGCTTGAACATCTGAAAGTTCTCAGTTCATGTACTGTTGAAGGCTGGCTTGGAGAATTTTGAGCATTACTTTGCTGGCATGTGAGGTGTGTGAAATTGTTAGTAGTCTGAATTTTCTTTGGCATCACCTTTCTTTGGGACTGGAATGAAAACTGACTTTTTCCAGTCCTGCGGCCATTGCTGAGTTTTCCAAATTTGTTGGCATATTGAGTGCAGCACTTTCACAGCATCATCTTTTAGGATTCAAAATAGGTCAACTGGAATTCCATTACCTCCACTAGCTTTTTTGTAGTGATGCTTCATAAGACCTACTTGACGTTGCATTCCAGGCTATTTGGCTCTAGGTGAGTGATCACACCATTGTGGTTATCTGGGTCATTAAGATCTTTTTTGTATAGTTCTTCTGTGTATACTCTTGCCACCTCTTCTTAATATCTTCTGCTTCTGTTAGGGACATACCGTTCTGTTTCTGTCCTTCATTGTGCCCATCTTAAAATGAAATGTTTCTTTGGTATCTCTAATTTTCATGAAGAGATCTCTAGTATTTCCCTTTCTATTGTTTTCCTCTATTTCTTTGTATTGATCACTTAGGAAAATTTTCTTATCTCTCCTTGCTATTCTTTGGAACTCTCCAAATATACTTTGGTATATTTTTCCTTTTCTCCTTTGCCTTCAGCTTCTCTTCTTTTCTCAGCTATTTGTAAAGCCTCCTCAGACAACCACTGTGCCTTTCTGCCTTTCTTTTTCTTGGCAATGGTCTTGATCACTGCCTCTGGTATAAAATTAATATAAACACTATAATTTTATGGCAATATTTATATAGTTAGTATTAAAGAATTTTATATTAGAAAAACCTTTTATTGAAGAAAGAGAGCTTAATATCCCAATTGTTTCCCACTTTGTTTGCTATTACATAAACTTGGACAATGTGTTTTTATATTATATTAAGATATATCAAGTTCGTGGAGAAAAGCTGGGCCATTCTGCTCAGTAATGTTTTGGTGCAATGTTTGTAGTCTTCAGGAAGTGAAAGGAACAAAATTGCATGTATTTATCACCCATTATAATCCAGGAAGTGTGCTTGTTACGTAACCATTATCTCTCCTACTATCTTGTTGATAAACTTGTGTACAGGCTGATCTAATTAACATATTCACTCTGAGGCCATTAATATTTTCAGTGGTGCAGTGCACAGTGTATGTAGTTTCCAGCAGTACAGCAGAGTTTGGAGTGAGAGAAAGTGAAAGTGTGACAGTGTTATTTGCTCATTGTTTCTGATCCGTTGACTGGAGCCTGCCAAGCTCCTCCCTCCATGGAATTCTCAGGCAAGAATACTAGAGTGGGTTGCAACTTCCTTCTCCTGAGGATCTTCCCAGCCCATGGATCGAACCCAGGTCTCCCTCTTTGCAGGTGGATTCTTTCCCATCTGAGCCACCTAGAGTGACAGTGCCTCATTCAAATCACAACTGTATCATTTACTGTCTGTAGGGACCTCTCTGGACCTTAACTTTATAATCAAGAAAACAATAGCATTAAAACTTCTACCACATAGTTTGACTGATAAATATTAAATTGAGTTTGATATTTGTATATCTCTTAGAATAATACATTGGCAATTAGAAGTGTTCTCTATGTGTTAACTGTTATTACTTAAAACTAAACATGTAATCAATTATTCCCTGCTCAGGATGCAATTTTGCAATAATTGCTTCTCAGATGTTAGTCTTGAAATCATTCTTGCTGGGTCACCAACATGGAAATGAAATGATAAACTGAGCTCACCTGAACATAAACTCCTTCATAGATTTATTCAATTTGTTCTTCAGAGACAGGTGCATTGCTGGGGGTAACCAAATTGTATTATAAAAGATGATAAATACATTTAAGTGGTTTTGTTTTGTAAATAAAGATTTTCAAAAGATATGGGCACTGAAGTTCTGGTAAGCCAGCTCTCTGGGGAAACATAAATCTCTTAGTCTTTGCAGATTTCTTTGATATAAATTCTCCCGCAAGCTAACTCCTCTTTAACACCAAGGAACACAATTCTTGGATATTGGATATTTTGATTCTCATTAACTGACATGAGCCAGCCCCAGAGACCGTGGGAATAGGGGTATTACCTGCCTTCATTCCTCTTCTAATCAGAATCCCTCCAGTGATGTGGCAATGTTATCTTTGCCTTGTACTTGCTTTTCTATTTATTACCTGTTTTGATTCTATGTGACTAGAGCTTTTTGACTGTCCATGTATTTACACAGTCTCCAGCCATTATGTCACAAAAGGTTTTAATGTGCTAACTGCCAAGTGAGCCCCTAACAGCAGGATGTAACATAAAGGTCACTACCCTGCAGTCATCAACTGGATTTAGCTTTCAGAGGAGTTTCTTTTGATCAGTCAACAGCTTTCTGAAATACTGAATTAATTAGCAGCCTCTACAAATTAAGAGCTTTCACATAAAAACATGAATTCTCAGTTTGTCTTATGAAGTTTGAAGATCTGACAACACCAAGCCCACATCCCCATGAGGCAGTATCTTCCTGGAGCTAAATGGGCACTGGCTCCTTTAAGAGCACACCATATGCTCTCTGGCTTGCCCATGTGTCCTCCACTCATAATACTTCACACCCTGGTCAGTTTTGCTCATTTCTATTACCTATCTTGCCCCTGAAAGATTTTGAGTTGGGATCAATCTAAGGCATTATGTGGTTTTAAAGTAAGAAAAAAAAAAACTTTGGAGTTAGATAAACCTGGGAACTAGTCCAGCCTCTGTCACTGACTCATGTGTGAACATAAGCAAGTGATGAAACTCTGCTAAGTCTGCTTCATTCTCCAAGAAATGAAAATAGAAATGAAAGTCACCTCAAAGGATTATAAGGAGGACTAAACATGGCAGTGCTTGACAACACCTTGCCCAGCTAGCTCCATCATAGTGATCACTCTCCCATTTCTCAAAGGGACCTCTTGTATCCCTGCCAATCCTCTTCATTTCACTTTGCTGGAACTCAGTTTCTCTTATGTTGTGCTCACTGAATTAGGCTTCTTTATTTATTTTCCTTTACCACTTTTTTTTGTTTGTTTCAAGTTATATTTTCTTTGTGCAAATGCTGCATATCTCAGAAATGTCAATTGCCTCACTGGTCTCATTTTTGCTCTCTGGTCTTGCCAATCATTCTAACTGTGTAGGACACATGTACATCTACTGGATCTGACTTGGCACCTCCTCTGTCACACCCAGTGAGAGAAATATGGAGATATCCCAGTGGTTGAGATTGGAAACAACCCCTTACTAACCAACCCAACAGTCCCCTCCCTGCTCCACAGAAAACAAAGTACAGACTTTCAGTTATGAGATGAATACGGTCTGAGGCTCAAAAGTATAACATGATGACTGTAGCTGATAACAACTGTGTTGTATAATTGAAATTTGCTAAAAGCAGAGAACTTCAATGTTCTCACCAAACGATATATAAAAAGTAAATATGTGAGGTGATGGATGTGTTAATTAATTGAGGAGAATCCTTTCACAGTGTGTACATATAGCACATCACCATGTTACACACTTTAAACAGCTTAAAATTTTATTTGTCAGTTATACTTCTATACAGCTAAGGGTGGGAAACAAGGTAATATTGCCCTTAATATATACCCTGCACTTTCAGTCTGAAGCTTTTTCCACTGTTGTAGGATGGGTAAAAACTGCCAAATATATACCTTACAAATTAGCTGCTGATTCTATTCATGTGTTTATACAGAGGAGTATTTTATCACTTTATCAGTTTCATTTTGATAACCCCTTCCTTCTGAGCACATATATGCTACCAACCATCTAAACAAATGAAAGTACTTATGCTTATTGTTACAGCAGATAACAATAGCAGATCTATCTCACTTCTTCACTTACTGTCACCGAATAAGTCCTCAGTCTCTGTTGATTCTACTTCCATAACAAACCTTGAGTCTGTATCTCTGATCTCCACCATCATCCACCCTAGTCTGAGCTATCCAATTTCTTGCACAGAAAACTGCAACAGCCTCAGAGCTGCTCTGTCTACATACACCTGGACATACATGAACCTTGTCTCCTTCTATCAACTAGAGTGAGCTTCTATGCTATCAAGTCTGATATGTCACTCCCCTACTTGAAATACTTCAAGGATCTCATTGCCCTTAGGAGAAATCTCAAATTCCATGCTTTAGCACTGTGGGATGAACTGGTAGTACAGCATGGAATAAGCCAGACACGGGCCTGTCTTCAAGGAGTGTAAAATGTACTGGCAGACAGAGACAATCAATTGCAAAAATGTAAGTAGCTCTACAGTTATAATTTTGGTAGGTTCTGTGAAGGAATCTTTGTATCTATTTAAATTAACGTATAATATATATATTTATAGACATGATAGTGTTATTATTTCAATTTTGAAGGTAGCTGTGACAAAATTCTGGTGAGCAAAAAGAGGATGGTGCAAAGTTTCAGTTAATAGAAGTTTCTTACAGTAATAAAACAGTGGGTTTTTTTTTAGGTGTTCTATAGGCATTCTCTCACTGAATTTTTGTAGAAGACCTTTGTATATTCTTTCACAAGAATATAAGTGTTTATTGACCACTATGTGCCAGGCATGGTGTGAGTAAATGATGTTATAGAAAAGATTAAGACAGAAAACAGAGGGGGAGATTAAAAACATAATAGCATAAGAAAAAATTACAGTAAAATTACAATTAAAGTAATTACTGTAAATGAACAGTAAGTGGTCTGATAGATATAACAGGGACCAAAACTAGGGGTCAAGGAATCTTTAGACTAAGTATTAAAAGATAGGACTTAAAGGAGAGGTAACAAATTAAGAGAAGATACAATAGAAAACTATGAGATCTAGCATGATAAAATGAATTGAGATTAGAAAACTGCAGTAAAGATAGATTTTGTGAGCAGACTATTTCCATTTTACAGATGAAAAAACTGAGGCTGAGGAAAATTAGCAACCTGTCCAGGGTCAGTTATCTGTAAAGCTACAATTCAAAGATTTGAACTCAAGGCTATCTTAATCCCAAGTCTATTCTCTGAATCACAATGTTATGCCACCTCCTTGAGCTCTCTCCACTAGACAGAAACATATTTTAGTCAAGAATCCTACATTTATTCTATTACACACTTAAAAGAGCATGTCCTTATTATTTTTAATGACTAAATATAGAATTTTAATTATAAGACAGTTTCACACATTAAAAGCTACATAATAATTGGAAAACAATGATCCACACAATAGAGTATGAGTATTTGTTAATTCATAATTAATTTTATTGATCTCAAAATCCAAATCATTACTTACTTAAATCTTACAGTTTAGCAGTTTCTAATGGCCAAAATTTGCTTTACTGGTGATCAGCAGTAAAGAATCTGCCTACCAGTGCAGTAGTTGCCTCCTTGATCCCTGGGTCTGGAGGATCCCCTGGAGAAGGAAATAGCAATCCAGTCCAGTATTCTTGCCTGGGAAATCCTGTGGATAGAGGAAACTGGCAGGCTATAGCCCATAACGTAACAAAGAGTCTGACAAAACTTAGCAACTAAATAGCAACAACAATATTGACCAAAATAGTTGGAAGATTGCCAAATTCTGACTCCCTTTTGATCTCCAGGTAGTGAGCTCTTCATGTTTTTGTTTTACTTTGATTTCTCTCAGTCATTTCAATACAAAAAAATAATTCTTATGACAATATTTCTATGAGGGCCATGTCCCCATATCTTAGCACGTATCAATAGAGAGTTAGATGCAAAGTAGAGTTAACTGAATGCCTCCATCATAAGAAATGATGGACTGGATGAAGTAGAAGCCGGAATCAAGATTGCTGGGAGAAACATCAATAACCTCAGATATGCAGATGACAATGCCATTATGCCAGAAAGTGAAGAAGAACTAAAGAGCCTCTTGATGAAAGTGAAAGAGGAGAGTGAAAAAGTTGTCTTAAAACTCAACATTCAGAAAACTAAGATCTTGGCATCCGGTCCCATCACTTCATGGGAAATAGATGGGGAAACAGTGGAAGTAGTGACAGACTATTTTTGGAGGCTCCAAAGTCACTGAAGATGGTGACTGTAGCCATGAAATTAAAAGATGCTTGACTCTTGGAAGAAAAGTTATGACCAACCTCGACAGCATATTAAAAAGCAGAGACATTACTTTGCCAACAAAGGTCCCTCTACTCAAGGCTATGGTTTTTCCAGTAGTCATGTATGGATGTGAAAATTGGACTATAAAGAAAGCTGGGCACTGAAGAATTGATGCTTTTGAACTGCGGTGTTGGGGAAGACTCTTGAGAGTCTCTTGGACTGCAAGGAGATCCAACCAGTCCATTCTAAAGGAGATCAGTCCTGAATATTCATTGGAAGGATTGATGCTGAAGCTGAAACTCCAATACTTTGGCCACCTGATGCAATGAACTGACTCATTGGAAAAGACCCTGATACTGGGAAAGATTAAAGGCTGAAGGAGAAGGGGACATCAGAGAATGAGATGGTTGGATGGCATCACCGACTCAATGGACATGAGTTTGAGTAAACTCTGGGAGTTGGTGATGGACAGGGAGGCCTGGTGTGCTGCAGTCCATGGGGTCACAAAGAGTTGGACATGACTGAGTGACTGAACTGAATTCCTCCTTCCAGGAAGAATGAAGTGTTACAACGATCTAGGTAGAATAAATGCCCAGTCTGGCAGGATTACCATGTGCGTTGAGCCATCTCATCTCAGAATTGGACAAGATAAGAAAGGGACTCATTTCCAGCCTACTTTTATGTGCTTAAGCACCTGTCAACGTTGACACCTGGTGGTTATCTGGCACATAAAGGAAATGCTCTGCTGATGAGATACTTCTCAGAAGATTACTGCATTTGAGACATTCAGAGCCAGTCTGTTTCCTCTTCAATATAACTAGCCCATTGAACATTATTATTATTATTGATCTGTTGAAATATCACATTAACTATTAAAAACAGAATAACTATTATGTTACATTTGAGTTTTACTTCCTAATGGTCAGTGTAACTAAGGCTGTCTTTCTGATTCTACATCTACGAAAATGAGTAATGGTTCTTATAATGTTCTGCAGGCCATCCAAAGATGTTTACTCCAGTTATCTTGTGAGCTCCCTCTTCATCTTCCTTTTCAGGCTGACACATTTAGTTCCTATAAGCAACTTGTAGGAAATCTCTGAGTATGTTCCCAGTTCATTGTGTTCTAGAGAAGATGGACAGCTATGAATTCAACTGTTACAATGTATATTTTTCTAAGCTGTTTAGATTACAACATTCAAAAAGAAATTTTACTTAGAAGGTATATTGGTTTAAATAAGTGAAAAGTTCAAGGAAAAATCTTTCTTCAGGACCGGCTGGATACAGGCTGCTAGCAGTGAAGTCAGGGATGTGTAATTTCCACTTGACTCTTTATTGGTTTCATTCTCTGGCAGTGGCTCACTCACATTGCTCTGGCTTAGCAAACTATGGAAAGAGCACACTCATTTTCCAGTTCTAGCAAAATGCTTGGATTGCTATTGAGTTCCTGGCTTGTTCAGCTGAGTGTTTGGGTTATTCTGTTCCCTTTGGCCAGGCCTAAGTCATGTGACCATTCTAGGAGGCAACATCAGTTCAGTTCAGTTCAGTCGCTCAGTCGTGTCCTACTCTTTGCGACCCCATGAATCGCAGCACGCCAGGCCTCACTGTCCATCACCAACTCCTGGAGTTCACTCACACTCATGTCCATCGAGTCAGTGATGCAATCCAGCCATCTCATCCTCTGTCGTCCCCTTCTCCTCCTGCCCTGAATCCCTCCCAGCATCAGGGTCTTTTCCAATGAGTCAGCTCTTCGCATGAGGTGGCCAAAGTACTGGAGTTTCAGCTTCAGCATCAGTCTTTCCAATCAGTTCCACTCAAATTGCATGAACTGAAAAAGAAAAATAATGAGTTCTCTTATACCAGAAAAAGGAAGACTGGGCAGCTGAAAATACTGATATTCATTATACTGCAAAAAAGAGCCATAGTGGCAGCTTTTTAATGCCCTGTGATCCAACAGGGACATAAAATAAATTACCCTTTGGAGCATCTGAAAGTGGTGATAAGTGACTTTAAGTTAGAAGGCTAGTTTGAATTTGTCTAAAATTTGAATCTTTACATTCACCAGCATACGTCCGGTGCCTAGCACAGTGCTTTGGCCATAGTGGAGGCTCAGAAAATGTTTGTAAAATTGTTATTTAAGTTTTAAGCTAACATGATACCACAAAATGGTGACTTTATTTTCAAACATTATAATCAAGGCCCAAATATAAACTATGAATGAGTCAGATATCCATCAACAAAGTATAGACCTTCTTTGCATTCAATGTGCAAAGAAATTTACATAGATATTTTTTATTTAAAGTAGGAAAGGAGGATATATGGAGGTTGGGGGAAAAATGAAAGGAAAATGCTATGTGGTATCATGGAAAAATAGAGAAGGAAGGTGTATATCAGTAAAGCTTCTTAACTGTGAATAATACATTTAATTATTAAAACTGAAAGCGGAGAAAACATTCTGTTTACTTTGATTTTACACTCTTCCCCTTTTTATCTCAAACTGGAAGATGAAAATAGACAGGTTCATTGTAATTTTCTGAGCAGTCAGTTTCACTTTTTGATCACAGCATAGATTTTTCATGGGTTCACAAGGCAGAGAATTTGTTGATCCAATAAAAACAATTTCCATGGGTTTAATGTAAACTAATTTTTAAATTAATTTAATAATAGCTTTCTCACCAACATTAAAGTGTATGAAATTCATTTGCAAAATGAAACTGAAAGCTATACTCTTCCTTTTAACTTTTAAAAAATTAGTAAAATATAAAAGAAAATTTATCAATAATCATTTGCAAACGTATAACTTAAAAACAAGCCAATAAAGTAATTTAACCTTGTAAGTCTCATGCAAGAAACAAAACAACAAAATACTGATTTGGTGAATGATAAAGGTGGTAAGGATCAGTCTTTTTGAGAAGGTAATATTTTAAGTAAGACAAAAATGGGGAAAAGGAGTCTTCCATACAAAGAACAGAAAGAGATACATATCCTGGCAGTGAGAATAGCACATGCAAAGTTTCCAGGATCAAGTGACATTTGAAAATTTAATGAATTGTAAAAAGCCCAAAGTTGGCAGATAGTTTAATATGCAAAATAGAAAGAGTTCAAGTAACGCAGGACTTTACAGGCTATGGTAAAAGAATTTAAGTTTAATCTTAAGGACAAAGAATAAGAGGCATCTTTGGNAATTTAATGAATTGTAAAAAGCCCAAAGTTGGCAGATAGTTTAATATGCAAAATAGAAAGAGTTCAAGTAACGCAGGACTTTACAGGCTATGGTAAAAGAATTTAAGTTTAATCTTAAGGACAAAGAATAAGAGGCATCTTTGGCTTTAAAATAGGAGAATGTTATGATTTTATTATGTGTAATGTATGTATATAAATAATAAATTGAAATCATCAAAATATATGTGTTATGGGAACCCAATATTACCATCATTAAACAAAAACCTTAGTTCTCCCACATCCTTTGCTAGGATAGTGAAATGTTTTAACTACTGGAAAAACTCTCTAGATGCCCTAGACAGAAAATAGGTAAGATCTACTTCTCAAAATGATAACATAATCTCAGACTTGTTAAAGAGTCTTTAAATAAAGTTCTTGTATTAGTCATGAACAAAGGATATTTTCTTTAATTTATATATCAAATCAATAATGAAAAGTTCAGTTCAGTTCAGTTGCTCAGTCGTGTCCAACTCTTTGCGACTCCATGAATCGCAGCACGCCGGGACTCCCTGTCCCTTACCAACTCCTGGAGTTCACTCAGACTCACGTCCATCGAGTCAGTGATGCCATCCAGCCATCTCATCCTCTGTCGTCCCCTTCTCCTCCTGCTCCCAATCTAAGAAATATATAAAAATAAACAAATGATAAGAAGAGTTCATAAAAAGAAAAATGTAAATGGTAAACAGAATTTTGAAATAATCCTTAAGCTTACCTATTATTTAGCTTTTTATTATAGCCAACTAACAATGTTGTGATAGTTTTAGGTGGAAAAAAAAGAGACTCAGCCACACCTATACATGTGTTCATTCCCTCCCAATATTCTGGCCCACCTAGGCTGCTGCTACATAATATTGAGCAGAGTTCCCTGTGTACAGAGTAGACCTTGTTGGTTACTTATTTTAAATGCGAAAACAACGCTTAAGCTTATAAATCAATAAAGGCAAATAAAAACACAAGGTTAAGTTCAGTTCAGTCACTCAGGTGTGTCTGACTCTCTGTGACCCCATGAATTGAGGCACACCAGACTTCCCTGTCCATCAACAACTCCTGGAGTTCACTCAGACTCATGTCCATTGAGTCGGTGATGCCACCAGCCATCTCATCGTCTGTCATCCCCTTCGCCTTCTGCCCCAAGTCCCTCCAGGCATCAGAGTCTTTTCCAATGAGTCAACTCTTTGCATCAGGTGGCCAAAGTACTGGAGTTTCTTTCAGCTTTAGCATCATTCCTTCCAAGGAACACCCAGGACTGATCTCCTCTAGAATGGACAAGTTGGATCTCCTTGCAAGGGACTCTTGAGAGTCTTCTCCAACACCACAATTCAAAAGCATTAATACTTTGGGACTCAGTTTCTACACAGTCCAACTCTCACATCCATACATGACCACAGGAAAAACCATAGCCTTCGCTAGACAGACCTTTGTTGGTAAAGTAATATTCCTGCTTTTGAATATGCTGTCTAGATTGGTCATAACTTCCCTTCCAAACAGTAAGCATCTTTTAATTTCATGGCTGCAATCACCATCTGCAGTGATTTTGGAGCCCCCCAAATATAAAGTCTGACACTGTTTCCACTGTTTCCCCATCTGTTTCCCATGAAGTGATGGGACCAGATGCCATGATCTTCGTTTTCTGAATTTTAAGTTTTAAGACAACTTTTTCACTCTCTTTCACTTTCATCAAGTGGCTTTTTAGTTCCTCTTCACTTTCTGCCATAAGGGTGGTGTCATATACATATCTGAGGTTATTGATATTTTGCCTGACATTCTTGATTCCAGCTTGTGTTTCTTCCAGCCCAGCGTTTCTCATGATGTACTCTGCATAGAAGTTAAATAAGCCTTGATGTACCCTTTTTCCTATTTGGAACCAGTCTGTTGTTCCATATCCAATTCTAACTATTGCTTCCTGACCTGCATATAGGTTTCTCAAGAGGCAGGCCAGGTGGTCTGGTAGTCCCATCCCTTTCAGAATTNTTTCTGGAGCTATTTCTCTACTGATCTCCAGTAGCATATTGGGCACCTACTGACCCAGGGAGTTCCTCTTTCAGTATCCTATCATTTTTCCTCTTCATACTATTCACGGGGTTCTCAAGGTAAGAATACTGAAGTGGTTTGCCACTCCCTTCTCCAGTGGACTACATTCTGTCTTTCCTCTCCACCATGATCTACCCACCTTGGGTGGCACCACATGGCATGGCTTAGTTTCATTGAATTAGACAAGGCGTGATCCATGTGATTAAAATGACTTTTTTTCTGTATTATGGTTTCAGCCTGTCTGCCCTCTGATTCCTCTTGCAACACCTACTGTCTTACTTGGGTTTCTCTTACCTTGGACGTGGGGTATCTCTTCACAGCTGCTCCTTGCCTATGTCTATTATACATAGATTTATATATTGTTTATTTAGCTACAACATATATTTAACAGCTATTACTCCCTTACATTTTTAGACAAATCATTTAATGTTCAAAAAAACTAAAAACAATCACCCAACTAAATTTTAATATGCCCAATTAGATTGTAAGCATTTTTTTATTTGTATGTTTACAATTTATTTTGTGAAGATTGATTTTGTATTTAGATGAAATTGCTTGCTCTTAATTCCAAGTTTTCTTGTGCATAGACAGTAAGTGAATCAATAGCTTTTATTATCCTAGTTCCAGTAGCAGAAGAATTTCACAGACTCTCAAAATATAAATTTTGTGTGTCATAAGATAATTTGGGCTTCCCTGATGGCTCATTAGTAAAGAATCTGCAATGCAGGAAATGTGAGTTCAATCCCTGAGTCAGGAAGATCACCTGGAGAAGGAAATGCTGGCTCATTTCCTTATTCTTGCCTGGAAAATCCCAAGGACAGAGGACTCTGGTGGGCTACCCTTCCATGGGGTTGCAAAGCACTTGAAGACAATTTAGCAACTAAACAACAACAAGATACTTCAAATAAAATGTCAAAAAAAATTAATTTTCATAAATATGATGTTTCATCTTATTCATGTAATCTAAGTAAAGTTTTAAGATATTCATTAATTCAGTGGTGATATATGACATTATTTTGAATGCTAATATAAACTCAGTTAATCCTCAAAATTGAAAATGATTTTTTTTGGAATGACAATGTGGATATTGCTGGGGTCCAGCCCTGGTGGATCCAGGGAATTCAAAGAGGGGACGGAGTAGGCAAGGAAAGACTTATTTACTGAGAGATATAAAGAGAGATTAGGAAAGAATAGCATAGTGGGAAAATAAGTGGAGAAAAGAGGCTAAATAACTTGGTTTATGTGGAAAACCAATAAAGTTCCAAGACAAGGAACTTGCACCATCTATGTAGGCCACGGGCACCCACTTGAATAGCAGAGGGTGCCCTGCTTTGGGCTCCCTTTAGCGTGGGTCTTCGAAGCCAGGACAAATAAGTAGACACGGTGAGCCTCCAAGTTCCAGATGGGGATTCAGGCAGAAAAGGCGGGAAAGAACGACATGGGGGAGCCAAGCATTGGTGCCAGACCCAAGACCCACAACTTTATTTTCAAAAGCAGCTTATATACCCCAAGTTGTACATAAAGAAATAATGGAATATGCAGAGTTAGGCAGGGGCAGCAGTCCTGACCCTTATTGAGACTAGGCTTTCCTTTTGCATACCTTCCTGTATACAAAAGGTCTCAGGTGGTTTACATTATCTTCTGGCCAGGAGGCCTTGTTAATATTTTTATGGCTCTCTTTCTAGATAAATATCTATCAACCAGAAAACTATTTTCCCCTGAAGTGTTTTTCCATAATCTTCATCACCCTCAAAATACTAAATAAAGTTATATTCCTGTAGAACAAAGGTGCAGTGGGTTATAACAAAGAAAGTACTTAACTCAAAGATCTAATGTTGCTAATGCCAGGGTGACCACCTGTTTTTTCTACATAACAATTATATCAACAAATAAAAGTTATGAAAATTTGGCAGCAAGTATTGGCTCAACAAATGAAACCCTTAATCAGTCCTATTCTAATGATTTGACTCCTCAGAAGCCCCTACATTCCTAGGATGTTTTAAGCTTCCTGTGCCTATCACGGTCAGATGGCCACAAACAATCACATGTGCAGATATAAGAGTCTGGCAAGCAGGCTAGAAGGCCATCAGAGGGGTTTTTGGATTGAAACATTCTTATTATACCCAGGAGACTTATCTAAAAGCTCTAAATTAACTTTTTCCACAAAAAGGTTGGGGGTGTCAGCCCCCTGTTAATGTCAGAAGAGTAGGTGGAAAGCATAACACAGTAAAGCAGGCAGACTCTGGTTTTAGGGGGTAAATGCTCAGGAACAGGGGGTCTCCTGAGGCTCAATCCCTGCTTTGCATATGCTGAGCCTCCTTCCTCATGAGCTTTGCCATGGGCGGAGTTCCTCACACTGGCTCCTGGCATCATGCAATTTTGGGTAGGGCACATTATGAAGCAAAACCAGTTCAGTTCAGTCACTCAGTTGTGTCCAACTCTTTGTGACCCCATGAATCA
>SJYW01056750.1:0-12401 GCA_006410735.1 Raphicerus campestris
GGAGACAGTCAATGGAAATGGACAAAGAGATGGACCATCATATTTAAATTAAATATGATAAAAGTCAAAAATTCTAATGGAAAAGTGTACAATATACATGAAGAAAGGAAAAGATCAAGAGCGATATGGAAGTTATAAAAAAGGAAATATTACTTGTGATAGATAAATCAAGATAACTTATATAATTAATGCTTATAATACTTTAAATGTAGTTCTAATGTGTAACACAAAACATATTCCCAGTTAATGGAAAATAAGACACAGTTTAAGTGTTACTTAAATACAGTAAGTTAAAAAAATAAAACTATGTGACACCTCATTCAAGATGACTAAGGGAACACAAGAGATATACCCCCTAATTTCTGAAATTCCATTTTAAGGATAGATGATTTAAAAAGAGAATAAACTCAAAGAACAAAGAGAGAAACATATTGGAAGTTGAAGCCATATGGAAAAAGCAGTAAGTGATTTCAAAGATCCAAGAAAACCAAATTCTAATCTAACAAATTCTAACAATGAAATTTGAAAATACCTAGGATGACCCAGTGCATTCTGAGGAGCCAATGACTCAGGAATTGGTAGTATTAAGTACTTATGGAAGTTGGAATAAAAGTGGTAGAATAAAAGCAGGAAGATTAGTCAAAAAACTAATCTCCAGATCACCTCCTTTCATCTGCAAAGCTNTATGGAAAAAGCAATAAGTGATTTCAAAGATCCAAGAAAACCAAATTCTAATCTAACAAATTCTAACAATGAAATCTGAAAATACCTAGGATGACCCAGTGCATTCTGAGGAACCAATGACTCAGGAATTGGTAGTATTAAGTACTTATGGAAGTTGGAATAAAAGTGGTAGAATAAAAGCAGGAAGATCAGTCAAAAAACTAATCTCCAGATCACCTCCTTTCATCTGCAAAGCTGAGAACTTGCTGCCTCCCTTCCTCACATGTATACCAGCTAGGCAGATGAATGTTGGTTCATTAATATGAGAAGACAAATTAGAATATCTCTGATCTGAGTTGAAGTTCAGAGTATTATACTAAAAACAGAAAACTGAGGGAAAATTTAGACACTAAATGTATTTGCCACCCCATGGACTGTAGCCCCAGGCTCTTCTGTCCATGGGAATTCTCCAGGCAAGAATACTCGAGTGGGTTGCTATGCCATCCTGCAGGGGATCATCCCAACTCAGGGATCAAAGCCAAGTTTTCCTCATTGCAAGCAGATTCCTTACCATCTGAGCCACAAGGGAAGCCCTATTATCTCATCAGAATTTCAAAACTGAAAGTTTTAATTTTGTACTGCAAGCTACTTGAGTCCTGGAAGTCTGGCCAGCCCACAGAAAAGCTCTGAAGAATTTGCCTAGGGTGCAGCATTGGCAGATTACCCCACAGGGAAGCCCATGGTCTATTCCATATGCACAGAGAACCCAGTTGGATTTTTATTGCCCCTCTTTTAAATATGAACCTAGTGTCAAAAATGAACAGACATTTGAAGCATACATCTATTATGAAAGATAAAGGCCAAGATGAATAGAAATAAGTAACAGAGAAAATAGATTGCAAAGAGAGATGAAAATCACACAGGCATACACACACAACTGGATAGATACTATCAGAGAAATAAGAAGAATATGAATATATTGAAAAAAAGAAACATTCAGAGAAAAAATAAATGAATCTCTGGAAAATAGATATATGATGTTAGAGATGAAAACATCAGCAATATAAATGGGAGATAAAGCTGAGGAAACTTCCCAGGAAGTAGAATAATTAGATAAAAAATAGTAAATTTTTAAAAATAATAAGCTAGAGGACCAATCTGGGGTTTTTAACATCCAAATAATAGTTGATTCAAACACAGACAGCATAGAAATGGAGAGAGAGGAAGAAAAAGACAAAACAATTCAAGAAAATATTGTAGGTCTCAGACTCATGATTCCACGTTGAAATACTCTCCTGGTGCCCAGCGCAATAGATGAATATTGTCAAAATCAGTAAGATTGTCTTATACAGTCAATCAGGTTGTAAACTGCACAACTTTAGGGGCAAGTGTCATTGATAATATGAATGAACTTCCTTTGACATGTGCCTTTTGCAAAGGTGCCTTGGATTTTTGTAGTGCAGCAGTTCTTCTCAGCAATGTACCCCACACTGAAATTTTAGAAAGCAGAATGAAAAAAGAGCCTCCATGAGATTTCTGAGGTAGAAGACTTCATGTGAAGACAGACTTCTCAAGAACAATACTGAGACCTAGAAAACAATGGAGGAATGTCTTAAAAGACTCAGCAAAAAATGTTTTCCCACGGACAATCCTATAAGAAGTCAAGTGATTATGCATGACCACCAAACACACACATACACAAAGATATTCTCATTCTTGCGAATTAGGAAGTGTGACTCCATGCTTAGGCTTAGGAAGCTCCTGGGTACTGATACAGCAAAATCGGGATGAAAAACAGAAATATGGAAAAATAAGATCCAGGAAACTGGAAATACAAATTGAGAGAGATTAATAGAATTTTACAGTGATGGTGTGGGGAGATATCAATATAAAAACCATCAAACCTAGGAATGAACCAATCTAGGTTGGAACAAGAAAATTCTGGAAAGAATTTCTTCAAAAAAATGTGAAATTTATAGTAAAACTGGGCTTCCCCGATAGCTCAATTGGTAAAGAATCTGCCTGCAATGCAGGAGACCTTTGTTTGATTCCTGGGTCAGGAAGAAGCCCTGGAGAAGGGACAAGCTATACACTCCAGTATTCTTGGGCTTCCCTTGTGGCTTAGCTGGTAAAGAATCTACCTGCAATTTGGGAAACCTTGGTTTGCTCCCTGGGTTAGGAAGATCCCCTGGAGAAGGGAAAGGCTACCCACTCCAGTGTTCTGGCCTGGAGACTTCCATGAACTGTATACTCCATAGGATCACGAAGAGTTGGACATGGAACAACGTTCACTCACTCATAGAAAAACTGTGACTAAATGATAAGCAAGCATACATGCTGAGTTGTTTCAGTCGTGTTAGACTCTTTATGACCCTGTGGACTGTAGCCCACCAGGCTCCTTCTCATCAGAGATCTCAAAATCTCTGATGTATCAGAGATTCTCCAGGCAAGAATACTGGAGTGGATTGCCATTCCTTCCTCTGGGGGATCTTCCTGACCCAGAGATCAAACTTTCATCTGCCTAAATCTTCTGCACTGAAGGCAGATTTTTACCCACTGAGCCTAGGAAACCCACAAATGATGTCAGAGGTGTCTGTAAAATTAGGGAACAAATTGGGGCTAAATAAGTGTGTGTGTGGTTTAGTTGCTAAGTTGTGTCTGACTCTTGCAACCCTATGAACTGTAGCTTGCCTAGCTCCTCTATCCATGGTATTTCTCAGGGGAGAATACTGGAATGGGTTGCCTTTCCTTCTCCAGGGACTCTTCCCAATCCAGAATCAAACCTGGGTCTGATGTGTTTGGAAAACTAAACATTTTAAAAGGGCAATTATTAACTCTAAGAAAAATAAACATGCCCAAGAATGAAAAGTATTCAAGGCATGCTACAGGGCTCATTTGGCAAGGCAGTCATATAATCATAATAGCTATCTTAATATGAATATTAAATATTCATCTTAATAAAATTAAAATAGAAGGATAATAGCAACATGGGGAGATAGAGAGGGAAGGGATGACAGGGTTATGCATAAAAGAGAGTCAGTCTTCCTCTTCCATATTAAGAAGTAAATTGATAAAGATAAAAAAAGAAAAATTCAAAAATAGTAGAGATGTAGAGGTAATACTAACTGAGAAGGCAGTGGCAACCCACTCCAGTACTCTTGTCTGGAAAATCCCACCATGGACGGAGGAGTCGGGTGGGCTGCCGTCTATGGGGTCGCACAGAGTTGGACACGACTGAAGCAACTTAGCAGCAGCAGCAGCAGCAGCAGAGGTAATAAGAGTAAGAGTTGCAAATGGTTGCCTCTAAAGTGGGAAGCAGAGAGTGCGATTGTGGTACACTTGTTTTAAAAGGTCTGTGGCACTATTGCTATTTCTCTCTTTAAAATGTGTGTGCAGAGTATGAAAACCTGCTCCAGAGATTGCCTGTGGGGTCTTCTAAGTAGTCATTAGTTGTACCAATTGTATTAGTATTTATGGTAGCTGTATATCCTTGCATGGTTTGGTTCCTCAGTGCCTGATATGCATTTCTGTTTCTTTCTTAAAATTGTCAACTGATTGTTCAGTCAATTTGCTTAATTCTTATTAGTCTTGGTCCCTAAGATGAGACACTGTAGCTTCAATGAACGGACCTTCAATCTCTGGACTTTATTTGACAATGTTCTATCAGAAACGACAGTGGTGATACTTTAAGTGATTTCAAGCACCTCTACCTAGAACTTCATAGCTCATTGAATCCTGTCATTTGGACTATAGCATTTTTTCAGTTNTATGAAAACCTGCTCCAGAGATTGCCTGTGGGGTCTTCTAAGTAGTCATTAGTTGTACCAAATGTATTAGTATTTATGGTAGCTGTATATCCTTGCATGGTTTGGTTCCTCAGTGCCTGACATGCATTTCTGTTTCTTTCTGAAAATTGTCAACTGATTGTTCAGTCAATTTGCTCAATTCTTATTAGTCTTGGTCCCTAAGATGAGACACTGTGGCTTCAATGAACGGACCTTCAATCTCTGGACCTTATTTGACAATGTTCTATCAGAAACGACAGTGGTGATACTTTTAAGTGATTTCAAGCACCTCTACCTAGAACTTCATAGCTCATTGAATCCTGTCATTTGGACTATAGCATTTTTTCAGTTAAATTTTTCAGGTAAAAATCTGTGGAGTGGACTAGAAACCTGGATTTGTGCTTTGGCTTCAGAACTTATTTTTTCTATGATGTTTGGCCATAGCTTAACCAAGCTAAGCAAAGTTTATTGATTTTATAAAGTGATATCAGTAGTATTACCTACCACAAATGATGAAAAGTTAAAATAATGCATGTAATGAGTTTATTGCAACAGTTGGCATTTAGTTAGTTCAAAAGATGTATTAGCTAGTACTTTTATTGCCTTCTGAGATCCAAGCTTAAACATCTATCATTCCCCCTAAATTCCTCAGCCACTCTATTAGCCTACGGTACTTGGTTTCCAGATCCACCAACTGCCTCACATCTTAGAAATTTGGAGTTTGTGGAAATAGAACCAGAGGGGCTGTCTGTGGTTTTTCAAAAGTCTTTGAAACAAGTATGCAGATTGGATTTAAACAGTCAGCTTGAATTANTGGTACTTAGTTTTCAGATTCACCAACTGCCTCACATCTTAGAAATTTGGAGCTTGTGGAAATAGAACCAGAGGGGCTGTCTGTGGTTTTTCAAAAGTCTTTGAAACAAGTATGCAGATTGTATTTAAACAGTCAGCTTGAATTACCTATAAGGAAAAAATTTCAGCACTCACAAACATCTGTAAAAATGACAACAACAACAAAAAAAGATCATGATGAAATATAGTGAAAGNCGGTACTTGGTTTCCAGATCCACCAACTGCCTCACATCTTAGAAATTTGGAGTTTGTGGAAATAGAACCAGAGGGGCTGTCTGTGGTTTTTCAAAAGTCTTTGAAACAAGTATGCAGATTGGATTTAAACAGTCAGCTTGAATTACCTATGAGGAAAAAATTTCAGCACTCACAAACATCTGTAAAAATGACAACAACAACAAAAAAAGATCATGATGAAATATAGTGAAAGCAAACTAAAATTCGAAAGGTATGTGATGGTTTAGTTGCTAAGTCATGTTGGACTCTTTGCGACCCCCTGGACTACAGCCTGTCAGGGTCCTCTGTCCACGGGATTCTCCTGCATTCCAGACAGATTCATTACCAACTGCTCTACAAGGGAAGCCTCCTCCAAAGGTATAATTTTGGCTTTTAATTTAAATATATTTTGTCTCTGCATAGCATTCAGGTAAAGACACAGAACCTGAATGGAAGACAAATATATTAATACAAAGAAAGTGTTATTTGCTCAGTCATGTCCTATTCTTTGCAGCCCCGTGGACTGCAGCCTGCCAGGCTTCTCTGTCCATGGAATTTTCCAGGCAAGAATAGTGGAGTGGGTAGCCATTCCCTTCTCCAGGGGAGAAAATCCCTTTCTGATCCAGGGATCAAATCTGAGTCTCCTGCACTACAGACGGATTCTTTACTGTCTGGGCCACCATGTGGGCAAATATACAAAGAAAATGAGAATAAAAAATCCTGCCCCAATCTGGAAATGGGGAACGGCAATAAACATAAGATTTTAAGAATAAAGTTATCCAGCTTTAAGAACAGTGTAAATCCTCATATATAACTCAAACACTCACTAATAATCTAAGATGCGGCTGCAACTTGATTGCACCTGCATTCTCAGAGTCCTGAAGGTCATTGCTTAAAAAAAAAAAAAAAAAAAAAGATGTTGTGGACAAGCAACGAGGAATTGTATAAAGGCAGAGGAACTATAGATTTTATAAACACAGTTTTAACTTGGGTCAACGTGTCTCACAGGGTATTTCTGCATTAAGATGCACCTACAGTTCTGGATAATGTACCAATAAAAGATACATTATGACATTTTAAAGTTGAATCACAACTCATTTGTTTAATTATTTAAACATTGTGCTTATGCAATAATAAAAGCATTTATCTGGTAAATTAATGTGTTATACGTTCTTCTTTCCCCCACTCTTGGATTGGAATCCAAAAATTAGCTTGAGACATAAATGAAAAGGGTACTTAGACTGCCATCTAGTACACATTTTTCTGTATAGCATAATTTCCAAAGCTGTTTGAATAACATCTCTAGCACTGGAACAAACACACACTCAAAACACAATTACTTTTTTTTTATGTATTGAAAATTGTATATGAAACATCCTTTTTACTCTTTGACCTAAATTCTTCTCCTAAATAATAATCTGTTAATGTGCCATTCTGTCTATCAGTTTATTAGTACTTTATTCACTTGGTCCAGATAAAGAATTTCATTCTACTAGGGATTTTCTTCAAAAGCTTCAGTTGAAATATTTTTACTAACCTATTTTTTTCCTTCTCTAGAAAGTATACAAGGATTTGAGGCAGGAGTCTCTCAGGATTCAACATGCTTTGTATTCAGTAAAAAGATTTCCCTTCTACAGTGAGAAAGAACTGTAGCCCAGCAGGCACCTCTGTTTATGGGGATTCTACAGGCAAGAATACTACAGTGGCTTGCCATGCCCTCCTGAAGGGGATCATCCCAACCCAGGGATCAAACCCAGGTCTTCTGCATTGCAGACAGAGTCTTTACTGTCTGAGCCACCAGGGAAGACCAAAAATACTCCAAGGGCTCTTCCCCACCCAGGAATTGAACTGAGTTCTCCTGCATTGCAGGCAGATTCTTTAACAACTGAGCTACCAAAGAAGCCTGATCTCAGGGAATTTTAATTTGAGAAGATAAGTTCAAGATAACAGTCTTGTCTAGGCCACCAAAATGATTCTAAGCCAAGCACATTCCATTCTTTCAAAACCATCATTAGCACCTTTTGGTTACATCTCACCTCATGACTTATTTCAATTTAAAAAGGTTGTAAGGATTTAAATACTAAAAGAAACAAAACCAATTATTTATATATACATTAAGATATATGAAATTAGCTAAAGCTAGATTCCCCAAAAAAAGGAAAACAATTGCTTTAATTATATTTGCTTTAAGTACATTTAATTATAATTGCTTTAAATATATTTCTTAGCACAAAGAAATAAATATTCAATTCAATAAATGAGTCAAATTGTCATATTATTCAATTAGTATAAATTTTATTGCAATTTATCTTCCTTGCTTGCAATTAGATGCTGTCTTAAATTGATGTAAACAATTTCTTGCTCTCTCTTTTGGCCACACTGCGTAGTTTGTGGGATTTTAGCTTTGAGCCCAGGGATTGAAACCTGAACCCAGGCACTTGGCAGTGAGAGGATAGAGTCCTAAGCACTGGACCACCAGGAAATATGGTCCAAAATTATTATTTTAAGTGTGTTTAAATTATATGCTATTATGCATATCCATTGTTAATTATCCAAATATTTTGATGGCAAAATGGCAGTTAAAAGTCAACATTTTATAAAGACTCTTTTTGTAAACATTTATTTTAGTTTTTTAACATTATTTATTTAGTTTGTTAGCATGGCTGCACTGGGTTTCACTGCCACTCATGGGCCCTTTCTAAGTATGGTGAGTGGGGGGCTACTGTCTAGTTGCTGTGTGTAGGCTTCTTATTGCAATAGCTTCTCTTGTTACTGAGTACAGGCTCTAGAGTGTAGGCTTAGTACTTGGGGTGTATGGGCTTAGTTGCCCTGAGGCATGTGCAGTCGTCCCAGACCAGAGCTTGAACCCATGTCCCCTGAATTGACAGCTGGATTCTTAACCACTGGACTACCAGGGAAGCCCTATTCTTGAAACTTACTGTGGGTTTAGTAACCTTCATCTTCTAAATCTCCCCAAAATAAAAAATAAACACAATCAAAATGAGAAAATGATTTGCACTGATTCTTAGAGGTTGACTAATATCTGAGAACATGATATGAATAATTTATTTGCAAAATTTTCAAATTAGTATTATTCAGGCTGCAGAATATTTCTTTCAATAAATAATTGAATGTATATGATTCCATCTTTTATCAGGGTGTATAGGCAATAATTGATTAAGATTATTAAAGCCATGAAAGTTGGGTTCATCTTGTAACTTAAATGCCATCATAAGATATAGCATCTAAGACACTAGAACTCTGAGGAAGTATATAAGGGTGGATATAAAATAGATAACTCAGACTGGCAGTGAATTTGCCTGCAATGTAATTTTTTAGCTTTACAACTAAGATAAAAAGAAAGGAATATTAGGGGAGAATATTTATTACTTGAAATTTTTTATATAAAATTCCATTCTGTGGCTTCTTTTGAAAAATTGATTATATTACAACAGAAGTCCACTTTTCTACATGGTGACAGAGGAAACTGAATAGTCATAGCCCTATTCAGGCAGGACAGGCAGGCTCACAGGTCACCACCCACTCTCGACTGTATTATCCTAATACGTTCTCTCATCTGCATGGCCATATGGGCATATTATCCCAATTTTATATCTAAGGAGAAAGAAGGAAAATGTTCGGAATTTGAAATACTGCGGTTTGGATCAAGTTCTTGGAGGAGCTGAGACTGCTGTAAGACATCAGTATTGGAGGGAAAGACTAAAACAAAAATATCCACATTGATGGTCAAAGTACAGAAAGTCACTTTTTCAAGAATACAAGCAACTGGAAATAAGTAGGATGTGTTTTTATAGAACCTTTTAATGTTCATTTTAATTTCCTTTCAATGTGCTTTGATACCCAAAACATTCATAATCTTTTACTCTTTATATTTCATCTATTTCTAAGTCATTGAAATTGGTGGTCCATGTGGTGAACATAAAGCAACTTAGTATTGAGCAGAATATTCATTTAACCAAGCAAAACATTTCCCTTAAAGATTCATGTACAAAGACTATAGTTTGAAAGAATTACATAGTTTTAAAAAAAATCCTGTAAATTATTCTTTTCCTAAGGTACATACAAGTTGTTTATACAATAAAAGTGTCACAATGGAAGAATAATAAACTGTATTTTATGCCATGGTTGGGTTATAGAAATTAAGCTCCTTATATTTTCAAGTCCATTAGAATATTTTGATTCAAAGTGAAAGCTATATTGCTAAAGCATTAAGTTTACTTTAGCCTTGAAGTGAATACCTATCTGGTATTGTTAAAATAATAAGATTTGGAAAATTCTCCTGCTCTTCATGTTTATTCACTTAAAAACTCAAACAGAATTATTTTCCTGTGAATAAATGTTTAAACTGATGATTATACACATAAGAAACTGGAAACAAAATAGATTTCTTAAAGAAATTATTTAATGGGAAGTGTACCTTTGTATACCTGACATAGAAGAAATGACTAAAACTTAATATTTAAACAAAAGACTGTTTGAAGACCAGTCTTAAGAATCTGGTTGAAATATACCAGAATGACAGATGAATTTAGAAAGGAGAAATATGTATTTCATCTGTATGTTAATTTTTACACAGCAAAAGAAACAAAGGAAGCCAGGAAATAGATTATTCTCTAAGAATTTTACTGAGTGTGTCCTAATTCACTTCTGGGTGTGCATTTGGTGACCATAAGTATATGATTAGTAAGTATATGATTCAAAAGTATAATTCATATACCCTGATATCAAATATATATAGAGAGAAATCTATTTTAAAACCCAATTGCTAATTATACCTATCTTTGTGCATAGTTTAATAATGTAAAAAATGCTTGTGTTGTGTGCTTAGTCATGTCTGACTCTTTGTGACCCCTGGACTGTAGCCTGCCAGGCTCCTTTGTCCATGGGAATTCTCCAGGCAAGAATACTAGGATGGGTTGCCATGCCCTCTTCCAGGGGATCTTCCCAACCCAGGAATTGAACTGGGTTCTCCTGCATTGCAGGCAGATTTTGAACCAGTTAAGCTACCAAGGGAGCTCCCCACTCTCCCACCCCCGCCAAAAAAAAAATCTTTCATTGAGTCAAATTAATTCAAGAAGGAGTTTTTAACTACCCAGTTAGTATATAGCAGGAACTGTATTATATACGGGAGATAACAAAATAAATACTCTATGGCATCTGTTATCAAATTGTTCACATTCAAAAATTGGCATCTACCAATCTGGGAGATGGTGTGGACCTTTCACTGTGAAAGCATATATTCTAAATTTTTAATTTATATGTGTCATCATGAAGACTACAATTCATCACTTTCCATTATGAAACTTGTACCTAGATCCACGGCTTATCTTTTATTCTAAGTCCACTTTTATTCCCAAAGAAAGGCAATGCCAAAGAATGCTCAAACTACTGCACAACTGCACTCATCTCACACGCTAGTAAAGTAATGCTCAAAATTCTCCAAGCCAGGCTTCAGCAATATGTAAACTGTGAGCTTCCTGATGTTCAAGCCGGTTTTAGAAAAGGCAGAGGAACCAGAGATCAAATTGCCAACATCCACTGGATCACTGAAACAGCAAGAGAGTTCCAGAAAAAACATCTATTTCTGCTTTATTGACTATGCCAAAGCCTTTGACTGTGTGGATCACAATAAACTGGAAAATTCTGAAAGAGATGGGAATACCAGACCACCTGACCTACCTCTTGAGAAACCTGTATGCAGATCAAAAACAACAGTTAAAACTGGACATGGAACAACAGACTGGTTCCAAATAGGAAAAGGAGTACATCAAGACCGTATATTGTCCCCCTGCTTATTTAACTTATATGCAGAGTACATCATGAGAAACTTTGGGCTGGAAGAAGCACAAGCTGGAATCAAGATTGCTAGGAGAAATATCAATAACCTCAGATATGCAGATGACACCACCCTTATGGCAGAAAGTGAAGAGGAACTAAAAAGCCTCTTGATGAAAGTGAAAGGGGAGAGTGAAAAAGTTGGCTTAAAGCTCAGCATTCAGAACACGAAGATCATGAATCTGGTCCCATCACTTCATAGGAAATAGATAGGGAAACAGTGGAAACAATGTCAGACTTTATTTCTGGGGGCTCCGAAATCACTGCAGATGGTGACTGCAGCCATGAAATTAAAAGACACTTATTCCTTGGAAGAAAAGTTATGACCAACCTAGATAGCATATTAAAAAGCAGAGAGGTGGGGTGGAAAAAGATGGTGGAGGAATAGGACGGGGAGAACACTCCCTCCCTCACTACTTCATCAAAAGAACATTTCAAGCTGAATAAACTCCACAAAACAACTTCTGAATGCTGGCAGAGGACATCAGGCATCCAGCAAAGCAGATCATCGGCTACAAAAACAGGTAGGAACAAATCTAAGGGACGAGAAAAAAGACAAAGGAGGTAGGGAGGGAGCCCTGTTCCCAGGAAGGGAATCCTGTCCCGGGAAGTGACTGTTAAGAAGAAAGAGCTCCAATCTCCAGGAAACTCTCACACAGCCGTTCCTAGGTTGAACCTGGGAAGCACGGAAGGCAACGTGACAGGAAGGAAAAATGGGTGATTAAAAACAAGGGAATACGAATCCAGCAGCGGGTCCCCAGCGGATAGGCAGCGCAAGCGCCTGCAGCCGGGCGAGTGGGGGCTGGGCAGGGAGGAGCGGGACCCGGCAGCCGCAACCCGCCAGCCGCGACCCTGCAGCCGCAGTTTTCTGGCAGGCAGACCGCGGGGAAAAGCAGACTTTGGGGATTTTTCGCGAGAGTCGGGTCATAACGCGGCCAGAATCGGGTCCGTGTGTGGCCAGGGCAGTCTGGCATGGACTGGCGCCAGACTGTGAGATAATAATCACCACGCAGAACGCTCGCGACAGTCCCG
>SJYW01056755.1:11430-22859 GCA_006410735.1 Raphicerus campestris
CTGGGTTGGGAAGATTCCCTGGAAGAGGGCACAGCAACCCACTCCAATATTCTTGCCTGGAGAATCCCATGGACAGAGGAGCCCGGTGTGCTACTTTCCATCAAAGGTTTCATAAGCTGTCACGTCTTCGACTATCAACATGGGGTCTGACTCATCAATCTTCTTCATTTCAACTCTTCTCTCAGTTTTTATTTGCATAGTATCCACTGTCCAAAGCAGATCATCTTCTCAGCAAGCCAATCATCAAAAAGTTATTTTTCTTATAAATTTTACCATATTTTTTCAAGCCAACCAATACCATTCCACCTCCTATATAGTCTGTACTTTTATTTGCATATCACATCCACTTTGACATCAGTCACTGTTAAGCCTATAATCCTTGTTCCTGATCCATCAGTGTCTTATCTCTTCTCTCTGAGGATAAATTCACTTTTTGGTAACTGATATTGCCAACTTTTGATTCATTTCTTTTCGTGTTATCCTATAAAATGCTGTTGAATTGATCTTGCTACAGTCTATGTCTAAGCACACTGCACTCCACAAAAATTCTTCATCTCTCCCACTGCTTTACAAATTACGTGTAAACTTTCCAGCTGGGTCTTCATGTCATATCCCACACCTACATTCTCAGCTTTATCTTTCATAGTTTATCAGCATTACTAATATATTATAATTAAAGTGAAAGTGTTAGTTGCTCAGTTGTGTCCAACTCTTTGTGATCCTATGGACTATATCTCCTCTGGATCCTCTGACCATGGGATTCTCCAGGCAAGAATACTGGAGTGGGTAGTCGGCTATTCCCTTCTCCACAGGATCTTCCTGATCCAGGAATAGAATGCCAGTCTCCCGCATGGCTGGCAGATTCTTTACCATCTGAGCCACCAAGGAAGTCCAACGGTGATTGCATCCACGAAATTCAAAGACGCTTGCTCCTTGGAAGAAAGCTATGATAAAACTAGACAGCATATTAAAAAGCAGAGACATCACTTTGCTAGAAAAGTCTGTATAGTGAAAGCTATGGTTTTTCCACTAGTCATGCATGGATGTGAGAATTGGACCATAAAGAATGCTGAGCAGAGAACTGATGCTTTAGAATTGTGGTGCTGGAGAAGGCTCTTGAGAGTCCCTTGCATAGCAAGGAGATCAGACCAACAATCCTAAAGGAAATCAACCCTGAATATTCACTGCAAGCATTGATGCTGAAACTGAAGCTCCAATACTTTGGCCACCTGATAGGAAGAGCCTACTCACTGGAAAAGACCGTTATGCTGGGAAAGATTGAGGGCAGAAAGAGAAGGGAGCAAAAGAGGATGAGATAGTTAGAGAGCATTACCAACTCAATGGACATGAATTTGAGCAAACTCTAGGGGACAGTGAAGGACAAGGAAGCCTGGTGTGCTGCAGTCCAGAGTCACAAAGGGTCACAAAGAGTCAGACAAGACTTAGTGACTGAACAGCACTGATATAACTAAATGTAGAATGGTTCCATATTATATTATTAAAGGTAAAAAAAAAATTCAAACCACAGCATGCAATATACCAAAAAAGGAATAATGACAAAATAGAAAGGTAATGTCAACACAGAAAGCATCAAACAAGTTGATAGAAGCAAGAATCAAAAAAACTATCATACAAATTAAATACTAAGTCAGAATAAATTGAAAAAGCAAAATTATTCTAAATATTGCTCTATAAAGGTTACAAATGCACATCTAAAAAATAAGCTGCAATAGTTGATAGCAAAATGCAAAATTCAGTTCAGTCACTCAGTTGTGTTCAACTCTTTGCGACCCCATGGACTATAACACACAAAGCCTCCCTGTCCATCACCAACTCCCGGAGTTTACTCAAACTCATGTCCATTGAGTCGGTGACGCCATCTAACCATCTCATCCTCTGTCATCCCCTTCTCTTCCGCCTTCAATCTTTCCCAACATCAGGGTCTTTTCTAATGAGTTAATTCTTCGCATCAGGTGGCCAAAGTATTGGAGCTTCAGCATTAGCATCAGTTCTTAAAATGCATTTCCTTTAGGATGGACTGGTTGGGTCTCCTTGCAGTCCAAGGGACTCTCAAGAGTCTTCTCCAACACCACAGTATAAAACCTTCAATTCTTCTGTGCTCAGCTTTCTTTATAGTCCAAATCTCACATCCATACATGACTACTGGAAAAACCAGAGCTTTGACTCTATGGATTAGATTAGTCTAATGGGAAGAGCAAAGGTTGAGAATATTAACTTTAGAACAATACATGGGAGAGAAATGTGATTATATAAAAAGAATTATGACCAACTTGATCATTTAACATGACCTATAAATAAGGTAAAACTCACAAATTAATTACTGAAGGAAATTTGAACATACTACCAATAGACAGCAACATTCAAGTAGACTGAAATACAGGAAGTTTTATGTTACAAAAAAAAATAGTTTGAACTAAACATTTTATTGGAGGAGGAAATGGCAACCCACTCCAGTATTCTTGCCTGAAGAATCCCCATGGACAAATAACCTGGTGAGTTACAGTCCGTGGGGTCTCAAAAGAGTCAGACATGGCTTAGTAACTACCCAATAACAACAAAATATTTCATTAATTTATTTGCTCACATATTACTTACTGGGGGAAAAATGGCCTTGATCATATTAATATTTGATAACCTCATACAAGTTAAGTAAATGCTATTTAAGAAAAAATTATTTTCCCTTGTTTTACTGAAGTATAATTGATAAAATTATATGCACTTAAAATGTACAATGTTATGATTTGATATATGTATATTGTGAAATGATTACTGCAATCATTAATTAACACATCCATCACCTTGTAGCTATCTTTGTATGTGTGCATATGATAAGAATGCATAGTCTCAATAAATTCCAAGTATACAAACGAGGGTTAATCATAATCACCATTATCCTCAGAACTTACTGATCTTGTGTTTTGACCAGCATCTCTGCCATTTCACCCATCCCCTTACCTCTGCTAACCATCATTCTCCTCTGTTTCTATTTCAACTCTTTTATTTTTTAATATTCCACAAATAGTGAAATCACACAGTATTTCTCTTTCTCTGTCTGGCTTATTTCACTTAGCAGAATGTACTCTAGGCTCATCTATCTTGTTGCAAATGACAGGATTTCCTTCTTTCTCATTGGTGAATAGCATTCACTGTATGTACACATATAAATATTTTTCTCACATTTCTTTTATCCATTTATCCACTAACAGACACTATTATTTTCTCAACTTGGCTACATAAATGATGCTCCCATGAACTTGGTAGTGCAGATAGCTCTTCAAGATACTGATTTTGTTTCCTTCTAATATAATTAGAGAATTATAATTTCTGGACATAGGGTATTTCTACTTTTAACTTTTTGAGAAATCTCCATGCTGTTTTCAAGAATGGCTATGCCAGTTTGGACTTCCATCAACAATGTACAAATGTGCCCTTCTCTCCACAACCTGACCAAAACTTATCTCTTGTGTTTTTGATAAAAGTCATTCTGATAAATGTGAGGTGATATATCAGAGTGGTTTTGATTTGCACTCATAAGCTGGTTTCGTGAATGAAGAAATGGTGAGTGATCAATAGGAGAATAATTTTTAAAACTGTATAATCTTTAAAATGATCTCAGAATAAATTCATTTCTGATATTTACTGTTTCTGTATCTGGCTGTCCAATAAGTTATGGAATCACTGCCTCTCTATCAACCTAAGAACTTATCATATGAAAGAGTTAAGAAATGACTTATTAGCTGAACCTGAAACAGAAATAGACAAAGGAAGGGGTATTTTCTGAGAATGGGAAATATGAAGCAAAAGAAAAACTAATAAACCATACAAAGTATTGGGAGACTGTCCCTGCTAGAATTCAATCTGGAGTTTGCTCATATCTGCCACAGATTCACTGTAGTTCACTATACCCCTCATATCATACCCTAAATTACAGAGACAGCAAGATTACTGAGCCAACACCAAAGAAAGGCACTGGTGCAGAAAAGACAGTGGAACTTCTGAGGATGGCTCACGATAAACTTTAATGCTTTAAATTCCAGTTTTGTTTGGATCTTTCCAGAAGCAAAGAGGAAGATCAGTAGCTATAGCTATAGTACTCTAATGAATATGTGATACATAAATTTTAATCTTAAGCAATCTGCATTTGTAAATTACAGGCAGTTAGTAAAAACTCAATGATATTCAAGAAATCTATCATTTAAAGATATCTGATATGGAATTGCTAACTGAAAAAGACTGAGTTTAGCTCTAGAAGCTCACTGTATGCTCTCAGAGGTTTATGTATAGTTTATGTATATTTTTCTTATTTTATTAGCTGTTTGTATTTCTGATTCTTGGTGTGTTTTCTCACATCCTCAATTAATTCCACTGTGGCTTTCATAAAGTGTTTTAATGAGCAGTTCCTTAAATGGTTCATAATAGTGATCAATTCTTTTGTCCAGCAGGGACACTTCAGATTAATAACACCATATTTATAATGATGTCTAATAATGTTTGTTTCTTTCTTGGAATGCTTTACATAATATTTATAATTTTTAAATTCATCCAATTTCTAGACAGGGATGAGACTATGTTTTCCATGAAGGAGTACATTGTTTTTCCACTCTTTAACACCAATGTGCTTAGTCACTCAGTTGTATCCAACTCCTTGTGACCCCATGAACTGCAGCCTGACAGGCTCTTCTGTCTATGGGGATTCTCTAGGCAAGAATACTGGAGTGGGCCACCATGCCCTCCTCCAGGGGATCTTCCTAGCCCAGCAATTGAACCCAGGTGTCCTGCATTGCAGGCAGATTCTTTACCAACTGAGCCACCAGGGAAGCCCCTTTAACATCAGTAAATGATCACAATCATAGATAATGTCACTAATGATAAGCTATATCAATCTCTTAAGATTTTCGTGTTCAAACTCTACTCTTCTGATCGCATAAGGTGAATACACAAGAAAGAACTATCTGAGTGCTGGTAAGAGGCAATTTCGTATAAATTAAAGGTTATTTGAAAAGCATTACTGACATCCTCAGCAGAATCCTTAATTGCTAGAAACAGTTTAACCATTGTCACCTAGAAGAAAAAGAAGAGATGGCAAATTTCTTTTGTATTGAATATTATTAAGGAGAAAGGATGGGAGAGAGAGAGATTGAGATTTAGTTTCTGCATACAGCATGCTGCTGCTGCTGCTGCTAAGTCGCTTCAGTTGTGTCCGACTCTGTGCAACCCCATAGACGGCAGCCCACCAGGCTCCCCCGTCCCTGGGATTCTCCAGGAAAGAACACTGGAGTGGGTTGCCATTTCCTTCTCCAATGCATGAAAGTGAAAAGTGAAAGTGAAGTCGCTCAGTTGTGTCCAACTCTTAGCAACCCCATGGATTGCAGCACACCAGGCTCTTCCACCCATAGGATTTTCCAGGCAAGAGTACTGGAGTGGGCTGCCATTGCCTTCTCCAGCATACAGTATGAGTATGATTATTTGCTGAAGTATCAGTCTGGTGTAGTATGGAAAGTATCTCTGAAATGTTCCTGCTTTTAGCCATCATCATGCATGTGGACAGCGAAACTATCCCTAGCAAACCATATGTTCATCCATTTAATTCATTCAGCCATCCAATGAGGATCTTAGCACCTCTCTTGTGCCAGGCAAGGTTCTGAGCTTTTAAGATACAGAGAAGAATGTGGCAGAAAATTTCCTGTCCTTATAAAAATACGTATTATAGCAGGATTAAGAAGACAACAAAGAAGTAAAAATGGATGAACAAAGCAAGTTCAGATAGAGATCAGTGCTCAGAAACAAACTTGAGATTATGTGATGTTCCCACATGGCTGGGGGTAGGTATACTTCAGAATGGGAAAGCAGAGGCAGTGTCCAAACGAAAAGAACCACAGCTTTCAATTACTGAGAGGTTGCTTATACAGGATTTTCCATTCATCTTTCTCTCCAGCTAACATGATTTGGCATTTCACTAATATTGTTCCATATAAGTGCTGAAATGCCAGTCAATAAATGATTATTGGGATCCCACTGTGTCCTCAGTTCCAGTACAATTGGAAAATGTGGTAGAATTCAAACAAATACTTCCACTGCTGTGATAAAACATGAGGTGGGGAATGATGCTTAAGTCAGTAAGTACTTAAACTTTCTTGTTTTGAATGCTGAGTTTGAGCTTAAGCTTCTCCAGTCCATCCAGTTCCCAGGAACTCCTCCAAGAGGAGGCAGCATTTGTTGCCTGCCGCTAGATGGCACCAATTATTTTCACATTTTTAAGATGAAAAAACAAAAAACAAAAAAAAGGAAGCCAACATATCTTTTTCTATGCAACGGCCACATTTATAATGGAAAAATGTTATGTTATGAGGCACTATGATTAATAAAATGATTATTATTTTACTAGTGATTTTCTTATAGGAGGGAATCACAGCAATAGCATTATAGATGTTATGTTCATTCACTCACATTCATGTCTATTTGACACATATTTGTTCCAAATAATCTTTCTGAAAATACATTAGCAGTATCTTTGAAATATTAAAAGGGAAAAAGTAATTGAATATATAGAAAATGTATATCATAATTTAATATATATTAGGGTCAAAATATTTGATAAAAATATATTATGATATTACATATAATTTTTATAAAGTTTTGCAGGAAATGGTTTTAATAAAAACAGTAGAGTTGTTTATTTTTATAATTTCCGCTTTGTCTCAAATAATAGTAACATTTATAAGTATATTTTTTAAAAACTTGGTATTTGTTATTTCAATTAAATGTAACAAAAATTATTATGAATGTAAACTGGGACGTGAATCACTTAACTAAAGATATATCTGATATTTTACATCAAAAATTTAATATGGACAGCTTAATAAAACTTAAAACTTCAGATCTAGAAAAACACATTTTATCATACACCTTCCTTTTTTCTGACTGTTTTACAGTTCAATTAAAACAAATGCAAGATTTGCTAAAGGAAAAGAACATGAAATATCCTCATTTTATTTTTTATAAAAGAAGTGGCTGGCAAACATTCAAAGTATGTCTATTCAGAAACATAATGAACTGTTTTCATATCTGCCACTAGAAACATAAAAATGGCTCTGGAATAAATATAAGCTGCCATCAGTAGACTTCAGAGTAAAAAGAAGTACGGGGACAAAATGAGAGAGCACGGAAAATGCACGGAAAAGAATGCATTCACATTCATACGCTCTACAGATATGTTATAAATATTCATAGTAAATTAAATAAAAGAGAAAAGTTGCATGTTCACCATGCTAACATATTTATTTTAAAAATCTAAACATCTTTGTTACTTCAGGATGAAAGATGAGTGCCTCAAACTAGCTGTTCATATGACTATCACTACATTTCCTTCATTCTAAAAAGGCCCCAATATAATACTCACCTTAATACTGGATAGAGTTTTTTGCCTCATGTTAAATAACGTTCTGTATCTCTGTTCTTCCTCATAGATTCTATCTTCACAGGCTGTTTTCTCATTTACAAGATGATCAAACACAGCTTGTGCGTGTTCCTTTTTCTCTCTCAAGGTTATAAACTGGTCACTACGAACAAAGAAAGAGTTGTATTTGCCACTATTCAATTCATATTTAATTTTCTACATGTATTTATGATACAGTTAAAAATACGCAACACTGAAAAGTCTTAGAACTGAATTTCTATGGAAAAATTTCCTGGTCCTTTCCATATGCCTGTGCCCATGACATACATCTAAAGGATCCAGGTGGAAGACGATTTCTGGAGATTCAGTGGATTCTCTTGGCTACTTACCCAGTGCACCACTGTTCTGTTGTCATTCCAAAAGAACTCCCCCTCCACACAGCACATAACTCCAAGGGTCCATTCTAACCAGATTAAACCAACCAACATGAGGCTAATTATTCACCTGCCTCTTTGAGAAACCTATATGCAGGTCAGGAAGCAACAGTCAGAACTGGACATGGAACAACAGACTGGTTCCAAATAGGAAAAGGAGTAAGTCAAGGCTGTATATTGTCACCCTGCTTATTTAACTTATATGCAGAGTACATCATGAGAATGGTTGGACTGGAAGAAACACAAGCTGGAATCAAGATTGCCAGGAGAAATAGCAATAACCTCAGATGTGCAGATGACACCACCCTTATGGCAGAAAGTGAAGAGGGGCTAAAAAGCCTCTTGATGAAAGTGAAAGAGGAGAGTGAAAAAGTTGGCTTAAAGCTCAACTTTCAGAAAACTAAGGTCATGGCATCTGGTTCAATCACTTCATGGGAAATAGATGGGGAAACAGTGGAAACAGTGTCAGACTTTATTTTGGGGGGCTCCAAAATCACTGTAGTTGGTGACTGCAGCCATGAAATTAAAAGACGTTTACTCCTTGGAAGGAAAGTTGTGACCAACCTAGACAGCATATTCAAAAACAAAGACATTACTTTTCCAACAAAGGTCCGTCTAGTCAAGGCTATGGTTTTTCCAGTGATCATGTATGGATGTGAGAGTTAGACTGTGAAGAAAGCTGAGTGCTGAAGAATTGATGCTTCTAAACTGTGGTGTTGGAGAAGACTCTTGAGAGTCCCTTGGACTGCAAGGAGATCCAACCAGTCCATTCTGAAGGAAATCAGTCCTAGGTGTTCATTGGAAGGAATGATACTAAAGCTGAAACTCCAATACTTGGGCCACCTTGTGCGATGAGTTGACTTATTGGAAAAGACTCTGATACTGGGAGGGATTGAAGGCTGGAGGAGAAGGGGATGACAGAGGATGAGATGCCTGGATGGCATCACTGACTCGATGGCCATGACTGTGAGTGAACCTCAGCAGTTGATGATGGACAGTGAGGCCTGGCGTGCTGCAATTCATGGGGTTGCAAAGAGTTGGACACGACTGAGCGACTGAACTGAACTGAAAGCTCTGTTGGTAAAGAATCCGCCTGTAATGAGGAAGACCTGGGTTCAATCCCTGGGTTGGGAAGATCCCCTGGAGAAGGGAAAGCCTACCCATCCCAATATTCTGGCCTAGAGAATTCCATGTAACATATAGGCCATGGGGTTGCAAGGAGTCATGACTGAGAGACTTTAAAATATAGATAGATAGATAGATAGATAGATAGATAGTGCAATAAGATGAAAAGCAAAAGCTGAATTCCATATAGAAGGCATTCACACATTCACTAAATGTGAACAAGGGCTTCTGTTTTCAAATTTGCTGACAACAGCCAAAGTATAGGGAAAGAAACACAAAAATGAGTACCTGTGTTGAGCTGATGAATCAACTAACCTTGCAGCTTACCCTAACTAGAGGCCTCTTGTTATGTAAAATAATTAACTTCCTTATTATTTAAGCTTGTGTGTGTGTGTGTGTGTGTTTGTAGAGTATATGTGAAAGAAAAGTGTTAGTTGCTCAGTCTTGTNAGCATATTCAAAAACAAAGACATTACTTTTCCAACAAAGGTCCGTCTAGTCAAGGCTATGGTTTTTCCAGTGATCATGTATGGATGTGAGAGTTAGACTGTGAAGAAAGCTGAGTGCTGAAGAATTGATGCTTCTAAACTGTGGTGTTGGAGAAGACTCTTGAGAGTCCCTTGGACTGCAAGGAGATCCAACCAGTCCATTCTGAAGGAAATCAGTCCTAGGTGTTCATTGGAAGGAATGATACTAAAGCTGAAACTCCAATACTTGGGCCACCTTGTGCGATGAGTTGACTTATTGGAAAAGACTCTGATACTGGGAGGGATTGAAGGCTGGAGGAGAAGGGGATGACAGAGGATGAGATGCCTGGATGGCATCACCGACTCGATGGCCATGACTGTGAGTGAACCTCAGCAGTTGATGATGGACAGTGAGGCCTGGCGTGCTGCAATTCATGGGGTTGCAAAGAGTTGGACACGACTGAGCGACTGAACTGAACTGAAAGCTCTATTGGTAAAGAATCCGCCTGTAATGAGGAAGACCTGGGTTCAATCCCTGGGTTGGGAAGATCCCCTGGAGAAGGGAAAGCCTACCCATCCCAATATTCTGGCCTAGAGAATTCCATGTAACATATAGGCCATGGGGTTGCAAGGAGTCATGACTGAGAGACTTTAAAATATAGATAGATAGATAGATAGATAGATAGATAGTGCAATAAGATGAAAAGCAAAAGCTGAATTCCATATAGAAGGCATTCACACATTCACTAAATGTGAACAAGGGCTTCTGTTTTCAAATTTGCTGACAACAGCCAAAGTATAGGGAAAGAAACACAAAAATGAGTACCTGTGCTGAGCTGATGAATCAACTAACCTTGCAGCTTACCCTAACTAGAGGCCTCTTGTTATGTAAAATAATTAACTTCCTTATTATTTAAGCTTGTGTGTGTGTGTGTGTGTGTAGAGTATATGTGAAAGAAAAGTGTTAGTTGCTCACTCTTGTCCAACTCTTTGCAACACCATGAACGGTAGCCTTCCAGGCTCCCCTATCCATGGAATTCTCCAGGCAAAAATACTGAAGTGGGTAGCCATTTCCTTCTCTAGGGATCTTCCCTACCCAAGGATCAAACCTGGGTCTGCCACACTGTAGGCAGACTCTATACCATCTGAGCCACTGCCACTATGTATCTTGTTATNCTTCCAGGCTCCCCTGTCCATGGAATTCTCCAGGCAAAAATACTGAAGTGGGTAGCCATTTCTTTCTCTAGGGATCTTCCCTACCCAAGGATCAAACCTGGGTCTGCCACACTGTAGGCAGACTCTATACCATCTGAGCCACTGCCACTATGTATCTTGTTATTTGCAATTAAGTACATCCTGACTCAAAAGTAAAATTATTTTTTATGGTGAAATCAGTTATATTAGGAACTATACTAGTAGAAAAAATCATTAAAAAGTGGTTAAGACAATGTGGCAAAAATAAATGTATTTTAGAAATAATTGCCAGAGTTGATCAGTAACCCAGAATCCAGAATAAGCAGAGTTGCAAAAGCTCAGCACAGTCTTATGTTACCCACGTTCGTTTTCATCTCTACTGGTATGGAAAATTGAATCATTTTCACAGTTAGCTATAAAGGCAGCAGGACTAAAAATTTTGAGGGTCTAAAATGGTAAAGTACTTTGAATATAATATCTCATTTAACACAACAACCACCCCATGAAAGGATAATTATTATAGCCATTTACAGATAAAAAACCTAAACTTCAGTATACTAAGCCTGTATAAGCTAATTAATAAATGACAGACCCAGAATTCAAATCCAGTTCTGACTAGCTGTATTTGATTCAGCAGCTCAACACAAAATATTCATTTTTTCCCCTTCTTTCTCTATGCTGGCTGTTATTAGCAAATTTGAAAACATGACTCTGGTCACATGTTTCAGACGGGTGGCTCTTCTTTTAAATGGAGTAAAGTCCTCCCCTTTCATCTATCTCACCCTTGTTTTTT
>SJYW01056756.1:16690-61040 GCA_006410735.1 Raphicerus campestris
CCCCCACCCCCGGGAGTGAGGATAAGGATTGCTGGTCTGAGAGGGACAGCATGTCACCATGCAGAGTATGGGAGCGTGACCAGACTGGGAGAAGGTGTAAGATGGTGAGGTTACATTAAAGAGCACAGCTTAGAGGTTCAGCTTCCCCAGGGGCTCAGACAGTAAAGAATCTCCCTGCAGTGCGGGAGACCCGGGATCGATCCCTGGGTTGGGAAGATCCCCTGGAGAAGGAAATGGCTGCCCACTCCAGTATTCCTGCTTAGAGGTTCAGAGTCATATATTTTAAGTCGGACTGTGGTTGTTCTGGGCTCTCCTGCCATGTTTTGCTATTTGGATGCAGGCACAGAAGAATTCTTTTACAGCCTTGGGTTTTTTTCCAAGAGAGAAACGACAAAGCAAGAAAGGGCAAGAGAGGAAGAGAAAGGATACAGAAAGGGAGTCCTTATCATGATTTTTCAGGAATTAGCATGTCAAGGAGTGTGAACAGCAGTGTGTTGGTGTGAAGTACTAGAAGGAGATGATGTATTAAATGTATCATTCCACCCAAGATACACTGAAGATACAAAAGGATTTTTGTATACATTCCTTGTTCTCCAGGAATTTGAAGTCTGATGGGGAAAGAGAAATTTCTCGTGGTAGGGGATGGGTTCACCAGCTGTCTTTGCAAACTTCTGAAATACTTTCAAGACACTTCCCAGAAACAAGAGATGTAGATGTTACATTACGTATTACATCACTTCATCCTTGAGATGAGGAAACTCAAACTTAGTTCCTTGTCTCTTGGGGCTTCCTTGGTGGATCAGTGGTAAAGAATCCCCCTGCCAGTGCAGGAGATGTGAGTTCAATTCCTGGTCAGGAAGATCTCCTGGAGGAGGAAATGGCAACCCACTCCAGTACTCTTGCCTGGGAAATTGCATGGACAGAGGAGCCTGGTGGGCTATAGTCCATGGGGTCACAAAGACTCAGACATGACTTAGTGACTAAACAACAACCACCTCGTCTCATATCACAGGAGTCAGGGTAACTCAAGCCAACTGCCTTAGTTTGACCTATTTTAACCACATACCTCAGACTGGGAGGTTTAAACAAGAGAGATGTATTTTCTCACAGCTGTAGAGGTTGGGAAGTCCGAGATGATAGTGCTGGCCAATTTACCTCCTGATGGAGACCTTCTTTCCCACTTTCAGACAGCTGCATTCTGCGGCTGGGTCCTCACCTGGCCATTCCTCAAAGCATGTGCACAGACACACACACAGAGATCTCCCCTTCTCATAATGCCACCAGTTCCCCTTGGATTAAGACTTCACTCCTATTACCTCATTTAATCTTGTGTTCAGTCACTCGGTCATGTCTGACTCTTTGTGACCTTATGGACTGTAACCCACCAGGCTCCTCTGTCCATGGGATTCTCCAGGCAAGAACACTGGAGTATGTTGCCATTCCCTTCTCCAGGGACCCATTCTCCTGGCCCAGGGATCAAACCCAAGTCTCCTGCATTGCAGGATGTATCTCAGGTTTTTTACCATCTGAGCTACCAGGGAAGCCCCATTTAGCCTTAATTACCTCCTAAACACAATTAAACATTAGGACTTCAACATACAAATTTGTTGGAGGGACATAATTTCAGTCCAGAGCACCAAGATCTTCTAATTCCAGAATCCATCATTGCCATTTGCTCTAAGATAGACAAATGCAAAGAATTGTTGCAGATGAAATAACAAGTTCTTTTGACATGTCCTTTCTTGCTGGCCTCAAAATCCTTGCCGTGGTCCTGCTATAAAATAGACTTTAATATATTACCTTCACACTGATGTATTTGAAAGAACAATGTAACATAGATTTATGTCTCCCAGAGGTGTCCTTGATAAATGTAAACCAAACCTCAGCAAGCAGGTGTGGTGTGATACCGTTTGTTCTCAGATGACACTGGGCTAGTTTGCTTGGCTACTGTAACATAATGCCCCGGGCTGGATGGCTCAAACAACAGAAATTTTTTCTCTCACAGTTCTGGAAGTCCAAGGAGTCCAAGGTCAAAGTATCCTCAGGATTGGTGCCTCCGGAGGCCCCTCTTCTTGGCTTGCAGATGTTGTGTTCTCCTATCCTCACCTGGTCTTCTCATTGTGCCTATTTGTGTCCAAAGCTCCTCTTCTTTATGAGGACTTGAGTGACGCTGGATTAGAGCCCACCCTACTAACCTCATTTTAACTTAATTCCCTCTCTAGAGACGTTAACTTCAAATAGTCATGTTTCTGAAATATCGGGGTTAGAATCTCAAAGATTCTAAGAATTTTGGGGTTCACAGTGCAGTCCATGACAGATGTCAATATTGTATCTGTGGACAGTGTCCATGTGTGTGACTGCATGTGTTTGTAAAGCATGAGGGTGTTTGTAAGTGCAGAATGTGAACTTTGGAAAGTTCATAACTACTTCATGGAATTCACTTTTAAGTTGGGGTGTTGGTTTGTGAGATAAGGTGTAAATAGGGACATTTGCTTCTGATTTTTACACAGCGTTTCATTCTTGATTTCTTATCATGAAAAGATATTTTGCATTGAAAGGAATGAAATGCTTTAAAACTATAAAAGGAGATGTATCTACCAAGGTCCATTCGGACTTCATTATGTCAACAAGGTTATATAGACTCCATACTCAACTGTGAAGTGCAAGTGGCTGAGTTTTAGGAACTCACCTTTGGGTGGGGATCCAAATCTGCTCCTCTCTACAGAATGAAGGGCCTGGGATGACTCATGACTGAGATGACGCACAGGTTTTTCATCTGTAAGTCTACAGTCTGTGGTCCCTGTGGGTTGAGATGGGAAACAGTAGGCAGGAAAGAACACTGAGTAGCAAGAGGTGCGAGCTCGAGTCCTCTTGCTGGCACCTGTGTCGCTGTGTGAACCTGGGAAATTCACTTTCCTCTGTAGCTCTTGGTGCTGTCATTAGGGAAATAAGAAGCTTAATCCACATCAGTGGGTCTTTACTTGGCCCTGGAGTGTTCTGACCAGGGGTAACTTCACATATGTCTTAAAAGGCCAGTGAACAGGAGTCTCTCTCTCTCCTGCCACAAATGGGCAGCTTCCCTGTTAGTCATTCAGTCATGTCCAGCTCTTTGCCACCCCATGGACTGTAGCCCACCAGGCTCCTCTGTCCGTGGGATTCTCCAGGGAAGAATACTGGAGTAGGTTGTCATGCCATTCTCCAGGGGATCTTCCTGACTCAGGGATCAAACCTGGGTCTCCTGCACTGCAGGCAAATTCTTTACCATCTGAGCCACCAGGGAAGCCTGGGCAACTCTCTATTCATCTGTAAAATAATCAACTTTCTAAGAAGTGTTTAGAGGAGAGAGCTTGATGGCTAGAGGAAGTGTCTCACAGAAAAAGGGACTGTCATTGTCGCAAGATGCTCTTGCATAGGTAGGTGTTGGGTCTTGTTGGAAAACTACTTCTGAAGCATCACAGGAAACATGGAATTGCAAAGGCTATGAAGCCCAGGGGCCTGACTTTGTATGCCTGTCCAACCACCTACTTATCCCATGACACTGGATCAATGACTTAACTTCCTCTGAGCTTCATTTTCTTGACCCGTAAGATTGGGATGATTGCACCATTTACCAGGAAGGTTTGGAGCATAAGCTCAAATCCTGTGCTTTTGTCCTGACTGTAATTTACCGGCCAGTTCCTATGGTAAGGACTTTGCATATGTTATTCAGTGATCAGTTTAAAACCATTGATCACAATCAGTGATCACAAAAACCCAACAAGGTATAGGTTTCCTTATCCCGAAGTACAGATGTAAAAGCAGAGGCTCAGAGGGTGGAAATAATTTGCTTGCCCAAGATTCCACAGCAAACAAACTGTGGAAATGGCAGTGGACGCTGCTTCCATCTGGCGGATAACCAATAGATGGGCGAAAGCTTGTCTTTCACTGTTCTTATTGATAAGGCCAGTCTGCAGAGAGAGATGTTTGAACAGCATGGGGATACAGCAAGTGCGGGCAGGAAAGAGGCGCGGGCAGCTCCATTGTGAAGGAGTGGCAACACAAAGGGGCTGTATTCCCAAGAATGAGGTGCCCCCACTTGCCTTCTATGGACAAGATCTGAAGGCATGGCTCTGAGTAGAGAGATGAAGGTCTCAGTCTGGGCACCTCTACTTCCCAGTTCTGGGAATTTGGAAAGTCACTTCTCCTAAACCTCAGGTTCCAAGGTGAGAATAACAGTCCACACATTGCGGGCTTGCTGAGAGGATAAAATGAAGTAGAAACACGTGTGAAAACACCGAGAACAGTACTTTTATTATCAACTAGGATGGGAGCCAGGAGTCAGACTCCAGCCCAGTTAGCTTGGAAAGTTCTGTTTCTTTCACTCATGTCCTGCTTCCCGCAGGGGATGGACGTGGTGCCTGACCCAGACTAGTAGATCTGGAACAGCCCAAAGAAGGTGGAGGGGGTTCCAGCTGGTGAGAAGGCCCTAAACTTGTGACCAGCCTTATCTACTCTTTTCTTCCAGCAGCTTTTAACCCTCAAATAGTTTCCATGCTTTGGCAATAAAGCCAAATGTGAAACGGACATAAAAAGCTTAAAGGTAAGGGTTGCTTCTTCTGTTACTTCCTTTCCTTCTTTTTTTAATGCCATTCTTGTAGTTAAACACAGATCTTGAATAATGCAAACCTATAATTCATGCAAATTGATCCCTAATGAGATGGAAACCAGCCAAGTTTTAATTTGTTGAACTTGAGGGAGAGAGGATAATGAGCTGGAAAGAACAGATGCAAAAATGTGTCCCCCTTTCATCCACAATGAGCCCCAACATTTCCTTTCTGCCCTCAGCCTCAAATGTCTTCAATACGATTTACAGATTTTTGTTAAGGAGATGAAGATAACTTACAGGCACATTGAGTTACCATTGTGTCCATTTCACGNGGGATCAAACCTGGGTCTCCTGCACTGCAGGCAAATTCTTTACCATCTGAGCCACCAGGGAAGCCTGGGCAACTCTCTATTCATCTGTAAAATAATCAACTTTCTAAGAAGTGTTTAGAGGAGAGAGCTTGATGGCTAGAGGAAGTGTCTCACAGAAAAAGGGACTGTCATTGTCGCAAGATGCTCTTGCATAGGTAGGTGTTGGGTCTTGTTGGAAAACTACTTCTGAAGCATCACAGGAAACATGGAATTGCAAAGGCTATGAAGCCCAGGGGCCTGACTTTGTATGCCTGTCCAACCACCTACTTATCCCATGACACTGGATCAATGACTTAACTTCCTCTGAGCTTCATTTTCTTGACCCGTAAGATTGGGATGATTGCACCATTTACCAGGAAGGTTTGGAGCATAAGCTCAAATCCTGTGCTTTTGTCCTGACTGTAATTTACCGGCCAGTTCCTATGGTAAGGACTTTGCATATGTTATTCAGTGATCAGTTTAAAACCATTGATCACAATCAGTGATCACAAAAACCCAACAAGGTATAGGTTTCCTTATCCCGAAGTACAGATGTAAAAGCAGAGGCTCAGAGGGTGGAAATAATTTGCTTGCCCAAGATTCCACAGCAAACAAACTGTGGAAATGGCAGTGGACGCTGCTTCCATCTGGCGGATAACCAATAGATGGGCGAAAGCTTGTCTTTCACTGTTCTTATTGATAAGGCCAGTCTGCAGAGAGAGATGTTTGAACAGCATGGGGATACAGCAAGTGCGGGCAGGAAAGAGGCGCGGGCAGCTCCATTGTGAAGGAGTGGCAACACAAAGGGGCTGTATTCCCAAGAATGAGGTGCCCCCACTTGCCTTCTATGGACAAGATCTGAAGGCATGGCTCTGAGTAGAGAGATGAAGGTCTCAGTCTGGGCACCTCTACTTCCCAGTTCTGGGAATTTGGAAAGTCACTTCTCCTAAACCTCAGGTTCCAAGGTGAGAATAACAGTCCACACATTGCGGGCTTGCTGAGAGGATAAAATGAAGTAGAAACACGTGTGAAAACACCGAGAACAGTACTTTTATTATCAACTAGGATGGGAGCCAGGAGTCAGACTCCAGCCCAGTTAGCTTGGAAAGTTCTGTTTCTTTCACTCATGTCCTGCTTCCCGCAGGGGATGGACGTGGTGCCTGACCCAGACTAGTAGATCTGGAACAGCCCAAAGAAGGTGGAGGGGGTTCCAGCTGGTGAGAAGGCCCTAAACTTGTGACCAGCCTTATCTACTCTTTTCTTCCAGCAGCTTTTAACCCTCAAATAATTTCCATGCTTTGGCAATAAAGCCAAATGTGAAACGGACATAAAAAGCTTAAAGGTAAGGGTTGCTTCTTCTGTTACTTCCTTTCCTTCTTTTTTTAATGCCATTCTTGTAGTTAAACACAGATCTTGAATAATGCAAACCTATAATTCATGCAAATTGATCCCTAATGAGATGGAAACCAGCCAAGTTTTAATTTGTTGAACTTGAGGGAGAGAGGATAATGAGCTGGAAAGAACAGATGCAAAAATGTGTCCCCCTTTCATCCACAATGAGCCCCAACATTTCCTTTCTGCCCTCAGCCTCAAATGTCTTCAATACGATTTACAGATTTTTGTTAAGGAGATGAAGATAACTTACAGGCACATTGAGTTACCATTGTGTCCATTTCACGGTGCTTTAGTTGCCCAGACTCTTCAGTGACCTCACGTTCTGAGACTTTCATGCCCTAGAAGAGAATGCAGTACATTAATGATGTGTAATTGACAGATGCTCTAAAATGTAACTTTACTCAGAGCCTCAAAGATGGTCAGTAATTAGTTCCAATCTGGGGAAAGGGGGAAGGCACTCACAAACTCGGTCCCAGTGGGAAGGCTGAGAGTGAAAGCCAACAGAGAGGAGCATTTCGGGGAGAAGGTGACTTGAGCAACAGTGAAGGGTCTGAACATGTACATGTTTAGCTCACGGTGACTGGACCTCTCACACTTCTCTGTAATGCATCTCCTCCTAGGTACACACAAAGGAGGTGAACAAATTGAATTTCTCAGTATACCCCTTCCTCACTTTTAATCCTTCCAGTGGTCCTGGTCTTTCCCTTGGACAATAAGCAATTCTCCACTCTTTGAACCAAACATGGACGAAACCAGTGGGACTTGCATGCAACCTTTGCTGGGCAGTGAGTAGTGCTGCTGTGCCTTGCTGTCACTCGGCCATGTCCAACTCTTTGCGACCCCATGGACTGTAGGCCACCAGGCTCCTCTGTCCATGGGATTCTGGAGTGGGATTCAAGAATACTGGAGTGGGTTGCCATCCCCTCCTCCAAGGGATCTTCCTGACCTGGGGGTTGAACCCATGTTTCCTGCATCTCCTATATTGCAGGCAGATTCTTTACCCACTAAGCCACCTAGGAAGCCCAGGTACTGAGTCAGGGCAGTGCCAAAAACTTGGTCCCTGCCTATGTGAANCTCTTTGCGACCCCATGGACTGTAGGCCACCAGGCTCCTCTGTCCATGGGATTCTGGAGTGGGATTCAAGAATACTGGAGCGGGTTGCCATCCCCTCCTCCAAGGGATCTTCCTGACCTGAGGGTTGAACCCATGTTTCCTGCATCTCCTATATTGCAGGCAGATTCTTTACCCACTAAGCCACCTGGGAAGCCCAGGTACTGAGTCAGGGCAGTGCCAAAAACTTGGTCCCTGCCTATGTGAAATTTGCAACTAAACATGCAGTGTTTCCACTGCAGCTCCACATGTTACAAACCACACCTCCTGGCAGAGGGTCCACGGGGGTCCCCACTCTTGTCAAGGGATGCTAGCTGCTGGGCCCGGTAACGGTACTTCCTGATGCCAAAACAAGGGAGGTAGTGGTTTTGTGGTGTTACTAAAGCTGGGCTGGCTCAACATCACCTGTTGATCATCAGCTTTTCTACTACCTGTTTAACCAACTTGGGACATCTAATATCCTCTCTTTCAAATATTCAAAAAACTGTTGGTTTCCTAATTGGCCCTCATGAACAGGGGGAAAGAAGAGATGGAAGAGGCAGCCAGTCCAGATGGGAAGGATGAAAGCTGGATTAGCTGGGAGCTTACCTACAAGGCCAGCCTTGGGCCTCAAGATGGTAGATCTCTTCATTCACTCACCAGGATCTTCAAAGTTTATGGAGAGGCCTTAAGGGGGTGAGTCACTTACCTCATCCAGATGAAATCAACACCACACTGTCCTCTCAAGGCTGTGTCCTTGAACATGGTGCCCGCTGGGGGAACTATGGGCCCAGCTTGTGTTCCAAGGATGGGGGAGGGGACTGAGGAACCCAACCTCCTGGATCCAGCTCGTGGGTCAACCAGAGGTGACATCCTCTCAACCTCCTCCAACTCAGAATGGTATCTGCTTTCCTGATTTTTTTCCCAATTGATGCAATGCCTTCCTGGCTTTTTGTAAAGTTACACATTTAATACACAGATGTATCGACTACAATGCCAGGTATCAAGTCACATGCAATCATGAATACTCTGCTTAGCAGTAAAGATCAAACTTCACAGATTTGAAGCTGTATGAGCTTAAGCAAGCTATTTAAAAGTTCTTTGCCTCATTTTCCAAATCTGCAAGATCAGGATAATGGTAATACCTACCCAAAAGATTGCTGTGAGGGCTAATTTGTTTCACGTGAAGCACTTGGCTTAGTCCCAAGTACAATAGGTGCACTAAGTGTGGGTTATTTTCAAGAGATTATCACTTAAAAAAAAAAAAGTCAGTTGATGAAATTCCAACAGAAAAGCAAATGAGAAATTAAAGTCTTTGAGCCCCCAGTTTGAGCTAGTTGGAATCTTATGATTTCAAAAGCAAAACCACTTATCTTTCCAATTATCTCAAGAGGTAAGAGGCATTACCCTAAACAAACAGATACTCTCAAATTCCTTATAGGACTCTCTCATCCCTTATAGGATTGAAGAGTGTGTATATATACACACATATGTCTATGTGTATATCAGTATGTGTGTCTGTCTTTGTAGTTAGAAATGTGGCTGTTGGGTTGTTCCTGGCTTGGCTGGTCATACAGCTTTGGTGGACAGAACACTAGACTTGGAGTTGAGAGTTAGCAGTTTGGATTTCTGGTTGCAATTGTACCATGTAACACTTATGACACTGACAATGAGCCACAAGCTCTCTGAATTTAATTAAACTTACCTGTAAAATGGGAATAGAATCTGCCTTAATCGCGTGTCATACAGTGAAGGAATTTTGCTTATACAATAACAGCAAATTATGAAATGGTGCCAGACGGTTGCCAATCTGAAGCAGAGGCTGAGCATCAGGACAGCACTGTTAGATGTCTGTTCTGTGGGTTTTCTTCCATTTTTGTCCCCGTTTTTCAGATAAGAGAACAGATTCATGGAGATAGCTTGTGAGCTGCAGAGCCTGGGTTTGAACCCAAAATGACTGGAACCAGAGCTCAGGTCAGGAGCCATGACTTTGTCTTCTACCTCTAGGCAGGTGGGGTGATGGACTGCATTTTCCCGCATCCTGCCTGAGGCAGGAATGTCACCCATGTCGAGTAAGAACCATCGCAAAGGCAGCCCCGTGTAGGGTCGGAGAGCCAGGGAGAGGGAAACCCTCTGAGTCCTTCGTGAGATCACACCCAGTGACTCCTCGGGCCCACAGGGAAGTTTTCAACAACACAAGTCTGGAGGGAACCCGTATTTATTGAGAAAGCTAGTGAAGGGCTGGAGTCTGCGTCCCAGCTCACTCAGAATAACTAATAACTAAGCTGATATAGACACGCAAAGGTGAGCACAAAGGAGGTCACAAGGAAGTCATGGTAAGACCAGCCAGATAGGGTGAGCCTACCAGCCTGCCACGTTGGAGATTCAGGCCTTCAGGGAGGCCTCACACCCTGCCTGAACCCTGTAATTAGGCACCAAGAGAAACTACAGCAGTGTAGGAAGGGCCCTTCTGTCAGGTACCAGGTGGCACGCATCTTCACCCATCACTCTCTGTGCAGATACTTCGTGTGAAACAAGGAAACACTACCTGTCACATCTATGGCAAGCCTGCACAACAGGAAGACAGGACAAGTCATAGTAACATTCCTTATGTACACGTGTTTGCAAACCGGTTGCAGATACACCTTCGTAGGTGCATCTTACACCCATCTGACCTTATTAATAAAAGTGATACTTAATGGAAATTTACAATAGACCAGGCATGAGAGTAAGCCTTTTACCTGTGTTTTCTTGATTTAATCCTCAAAAAACTCCATTTTATAGATAAGAAGACTGAGACAAGGAGACGTTAAGTAACTTATTGAAGGCCTCCCTTGTGATCGCTGTTGGAACTCAGATCCCAACCCAGAAAGTCAGCCTCCAGAAGCCCAGATGAGTGGGAGATTGTGGTTGTTCAGCCACTAACTCATCTCCGACTCTGCAACCTCATGGACTACAACATGCCAGGCTCCCCTGTCCTTCACTATCTCCCAGAGTTTGCTCAAATTCAATCTGTTGAGTTGGTGATGCCATCCAACCATCTCACTGTACATACACGAAATCAACTCGCTGGTGAGAAAGTAGCACAAACACTTGGATGACTGACAGAGAAATGACTTTGAAAAGAGCTGAGTGCTCAGCAAAGGGATCACTTTTTGATGCAAAAACGGATCTCGTTGCCAGCGGCAAGCGTCAAGTTCAGGTGCCAAGGTCTCCTCTGCAGCGTCCGGGCCAGATTGTGGCCCTTCTGGTGCGTCTGCAGTTGGCCGATCCGCCTGATGAGTACCAAGCTGGAGCCAGGAAGCAGCTTCCTGAGAGCTCAAGAGCCCTCCCCCTCTCGGACCATGGACCAAGTGGCAGATCCTCAGGCCCCTGCCTATTCGTTTGCATTTCAGGCATATCAGGCCTGCTCCTCTCTGAGTGTTTTCTGTTTGTCAGGGCAAGACAGATGCCTCTTGTTTAATTTATACCTTAATATTCCACCTTGAGGGTGTGCCTGGTGATGCTGATGGTAAAGAATCTGCCTGCAATATTGTTCAATCCTGAGTTGGGAATATCCCCTGGAGAAGGGAATGGCAACCCACTCCAATCTTCTTGCCTGGAGAATTCCATGGATAGAGAAGCCTGGCAGGCTACAGTCCGTGTGGTCTCAAAGCGCTGGACATGATTGGAGCGACTTAGCATGCATACATGCCTTCAGCATTTAACCCCTTGTTACCACCTGAAGCTGGAATTTGGGAAGAGTCTAGACCTGGGTTTAGACAGGCAGTGGAGACCTGCAGTATCTGCTTTGTGAGATTGTCGTGAAATAAATGAAGACACATAGGTGGACCCTGGGACCCACTTCAGCACTGCAGAGGATGGGTGAATAAGGCGAGTCCCAGAGGCCTCTGGAACAGCTTTGTCAGTGTATGTGTCTCTCTTGTCCAGGGGCTTACTTGCTCTAATGGAGTTAGTCCTGCTTCTGCATACAAAATAGAGAGTGGAGAGACCCGACCCATGCCCTGCCAGAACCACTCTTGGGAGTTCTGTGGCCTCACAGGGTTGGAAAGTGACCACACCCTGGGCCAAGCACTTCTGTGCATTTGCTTCCTGGATGCTGTCACTGTGTGGGCCCACTGCTGAAGCTGGTAGTTCTTCTGGGAAAAATAACCCCAATGTCCCTGTGGTTAAGAATCCACCTTCCAATGCAGGGGATCCAGGTTCAGTGCCTGGTCTGGGAACTAAGATCCCACGTGCCGCAGAGAAGCTAAGCGCATGTGTCCCCACTACAGGGCTTAAGCACCACAACCGCTGAGGCTGCACACGGCACTGAAGAGCCTGAGCGGCCTGGAGTCTGCTCACTGCACTGAAGAGCCTGAGCATTGCAATGAAAGATCCCACTGTTATAACCAAGAGCTGATGCGGCCAAAAATAAAAATAAATATCTAAAAAAAGAAAGGTAAACCCCAATCTTCTGATGCTGGCCTGGGCCACAGCCCTGCCCCCTCCCCAAGCCAGTTAGTCTACACCCACCATCACCCTCTTTTCTCAGCACCAGCCCTTGAAGTCAGATGCTGGGTAGAGGTTCTATCAGGTTTCCTGATAGAGCCTGTACTGTATCAAAACCCACCCTCCACACTCCACGGAGACAGTGCTGCTCACACTGCAGAGTACACGTAATGCAGATTCCAGGCCTGTTTTACTGCTACTTTCAATAATAAAATAACCATGTGAAAAGCTAAATCGGAACAAACATTAGAATGAAGAGGATGCTGATGGAGCTGGTCTTTGCGGGCAAACAGGTCCTATGTCACTAGAGTTATGAACCCTATAAAGTGGGTGGAAATATGGTTCTTGTTCCCAAACAACTTGGGCAAGTGGCTGAAACTCCTTGAACATGATTATTTACATTATGGTGTATCTGCTTTCTTCCTTGTATTCTAAGGAAAAATGTACCGGATACATGTTTATGTGTGCTGAGTCCCTTTGCTGTCCACCTGAAATGACCATAATGTTGTTAATCTATTGTACTCCAGTATAAAATAGTTTTTTTTTTAAGAATAATGTAATGCAAAGAACAGCATTTAAATTCCATGGTGGGGATGGAGACAAAAAGAGTCGTCAGGAATGAAGTGTGTTTGAGCCAAGTATTGAAGGCTGATAGAACTGAGACACCTCCTGGAGAGAGAGTGGGGAACCAGAGGGTAGGAAGCACAGGGGAAGGGTTCTGAGCTGCCCTTGACCCTGGCAGTGGGTCAGGGAGGGATGAGTCAGCAGAAGGCAGATGAAAAGAGAAAGAAAGAGAGGGGGCAGAAATGGAAATGTAGTTTGCCAGAGCTCAGAATCCTCTCCAGGAAGTTTCGATTTGATTCCCCAAGGAATACAAATCCCCATGGGGGATGGTGGCAGAGAAGTGGCCCAATTAGGACTGGATTCAAAGAAATCGTGTGGTGGCCCTTTGTGGAGCTCATTAGCAGAAAAGAGGGACTGGAGGTGGCGGCAGCAGCGTGAGGAGGGTCCCGGCAAAGACCCCACAGCAGGAGGAGACAGAAAGCAGAGGAGAGACCACTGGGAGAAAATCATCAGAACTCAATGTTCCCCAACTGGGCAACTTGAGCGCTTGTTATCTGCCTCTCCTGAATCAAGAGATGGGTTGGAGCATGTGAATAACAGATGAAGTGCTGTGTAGATGATGTTGATTAGAATGAACAGTTTAACAATGTGCTTAAATGAAAATTTCAGGGCTGGAGACCCAATTAGGAGTCTCATTAGAGGCTCAGCACAAGGGGCGCCGGCTTTGTTCTCTGGGTGATTTTTAGGGAGCGAAGCAGAACATTTTAATGATGATGTCACAGTGGGATGTGATTTCTGGAGGGTCCGGCAGGGCAGCGATCTGATCCGGAGACAGGCAGCTTCTGTTGCAACAACAAGGATCTGAGGGCATAGTGTGATTCAACGTTCCTCCTGCACCTGTTTTTGGCAAAAATAATCATAATTAATTTTAGGGTCTGTTTTTGGATCCCCCTCAAAATAGAACTCATGCATCGGCACTATCATTTCCATTTCATAGGATCCCAAATACACTCACCTCAGGAAATAAGACCCACATAATTAGCAAAGGCCTGGAATCTGCCTGCCAATGCAGGAGACGCAAGAGACTACATGGGTTCAATCCCTGGGTGGGGACCCGCTGGAGGAGGAAGTGGCAACCCACTCCAGTATTCTTGCCTGGAGAATCCCATGGATGGAGGAGCCTGGAGTGCTGTAGTCCATGGGACCGCAGAGTTGGACAGGACTGAGGGACAGGGCATGCTAGTTTGGGCTCTGAAGCTTTTACTCTGTGTGCTCTTCTTGAGACACACAAAACCAGCCATGTTGCAATGGTAGTGGGCAGTCGACTGGATCTGAAACGTGAGTCTCCCATGAGAACTAAAGCATTGGAAATGTACACTGTAAACTTGATATCAAGCTAACTGTGTTCCATGTTATCTCCAGAAGTTACACTGGTTCTATTTAGTAACAATGATTAGCATTTATGAGCACCCACCAGAGTCAGGATCTGTGCCATGTGGTCTCCACAAGTTAATTAACTCTTACAATAGCCATTGAGGTAGATTCTATTACCTTCAAGTAACATATGAGGACACTAAGGTGGGAAGTGGTAGACCCAGGGTTCCCAGGAACAAGTGGCAAGTCGGGAACTGACCTCCATTCCTTCTGACCCTTAAGACTTTGCAAATACGTAGAGTGATGGCAACCCACTCCAGTATTCTTGCCTGGAGAATTCCATGGACAGAGGAGTCAGACAGGCTACAGTCCATGGGATCGCAAAGAGTTGGACACGACTGTGAGACTTTCACTTTCAGGGTGTTGTAGCCCTAACAAAGACCTTTCACAAGCAGCAGCCTTTTTTTTTTTTTTTTTTTTTTTTTTGATACAACACAAAAATGTTGCTGTCAATTAGTCTCTGCAGCCAAAGCAGCGGAGGCTCAAAGAGCTGAAAGTGACTCATGTAACAGTCATACGGCTCAAGAGTGGCTTGCTGGGGATTTCCAATAAGGTCTCCTGACTCCAAAATATATGAGTGAGTCAGGTACAAAGCCCATCCCATTCTTGCTCTAAACCTATTTCTCTCCCTTTATTGAGTCCCTATTTTGGTCCACGGCATTGCCAAGTCACCCAGCTCAAATCCAGAACCATTCTTCACCCTGGCCTCCTTTCTCCCCACGCACACGCACAGTCATCACAGCCTCTCTCTCTCTTTCCTGAACTCCTATCTCCTCCTCTCTGTTTTGTCTCCTCCAGCTTGAATAAAGTCTTCACCTGTGATGGTTCAGTGTTCTTTCCCCATGTTCTCCTAATTTTCCCCAGGGGGTACCTGAGCTTCAGTATACACAGGAGGTACCCAGAAAGCTTTTAAGGATGCAGATCGGAGATTCTGATTCAGAGGTCTGGGGTGGGAGTCACAGATTTGTGTTTCTAACAAGTTCTCAGAGGAGGCTCCTGACACTGGTCTAAGGACCTCACTTTGAGAACCACTGTTCTACTCCACGACTACTGGAATGATCATTTCACTGCTGTGTGTATGAACTCTCCGTGGCTCCGGATAATCTGCTGCAGATAGACACCCAGTGTTTTAAAGCCTTCAGTCCCTGAAAGCCCAGGTGACCCAACATTGACCAGAATCAAGAGCTGGGAAAAGCCACTCTTGCTGATGGGACTAGCACGTGTGCAAGACTTTTCTTTGGCTCAAAGTAAGAAACCTAGCCCTGAGGACTCAAAGTCTGAGTGAGCAGATCAGGGATAGCTGATCTCAGGTAAAGCATTTTTCCCAACCTCATTTTTTGTGTATTTAATCATTCATTCAAATTCTAGACAATTAGAAGACATCTTTCAACAAATGGAGAAACATCCTTGCTCTCTTTCGTTATTATGGCAGGCATACCCTGTTCCTAGATACTGGGGACACAGAAGAAAAAGAAAGTGAGGAAGTATTCCCCCAGCCCCATAAGAAGGCGTATTCACTGCCAGGACTAGCAGTTGAGGTTTGAAGCCCCATCCACAGAGGCTAAGCATCTTGCTGATAAAACTACAGCCTGGACTATGGCTTATTAATCAATGGAATACACTGTATTAACAGGTTAAAGAACAAAACCACATGGTGATCTCAACGCACGAAAAGTATTTGACAAAAATCAACTGTCCTTCCATAATGAAAACATTCAACAATCTAGGAATAAAAGGGAAATTCTCAGCCAGGTGGAAGTCCATCTATGAGAAACCCACAACTAACGTCCTTCTTAAGGGTGAAAGACTGGACGTTTGCCTCTAAGGTCAAGAACAGGACAAGGTTGTCTGCCCTTGCCATTTCTATTCCATGTTTTAGTAAAGCTTCTAGTTGGCACAATTAAGGAGGAAACGCTTTAAAAGGAAGACATAAAGCTATCTCTGTTTGCAGATGACATTATCATGTATATAGAAAATCTGGAGGAACCCACTAAAAAAACTGCTAAAGCTGATAAAAGGCTTCAGCAACATGGCAGCATACAAAATCAATGCATAAACTTCAATTGTATTTCTGTATACCAGCAGTGAAATTAAGGAAACAATTCCATCTATAATAGCATTTATAAGATTAAAATATTTAAATACATTTTAAAAAAAGAAATGCAAGACTTCTACATGGCAAGTATAAAATATCGTGCTCAGACACTTTGCAACCCCATGGACTGTAGTCCACCAGGCTCCTCTGTCCATGGAATTTTCCAGGCAAGGATACTGGAGTGGGTTGCCATTTCCTTCTCCAGGGACCTTCTCAACCCAGGGATGGAACCCTCGTCTCTTTTGTCTCTTGCACTGGCAGGCAGATTCTTTTTCACCAGCTCCACCTAGGAAGCCCACCAAGTAAAGGTCAATGCAAACGTAAAGAAAGCTGCTGTTTATGAATCAGAAAACCTAATATTGGCAAAGCAGCAAGAATCCCTCAAGTAGTCTACAGATTTTATGTAATCTCCTAAAATCCAAATGGAGTTTATTCTGCAGAAATTGTCGAGAAAATACGGAAATTTATTTGAAAGCTCAGGGATCAGAATAGCCAAAATAGTGTTGAAAAACAGCAAAATTGGATGATTCACAATTTTAAAACTTACTGCAAAGAAATATTAATAAAGGTAATTAAAAGGTACAAACTGCTATTTAATTCAGATATATAGTGCAGCACAGGGAATATAGCCAAAATTTTATTATAGCTATAAATGGAGTATAACCTTTAAAAAACATGAATCACTATATTGTGTAGCCGAAACATACAATATTATACCTCAACTATACTTCAGTTAAAAATATATACTAATTAAAAGAAGCCAGACACAGAAGGCCACATGCTGTATGATTCCACTTACATGGTGTGTCCAGACAGGCAGATGTCTAGCAACAGAAAGTAGATTAGTTCCCTTTCCAGGGCACTGAAGGCCTGAAGGGAGCAAAGAGATGGGGAAAGACTGAATGGGAAGGTTTCTTTCCGGAGTGATGAAAACATTCCAAAGTTATATAGTGGTGATAATTATGTAACTCCATGAATATACTAATAAACAAAAAAAAAGTTGAAATGTACTCTTTAAAAGGGTTTGATTTATGATCCATAAATTTTGTCATAATAAAATGATTTTATGGGACTTCCCTGGTGGTCCAGTGGTTCAGACTCCATGCTTCCACTGCAAGGGGCACACAGGTTCCCAACTAAGATCCTGAATGGTGTAGCTGCTGCTGCTAAGTCACTTCAGTCGTGTCTGACTCTNGGTCCAGTGGTTAAGACTCCATGCTTCCACTGCAAGGGGCACACAGGTTCCCAACTAAGATCCTGAATGGTGTAGCTGCTGCTGCTAAGTCACTTCAGTCGTGTCCGACTCTGTGACCCCACAGACGGCAGCCCACCAGGCTCCCCTGTCCCTGGGATTCTCCAGGCAAGAACACTGGAGTGGGTTGCCATTTCCTTCTCCGATGCATGAAAGTAAAAAGTCAAAGTGTCTGACTCTTAGCGACCCCATGGAATGCAGCCCATCAGGTTCCTCCATTCATGGGATTTTCCAGGCAAGAGTACTGGAGTGGGGTGCCATTGCCTTCTCCGGAATGGTGTAGCTAAAAATACATAAATAAAAAATAAGATGATTTTGTAATTCCATTAGGATAAACTCTTAACTAGATCCGGTTGAAGAAATAGGTGGTGTGTGGATAGAGAGACCTGAGGAAATTGCCCAAATGCAATGCAGATGATACAGAACATGAAAGACATGGGAAGCAGCCCAGAGGCTACACGGGGAATCTCCAACATCCGTGGAGTAACAGTGCCGGAGCAGGAAATGAATGGATGCTGACGAAGGAGATAGTAGCCAAAAATATTCCGAAAGTGGAGATTTTTGACAGAGACTCTCACTTTGAGGATGATATTCTGAGCTCTAAGCAAAAGGCATGGATGTCTAGAGAGACTTTAAAACATAAAGAAAGAGGAGAAAATCCCAGAAGCTTTCCAAAAAGAATAGATCGCTTACCGAAAATCTGTTTCAGAACAGATTTCTCATCCACGAGAGAACTGATGCAGATGGGAATGAGATGATATCTTTGGGTGCCAAAGGAAAGTAATTTTCAACCGCAAATTCTAATCCTAACTAAGCTTGATGCATTTGCAGTGAAAAGTAGTGGCTAAATGTGTGACTCAGGAGCTAGAAGATGTGGATTTGAAACTCAGCTCGGCTACTTATTTATGTGGATTCCAGCCTCAGTTTTCTGACCTGTAACACAAAAATAACCACCTTATAGGGAGTTGTGAGAATTATATGAATTTGTATATGTAATCATGCTTAGAACAATACTTGACATACAGACGCACTGTTGAAGGGTTAGCTACTAACTCAAGACGTTGTTGTTCCGTCGCTCAGTCATGTCTGACTGCAACCCCGTGGACTGCAGTATGTCAGGCTTCCCAGTCCTTCACTATCTCCTTGAGTTTGCTCAAACTCATATCCACTGAGTCGGTGATGCCATCCACCCATCTCACCCTCTGTCATCCCCTTCAACTCCTGCCCTCAATCTTTCCCAGCATCGGGGTTTTTCTAATGAGTTGGCTTTTTGCATCAGGCGGCCAAAGTATTAGAGCTTCAGCTTCAGCATCAGTTCTTCCAATGAATATAAAGGATTAATTTCCTTTAGGATTGACTGGTTTGATCTCCTTACAGTTCAAGGAACTCTCAAGAGTCTTCTCCAACACCACAGTTCAAGATATATACTTAGATAATGAACTCAAGATATATACTTAGATATTCAATATGGAAAACAACCTTCCAGTTATATAACCAAGAAAGTTATTTTAGCAATGTTTAGTATTAAATCGGCCTTCCCAGATGGTGCTAGTGGTAAAGAACCTGCCTGCCAATGCAGAAGATGCAAGAGATATGGGTTCGATCCCTGGGTCAGAAAGTTCCCTTATGGAGGGCATGGCAACTCACTCATTCCTGCCTGGAGAATCCATAGAGAGAGGAGCCTGGTGGGCTACAGTCCACAGAGTCACAAAGAGTCAGAAACAACTAAATCGACTTAGCATGCAGTACTAGATTTTAAAAAAAGAATCAAGAGAAAAACATTGAAAGAGTAAAAGGATCCAGTCAATAGAAGGACAAACTACCCATCCAAAAGATATCATCTGCAGGACCTTGCCTACATCTTTCTGTACAAAAGATAGTCTACAAATATATAAAATAAAAATTAAAGAAAAAGTGACAATTCCTTGATTCATGGTGTATTTTAAAGTAATGATTTAATGTAAAAGATTACCAGTATTATGACTGAACAAATACAAGTGCACACATATTCCCCTCACAGACCTTGTAAAAATGTCTCAACATGTTTCAGTGAATTGATGAACAGTTCACAATCTCTTGCCATACCGTAGTTAAAATAGAAACCAACAAAGAGTAGAACAGAACCAGAAAAGTGTAGTTTGAAATCACAGAAGGAAAAAGAAAGCAAGAAAGAGTAAATGTAAGCAAGTATTCAACCACCTACAAAAAAATAAAGGAATGGAGAAAATAATGAAGACATCTATGAAAAATTCAGGATTCACTAATATTTTGTTCTAAAATTCCCTTCCTAGTGGTTCTCATTGGTAAATAAAAAAGTAACTTTTATTTGTACACAGACATTAAAATTGTGAGACACATACCATGAATAGAGTGCCTATGTGCATGTGTTAGTAATGCTTAATAGAGATGATAAATTCTAGGAGGAGAAGTATTATGATTTATTCACTACCATATCCCCATTCCATATAATAGTGCTTGGCATCTAGGAGACTGATAAATATTTATTGAATATTGTAGTTGAATATGAAGTAAAATGAGTCAGAAGCTAACCCTCAGAGGATTTTGCAGAGACAAACAGAACTAGATTATAATCCTGGTTCTGGAACATTCTGAACTCTGGGAAAGTAGAATGTCTCCCAGCTATGATTTTCTACAACAATAAAATGGAAATGACAATAGCTACTTTGCAAGGATCTTGCAGGACTTAAACATGAGGACCAAGCGCCAGCTACTAAATTATTATGTCGTAGCCCTATACCCACCTTTCAAGTCCTCCATTCTGCAACACTGGGTCTGGGACTGCAAACCACATTTCTGATTGGCTCGCTGGTTCCAGGCTCAGTCTGGCAATGAGGACTCTGGGGTGGGTGCTGGGGAGAGAGAGACTCCTTCTTGTTTGCACCCCAGGGAGGTCCCATCGACTTCCTGTTTCCAGGAGCCTCACAGCACAGTTTCTCCACCCTTGCACTACTCACTCCTTCCTCTGGGAGCTGTGAAATCTAACTTGTAGTTGACTTTCTCAGTACTCACAGAACCAGCTTCTTCAGGGCACCTCAGACACCAGCACCAACAGAGCANACCTTGTAAAAATGTCTCAACATGTTTCAGTGAATTGATGAACAGTTCACAATCTCTTGCCATACCGTAGTTAAAATAGAAACCAACAAAGAGTAGAACAGAACCAGAAAAGTGTAGTTTGAAATCACAGAAGGAAAAAGAAAGCAAGAAAGAGTAAATGTAAGCAAGTATTCAACCACCTACAAAAAAATAAAGGAATGGAGAAAATAATGAAGACATCTATGAAAAATTCAGGATTCACTAATATTTTGTTCTAAAATTCCCTTCCTAGTGGTTCTCATTGGTAAATAAAAAAGTAACTTTTATTTGTACACAGACATTAAAATTGTGAGACACATACCATGAATAGAGTGCCTATGTGCATGTGTTAGTAATGCTTAATAGAGATGATAAATTCTAGGAGGAGAAGTATTATGATTTATTCACTACCATATCCCCATTCCATATAATAGTGCTTGGCATCTAGGAGACTGATAAATATTTATTGAATATTGTAGTTGAATATGAAGTAAAATGAGTCAGAAGCTAACCCTCAGAGGATTTTGCAGAGACAAACAGAACTAGATTATAATCCTAGTTCTGGAACATTCTGAACTCTGGGAAAGTAGAATGTCTCCCAGCTACGATTTTCTACAACATAAAATGGAAATGACAATAGCTACTTTGCAAGCATCTTGCAGGACTTAAACATGAGGACCAAGCGCCAGCTACTAAATTATTATGTCGTAGCCCTATACCCACCTTTCAAGTCCTCCATTCTGCAACACTGGGTCTGGGACTGCAAACCACATTTCTGATTGGCTCGCTGGTTCCAGGCTCAGTCTGACAATGAGGACTCTGGGGTGGGTGCTGGGGAGAGAGAGACTCCTTCTTGTTTGCACCCCAGGGAGGTCCCATCGACTTCCTGTTTCCAGGAGCCTCACAGCACAGTTTCTCCACCCTTGCACTGCTCACTCCTTCCTCTGGGAGCCGTGAAATCTAACTTGTAGTTGACTTTCCCAGTACTCACAGAACCAGCTTCTTCAGGGCACCTCAGACACCAGCACCAACAGAGCAGACCCTTTCTCAGAAGGATGGGTTTCAGCTCCATAACCCCTCCTCCAAATGTCTACATCTTAATACTTGTCCTTCTAGCCTTTTCTATTTGATCCCCTAGCCCTGAAATTACTACCTCTGTGATGAAAGTGAAAGTATCACTTGCTTAGTTGTGCCCAACTCTTTGTGACCCCATGGACTGTAGCCCACCAGGATCCTCTGTCCATGGAACTCTCCAGGCAAGAATACTGGAGTGGGTTGCCATTCCTTTCTCTAGGGGAATCTTCCCAACTCAGGGATCCAGCCAGAGTCTCCCACATCACAGACAGATTCTTTACTTTCTGACCCTCCAGGGAACTCCAACCTCTGTAATACTTCCTTTTATTACCCAATTAACAATTATCTGTATTTTCTCTGTTAAAATAACTTATGTGGCTTCTGCCTGGTGACTGGTCCCGGATTAAGAACTCTTCCCTGTCCATCACCAACTCCTGGAGCTCACTCAGACTCATGTCCATCAAGTCGGTGATGCCATCCAACCATCTCATCCTCTGCCATCCCCTTCTCCTCCTGCCTTTAATCTCCCAAACACCAAGGTCTTTTCCAATGAGTGGCTCTTCGCAGCAGGTGGCCAAAGTATTGGAGCTTCAACATTAGTCCTTCCAATGAATATTCAGGACTGATTTCCTTTAGGATTGACTGGTTTGATCTCTTTTCAGTCCAGAGTCTTCTCCGACATCACAGTTCAAAAGCATCAATTCTTTGGCATTCAGCTTTCCTTATGGCCCAACTCTCTCATCCATACATGACTTTTCCAAAGTTATGGAAAAACCATAACTTTGACTAGATGAACCTTTATCAGCAAAGTAGTGTCTTGGCTTTTTAATATGCTGTCTAGGTTTGTCATAGCTTTCCAGCATTTTTGCATGCATGATCACATCTGATCCTCAGAACAAAGCTGGAAAGGAATCACTATAGGTAACCACCCACCCCTGTATCAGGTAAGAAAAATAAGACTCAACCACATCCAGGCTATTTTCAAGATTCAACCATACCCTTTGTTTCTTAAAAAAAAAAGTTGGCCAATATTTTAAGGAAACAATCTGAAATAAACATTGAATGAATGGTCATTGACTTATTTCAGCAGAATATTGTAGTTATCAAAAATTCTCTGAAACATTGTCTACTAAAGGAATTCTTAAAAGGATATAAACATTTGATAGATTGCAAATATTTGATATGAAAGTGAAGGACAGAGGCTTTAATTCAGCTAATTAACTGTCTGTCTTGGGAATCAAAGACCTGGAATCTGAGTCCGATGACCCAAACTATCAGTTGTGTAACCTTGCGCAAGAAACGTGAGTTCTGAACCTCAGTCTTCTTGTGTGTAAAATGGCCAAGGTCTTGCTGGGCTATTTGAAGAATAAATGGCTTCTGTACAATTCCTGGTACACGTGTGTATGTGTTAGATATTCAGTCACGTCCGACTCTCTGTGACTCCATGGACTTGAGCCCTGCAGACTCTCTGTCCATGGAATTCTCCAGGCAAGGATAGTAGAATGGGTTGCCATGCCTTCCTCCCCATCCAGGGGAATCTTCCCGACCCAGGGATGGAACCCAGGTCTCCTGCATTGCAGGCAGATTCTTTACTGCCTGAGCCACCAGGGAAACCCCGCTGATACATAGACTGTCTTAAATAGAAACTGTGTCATTATAGGATACAGAGATAGGCCTAGTCAAAATAAAAACATAAGGACATCCATCATCTCACATAATATAGTATTCAGTCCAGAGATAACAGGCTTCAGTGCCTTCAAGATATCTGCAAAAACTGTTGTGCCTTCTTTAATCTGTCCATTCTGCCATCCTCACCCCCAAGGGTGAAGATTTTTTTATTTCACCCCCAAGCCAGGAGGAAGATTGCTTATAATCATAGAAGCTTCACATGTGATCCACTGACACCTTGTGGAAGAAAGGAGTGTCTCTTCTTGGTTCTCTGTTAGGATCAAGGACTGTTTTCCCAGAAGGCTCGTCAGACCACACCTGGTAACTCAGCAGCCAGAACAAGGCCCTATGTTCCTGCCCAAGGAATGAACACGTGCCCTGAAGCGGGAGTGAGACCCCTTTCTCTGCAGCACACTGCTTCCTGGAGAAAAAGGGACACTCAGAATATATATATATGTGTGTTTCCAGTAGAAAGGAAGAGGTGGGACTCGAGAAAGAAATCCCCTTTCAAATAAATATTAGGAGACCACCAACCCCAATGATATGAAAGCTTCTTGGTTATTCCCTCTATGGAGGATAACTGTGTGTATTAGTTTCCTTTGTGTTGGTGGTTGTTCAGTTGTTAAGTCATGTCCAACTCTTTGTGACCCCATGAATTGCAGTACTGACCCCTCTGTCCTTCACTATCTCCTGGAGCTTGCTCAAACTCATATCCATAGAGGCAGTGATGCCATCCAACCATCTCATCCTCTGTTGTCCCCTTTTCCTCTTGCCCTCAATCTTTCCCAGCATCAGGGTCTTTTTCAGTGAGTCGGCTCTTCACATCAGGTGGCCCAAGTATTGGAGCTTTAGTTTCCTAGCACTGTTGTATTAAATTATCATGGTTTTGTGGCTCAAAACAGTAGACATTTATTTGATCATAGTTCCAGAGGCCAGAGTCAAAAATCAAAGTGTCTGAAGAGCTATGCTTCCTCCAAAGGTTCTAGGGGAGAATCCACTCCTTGCCTCTTCCAGCTCCTGGTGGCTCCAGGTATGCCTGAGCTGGTGGCTGCAGCCCTGGGGTCTCTGCCTCATCAGTCACCTGGCCGCGTCCTCTGTTCTGTGTGTCAGCTCTGCCTCTGCTTTGCTCTCAGAAGGACACTTCACATTGGGTTTAGGGCCCACTTGGATAATCGCAAAGAGTCAGACACAACTGAGAGACTGAATTGAACTGGATAATCCAGGTGATCTCATAACCCAAGATGCTAAACTTAATTATATCTGCAAAGACCATTTTCCAAATAAGATGTTCAGTTTCAGGGGATCAGTATGTNGTATGAATTTTCAGCATCACCTTTCTTTGCAAGATTGAAAACAGGGATGAGAGAATGGCTTTGACTCATTATTTGAAAATGAGGGCTTGGGAAGATTGATATGTTTGCTCAGAAGAAAAATAAACTTGGATGTAAGGTCTGTAAAGTGTACCCTTTATGATACTGTGAATTTTTCAAGAGGAAGAAGCTACGTACTCTCGGGGTTATTGCTTGACTTGAGGCAGAGAAGGTATTTGTAGTCCCTGCCAGGACTCGGAAAAGCAGTGAGACAGGGGCCAGTGTCCTGCCTGCACCATCCAAGACATGCATCTTGGCCTCCCCAGGCTCCCCACGGCCGTGGCCTTCCTGTTCCCTCTCCTTGCCATCTGGGTCAACCTGCTCGCCCTGCGTTTGACTCTCCATCCTGCAGTTATTCCCTTCATCCTGCTGGCTCACATTCTTCTTGTTCGGGCCAAGGGAAGGCTGTCTTTTGCCAAGAACCCCAGAAGTCATGGCATAGGGAGTAAGTAAAATGCCAGCTGAGGCTGCAGAGATGTATAAATGGATTTAGACTCAACCAATATTTATTACATGCTCACTGGGTGCCAGCCCTCTGCCAGAGCTTTCACTTTATTTTAAAAATACTTATTTACTTATTTATTTGGCTGTATTGGGTCTTACTTGCTGCATGAGGGATCTTTGATTTTAGTTGCTGCTGCTGCTGCTAAGTCACTTCAGTCATGTCCAACTCTGTGCAACCCCATAGAGGGCAGCCCACCAAGCTCCCCTGTCCCTGGGACTCTCCAGGCAAGAACACTGGAGTGGGTTGCCATTTCCTTCTTCAATGCATGAAAGTGAAAAGTGAAAGTGAAGTTGCTCAGTCGTGCCCAACTCTTAGCGACCCCATGGACTGCAGCCTACCAGGCTCCTCCATCCATGGGATTTTCTAGGCAAAAGTACTGGAGTGGGGTGCCATTGCCTTCTCCGTGTTGTGACACAATAGGTTTAAAAGCTCTGGCAGGGACTTCCCAGGTGGTCCAGTGGCTAAGACTCGATCCATGATCAGGGAACTAGACCCCACATGCCACAACCAAGAGTTCACATGCTGCAACTAAGATCTGGAGAAGGCAATGGCACCCCACTCCAGTACTCTTGCCTGGAAAATCCCATGGGCAGAGGAGCTTGGTAGGCTGCAGTCCATGGGGTCGCTAAGATTTGGGCACGACTGAGCAACTTCACTTTCACTTTTCACTTTCATGCATTGGAGAAGGAAATGGCGACCCACTCCAGTGTTCTTGCCTGGAGAGTCCCAGGGACAGGGGAGCTTGGTGGCTGCCCTCTATGGGGTTGCACAGAGTCGGACATGACTGAAGTGACTTAGCAGCAGCAGCAGCAGCAACTAAGATCAAAGATCCCTCATGCAGCAAGTAAGACCCAATACAGCCAAATAAATAAGTAAATAAGTATTTTTAAAATAAAGTGAAAGCTCTGGCAGAGGGCTGGCACCCAGTGAGCATGTAATAAATATTGGTTGAGTCTAAATCCATTTATACATCTCTGCAGCCTCAGCTGGCATTTTACTTACTCCCTATGCCATGACTTCTGGGGTTCTTGGCAAAAGACAGCCTTCCCTTGGCCCGAACAAGAAGAATGTGAGCCAGCGGGATGAAGGGAATAACTGCAGGATGGAGAGTCAAACGCAGGGCGAGCAGGTTGACCCAGATGGCAAGGAGAGGGAACAGGAAGGCCACGGCCGTGGGGAGCCTGGGGAGGCCAAGATGCATGTCTTGGATGGTGCAGGCAGGACACTGGCCCCTGTCTCACTGCTTTTCCGAGTCCTGGCAGGGACTACAAATACCTTCTCTGCCTCAAGTCAAGCAATAACCCCGAGAGTACGTAGCTTCTTCCTCTTGAAAAATTCACAGTATCATAAAGGGTACACTTTATAGACCTTACATCCAAGTTTATTTTTCTTCTGAGCAAACATATCAATCTTCCCAAGCCCTCATTTTCAAATAATGAGTCAAAGCCATTCTCTCATCCCTGTTTTCAATCTTGCAAAGAAAGGTGATGCTGAAAATTCATACCTAAATTTCTTGCTCAGACAGTTTCCCAACTGGAATGAAGGCACCTTAAGGATCATCTGTCTTAGCCCTGCATCACAGAGGAGGAGTCTGGGGCCAGGAGATGTTAAGTTAACTTGCTTAAAGTCACAGTTGGGGGGTTGGAAGGAAAGGATGAACCATCAGAAAGAACAGCTGGAGCCAAATCCCAGACGGGAAAAAGATCCTGGAGTTCTAGGTAGGTAAGCAGGACCAGAGAGGAGAGTGGCAACCTTGTCATTTTCCTGGGTCACCAACTATAGTTGAAAATTTCAGTGCTTTGTCCCTTAAATTGTCCCTAAGATCCTTTATGTAATCTCATTCAGCAAATAAAGGTTAGACACTTAAACTGTCAAAGGGTCATTAGTCATGTTCTGCAGACACCAAGCGGGTGAAGTGAATCCAAAGTATGAAATAAGAAGATCTATAACTTTACCATCAATTGCATTAAATGTGTCATTTATCACCATCCACTGATGCACAGTTACCATCCTCAAACCAGTCCATGTTACACTCATCATTTAAGAATACATTTTTGTTGTTGTTGTTGGCTTGGGATAGACTGACATGATGTATGAAAGAGGTCATGAAAGAAAACAGTAACTTTGAACCAAGCAAGTGACGTGGCAAAACTGTATCTCATTCCCCACTTCTGTCTTCTCAAGTGCTCTGTCCCAGGGATGGTTCAGCCAACACTGATGCTGCCCACAAGGAAAGACAGGTCTGGAGAACTGAAGTGACCATGGGAACTTCTATCTCTTGACAACAGTGCTTTCCACAACTCCACGTTGTTAAATCAGCAACCCAGAGGATAACTTTTTCTAACAGAAAAGCATCTGCTCAAAGGCTTTGAGAAAATTGAAAGTAATTGATTTGGCAACAGCAACAGAGTAATTGTATCAGTCAAGGCTCAATTAGAGAAATAGACCCTGTGTGTGAAATAGACCCTATGGGTGTGTGTGTGGGTGGGTGGGTGTGTGTGTGTGCGTGTGTGTGTATAGGATGGAAAGGGGATAGAGGGGGTGACTCGGACTGATTTACTGGATTACACAACTGCAGGAGGTGGTCATGCAAGTCTGAAGGGTGTAGGACAGGCCATTAGGAAGGGAAGAGTCAAACATACAAGAAACCAACGGAGTTGTGGTCCAAAGGCAGGACCCTCTCTCTCTCCCCAGGAAAAGCACAAAAGATGTTCCAACTGATTAACTGAGGCCCACTCAAAGAATTCCCCTAATTTAAAGTCAACTAAGTATGAACTTTTACCATATCTGGAAAATTCATTTACAGAAGCATCTAGGTTAATGTTGTTATTGAGTAACTGATGACTTGTCCAACCTAGCCAAGTTAACAAGAAGCTTTCCTCAAATTCATTTTGATACCTAGTAACCAAATTTCCAGCAGAGTGGAAAAGTCAGGAAGAGAAGAAATAATCTTGGGTGAGAAAATGCTTGAAGTCCATGATGACATTTTCAAATTTTATTTATAACGAAAGAAGAGTTTCAAGAGATGTCAAGCTTCCAGATATATTATTGGCTACAAGTAGCTATGTTGCTGGATTAGTTTGCTAGTGTTTGTTAAGGATTTTACATTTATATTCATGAGAAACAGTAGCCGCTAGTTGTTTTTTTTCCCCTTATAATGTATTTCTTAGGCTTCATTATTAAGATTATGCTGTCAGAAGTTGGGTGGCGGTTACTGTTAGGTGGGGATAGAGACTTTCAGGACATACAATAGGACTTGTCTGCCCTCTGGTAGTTTTTCTGTTGACCTGTGGCTGCTTACATGGAGGTATTCAACATGCAAATGCTTATTGATTTGTACACTGATGAAGTATGCACTTTTCCATCTGTAGGTTCAACTGTCCAGGCCCTTCAGGAAACAGACACTCAGAAGGAATACAAGGGACTTCCATGGTGGTGCAGTAGCTAAGACCTCACCTTCTAATGCAGGGGTGCAGGTTCAATCCCTAGTCCCAGCCAGAAAACCAAAACATGTAAAACAGAAACACTATTTTAACAAATTTAATGAAGACTTTAAAAATGGTCCACATCAAAACAAACAAAAAAACAACCTAGAGATGCAAGAGAAGCGAAGAGATCAGTTACAAAGTGACCACAGCTACACGACATTGTAAATCACTGTACTTCAATATTTTTAAAAGTTCTTATTGATTTAATAAACATTACTGAGTATTTAGAAAAAAAAAAAAACATGACCACAGCATAGTCTTGAAAATTCACCTTTAGGCCAACAGAGTACTGCAGAACAAGGACCAGTCGTGAAAGGAGTCTGCACTGGACAAAACACCCCAGCCCCTGTGTTCCCACTTTGCTGTCCATCACTGGGTGAGCTGGGAGAGCCAGTCCCAAAGATGCAGAAGCTGGGGGCTGCCCGTGCATACACTCCCCAGGGCGGGCGCTCTCCTGAAGGGAGGTCTGAGCTGGGCACGCCCATTCCTGAGTTGGAGGGAGTCAGGGAAAGAGGCCATTCTGAGAACTCCTTGTTCACCAGTGAGAAAAGTGTGGCTTGGATGAATTTAACCCCCACAGGCACATCTGAAGAATGCAGAGTTCAGCTGAGACCTCATGGTTCTTCAGTCTTCCTCCCCGTTATACCACATTTCCATCCAGCGAATTCTGCACAGACTCCAAATCAAGACTCCTTTGTCACTGTCATCCGACAGTAGTGAGAAACAACATCCTTTAAAACGTGCCTCTGTGCTATGTAGCTAAGGAAACTTGAGGAAATGGTGTGTTGAAGGAGATCAGTTCCTCTTAGATAATTTTGCAGACAATCCTCCTGGGAAATTAGTGATAATTAGTATTCTGGCTGCTTTTCTAAAGATGGATTCTTCTGCAGTGAAGCAATTCAGCTCCATAGTACCTGAGGCAGAAATAATGTGTGCCACAAACACAGCGGATGGTCAAACAGCCCTGCAAGGTCTCCACTTAGAAACCTGAAATCAGAGCGGACCCTCCAGAGGGAACTGAGATACCACAGAGCCAGAGAGCCCAGTGGAGCGTCTGGGTCAGGCAAGGGCTGCAGCTTAACTAGCTTGTTGTTGGGGGAGAGGGTACCTCTGGGATCAGAAGACAGCAGGGAGGCTCTTCCCTGACACAAGGTCCGAGGGAGCAGGGCAGAAGGCAGCCCTGAACCTGTGTCCTTGCTTCATCTTCCCCTCGGATGGGAAAAGCCACTCTGAGAGGGTTTTCTCCAGGCTCTGTTCCCTATTACAACACATTACTCCAAACGTCGTGGCTGAATACAATACACATTTGATGCTCTGATAGTTCTGGAGTCAGAAGTCCTAATGTGCTTTCCTTCTGTAGGCTCCAGGCGAGAATCTGTTTCCCTTAACTTGTCCAGTTTCTAGAGGCTGCCCACTTACGTTGGCTCTCAGCCACAGCACTGTAATCTCCAGGCTTTGGGGGCAAATCCATAAATTTGTGTCCTTGCCTCTTGCAGTTGTAAAAGGACATCCACATTCCTTGGCTTGTGGCTTTTTCCTCTATGTTCAAAGCCATCAGCACTCACAGAGGTCTGGGGTGTTACTCTGGCCAGGCAAAGGACACCTTGGTGGGTCATCACTAGCTTCTAGAACAGTGGTTCTCAAACTTCAGTGTGCATCAGATCGTCCAGAGGTAGGGTTGACAGGCTGAGCAAGTAAAAGTATAGGACACCCAGTTTAATTTGAATTTTAGATAAGCACTTTTTTTAATATGAGCATGCAATATTACATGGGACTTAGTTATACTAAAAATATTTTCACTGTTTATCAAATGTATTCATACATAACTGGGAAGTCTGTGGTTCATCTCTTCCCTGGAGGACTTGGTGAAACCCAGTTTGCTGCTGCTCTTGATTCATGAGGTCTGGGGTGGGGGCTGGGAATGTGCCCTCCTAACGAACCCCCTAATGGAAATCAACCCAGAATACTCATTGGAAGGACTGATGCTGAAGCTCCAATCCTTTGGCCATCTGATGTGAAGAGCTGACTCATTGGAAAAGACCCTGATGCTGGGAAAGAATGAAGGCAGGGACGACAGAGGATGAGATGGCTGAATGGCATCACCGACAATGGACATGAGTTTGAGCAAACTCTGGGAGAGAGTGAAGGGCAGGGAAGCCTGGTGTGCTGCAATCCATGGGGTCACAAAGAGTCAGACACAACTGAGTGATTGAACAACAAATCCCCGGGTCAGCTGATTCTGCTGCCCTAGGGTCCACGTGTATGCTGAAAACCACGGTTGCAGTAAAGCACATACATACTTTGAGAATGTAAGTCAGATTAAAGTATTTAGGACTTTCCCAAGTCCCATAAAGGACAAGCCAAAGTTATGACAAAATCTTTCAAGGGCCCAGGTGCCCTGGTAATTACCTCCCTCGCCTCGCTCCCTAAGCCCCTCCCCACTGTCAAGAAGCTCCGGCGGCACAGTTGCTTCTGGAACAAACCAGGCACAGTCCCACCTGAGGACCCTCGCACAAGTAGCTCCCCCAGTTAAATGAGTCTCCCCTAGACAGGGACGGGGCTCCTTTGCTTAATTCTGCCTTTTCACCTGATTGTAAATGGTACCCCCACCAATCCACCCGACATGATGGTTTCTGCCATAGTCCCCACCTGACTTGCAAGAAGTATCATTGCTTATTATGGACCTGCTCCCACTAAAACTCAAGTTCCACGAGTGCTGGGTTTGTGTTGATTAGATTCACTGCTATTCACAGCAGTGATGGTGTTTCCCAGGATGTAAGAGATGCTCAACAAATGCACAGAATATGTGTTTAAAGAACAGGGATGCCCTAAACTGTTTGTTCATGCTGTGGACACAGGTGTTAAGTTACCCTGCAGACAGGGGTATAAAGAACCATTTGCAGGGACTTCCCTGGCAGTCCAGTGGTTAAGATTTTAGATTTTGTCTTCCAAGTTAGGAGACGCGGGTTTGGTTCCTGGTCAGGAAGCTAAAATCTCAAGTGCCTTGAGGCCAAGGAACCAAACCATAAAACAGAGGCAGTATTGTAACAAATTCAGTAAAGACTTTTAAAACATGGTCCACATCACCGAACAATTCTTAAAAAGAGAACCATTTGCAGAAAATGTCTCCTTTGCCAATTGGGTAAAGCCAAGTCACCCAAGNAACCATAAAACAGAGGCAGTATTGTAACAAATTCAGTAAAGACTTTTAAAACATGGTCCACATCACCGAACAATTCTTAAAAAGAGAACCATTTGCAGAAAATGTCTCCTTTGCCAATTGGGTAAAGCCAAGCCACCCAAGTGTGTGTGTGTGTAGGGGCGTAGGTGGGGGTAGAACTTTAGAAATGCTATTGCAAAATGACCAAGAGCAATTGGACCACTCCACAGCTATCAGTGATTTGCTGCTTTTGTGTTTTTAACCAATAATCAGGCAACAGAGGCAGGTGGAAAGCATTAACCCGTCTATAATCCTACAACCAGAGAGTGTAGCACAACCAAGGTAAGGTTTAGAGCCCATTCTGAAAAACACCGAAGCATTCACTAGCAGTCAAGCCCCATGCGGTCAGGTAGTTCTAGAAGTTCAGAGAGTTCCCGACACTTTGTCCCCAAGCATTCTAAAAACAGGGTGAAAATGTTCCTCTGGGGCAAATGCACTGATATCTACAAGAACAGGTCAAAGCTTTAATCTCTTCAAAGATTTGTGCAACGCCACAAGTTGGTCTGGGGTATAAGAGAAGGTGCTGGGCTGACAGGCTGCTGGGTCCCTAGACCCTGTGCACCCAAGGTGCTGGCATTCACGCAGCTTTCAAGGCAGCCATATGGCTTGGCCAGTGCTTACTGTACCAAAGAGAAATTATTACTTCTAATGTCCCTTAGAAGTGGAGGGGTATTTGGTAGTCTCCTCCAGGTGCAGAATCTCATTTAAGTTACTTCAAAGTCAACTGAAGTCCCCTAGGATATAGACTAAAGGTATTCAAATACCTTATAGTGTTTATTCCAGAATATTTTAATTAATACATGTAAACAATAAGAGTCTTCGTATGTACATATATATAACATTTAAGATGTGTTTGCTAAAGTCAATACATATCCATTAAAGTAAAACTTTACAAATGAAGTCATTTCAAGATGCTTTGTTTTAACATTTCAAAGCTGGAAATGAAACAAAACCCATTTAATTCATTAAACTCACTGGATTTCCCAGTCTGAGGATAAATACAGTGAAACCAATAACCACTGCAGAGTCAAAATTCCAAATTCTAACTCTAGCTGTTTACATTGGGGAAGACCCTGACGCTGGGAAAGATTGAAGGCAGGAGGAGAAGGGGACAACAGAGAATGAGATGGTTGAATGGCATCACAGACTTGATGGACATGAGTTTGAGTAAACTCCAGGAGCTGGTGATGGACAGAGAGGCCTGATATGCTGCAGTCCATGGGGTCGCAAAGAGTCAGACACGACTGAGCGACTGAACTGACTGACTGATCCTCTTACATTCTGTTTGTAGGATCAGAACAAGCACCTTTCATGTGGACTGAACCCTAAGGCTAAAAACCTGACATTTAACACCTCAAATGAGGGATAATCAAACTTATTTTTTGAAAAATCTCTCCATCCAAAATTGGTGTTTGTTCATAACTAATATACAGAAATATGCATTTCACAAAGCTCACAAAACTTTTAACCTTTTCTATCAAAAATTAAATCAATTTGAATTACGAGCATTAGGGAAGGTTTCCTGGGTTTAAACTGGCAGAGTTGAGAGAGGTCTGAGGTTGTTCATAAATCTAGGTAGTGAAGGAAAAAACACAAAAACATTTCATTAACACAGAATGCTTCCTATAGCTCTCAGTCCAACCCCTGCCAGTTGTGGGGGACCAGTGCAGGCACCGCTGCCTGGTGGAGCTTTGCTCCAGAACCCAGGGGAAGTCACATCTTCTGATCTGCCCAGGACTGCGGGGTCTCCCAGGATACAGGACTTTCAGAGCTAACATGGAGACGGTCCCAGGCAGCAGGAACAAGCTGTTCACCTCGCCCGGGCCCCTAGCTCATCTGCAAAAAGGATCCCTCCCCAAAGGCTGTCCCCCTAGGCCAGGAGGAGGCCCATGAGAGGCTTTATTCTTCAGAGTAAGCTTCTAACCTCCATCCTCCTTAGCTGTGCTCATCGACTGGGCCCTTGGAGGCCCAGCTGCCCCTCCTCAGCCCCCGAACCTGACAGGAGGCTGATGGGTGGGCAGGTGAGGGGCTGCGGGCACAGGTGGCTGGAGCCGGGCTGAGTGGGGGGCAGGGAGAACGCGGCGCATGAGGAGGGTTGCACCTCCTCTGCTCCTCTTAGGTGAGGGCACCTGACCACTCTGAGCTGAACGGGGGGCCCTGCTGCTCCCTGACAGGTGGGGTTCCTGGCGGGTCTCATTGATAAGATGGCTTGTTTNAACAGGGTGAAAATGTTCCTCTGGGGCAAATGCACTGATATCTACAAGAACAGGTCAAAGCTTTAATCTCTTCAAAGATTTGTGCAACGCCACAAGTTGGTCTGGGGTATAAGAGAAGGTGCTGGGCTGACAGGCTGCTGGGTCCCTAGACCCTGTGCACCCAAGGTGCTGGCATTCACGCAGCTTTCAAGGCAGCCATATGGCTTGGCCAGTGCTTACTGTACCAAAGAGAAATTATTACTTCTAATGTCCCTTAGAAGTGGAGGGGTATTTGGTAGTCTCCTCCAGGTGCAGAATCTCATTTAAGTTACTTCAAAGTCAACTGAAGTCCCCTAGGATATAGACTAAAGGTATTCAAATACCTTATAGTGTTTATTCCAGAATATTTTAATTAATACATGTAAACAATAAGAGTCTTCGTATGTACATATATATAACATTTAAGATGTGTTTGCTAAAGTCAATACATATCCATTAAAGTAAAACTTTACAAATGAAGTCATTTCAAGATGCTTTGTTTTAACATTTCAAAGCTGGAAATGAAACAAAACCCATTTAATTCATTAAACTCACTGGATTTCCCAGTCTGAGGATAAATACAGTGAAACCAATAACCACTGCAGAGTCAAAATTCCAAATTCTAACTCTAGCTGTTTACATTGGGGAAGACCCTGACGCTGGGAAAGATTGAAGGCAGGAGGAGAAGGGGACAACAGAGAATGAGATGGTTGAATGGCATCACAGACTTGATGGACATGAGTTTGAGTAAACTCCAGGAGTTGGTGATGGACAGAGAGGCCTGATATGCTGCAGTCCATGGGGTCGCAAAGAGTCAGACACGACTGAGCGACTGAACTGACTGACTGATCCTCTTACATTCTGTTTGTAGGATCAGAACAAGCACCTTTCATGTGGACTGAACCCTAAGGCTAAAAACCTGACATTTAACACCTCAAATGAGGGATAATCAAACTTATTTTTTGAAAAATCTCTCCATCCAAAATTGGTGTTTGTTCATAACTAATATACAGAAATATGCATTTCACAAAGCTCACAAAACTTTTAACCTTTTCTATCAAAAATTAAATCAATTTGAATTACGAGCATTAGGGAAGGTTTCCTGGGTTTAAACTGGCAGAGTTGAGAGAGGTCTGAGGTTGTTCATAAATCTAGGTAGTGAAGGAAAAAACACAAAAACATTTCATTAACACAGAATGCTTCCTATAGCTCTCAGTCCAACCCCTGCCAGTTGTGGGGGACCAGTGCAGGCACCGCTGCCTGGTGGAGCTTTGCTCCAGAACCCAGGGGAAGTCACATCTTCTGATCTGCCCAGGACTGCGGGGTCTCCCAGGATACAGGACTTTCAGAGCTAACATGGAGACGGTCCCAGGCAGCAGGAACAAGCTGTTCACCTCGCCCGGGCCCCTAGCTCATCTGCAAAAAGGATCCCTCCCCAAAGGCTGTCCCCCTAGGCCAGGAGGAGGCCCATGAGAGGCTTTATTCTTCAGAGTAAGCTTCTAACCTCCATCCTCCTTAGCTGTGCTCATCGACTGGGCCCTTGGAGGCCCAGCTGCCCCTCCTCAGCCCCCGAACCTGACAGGAGGCTGATGGGTGGGCAGGTGAGGGGCTGCGGGCACAGGTGGCTGGAGCCGGGCTGAGTGGGGGGCAGGGAGAACACGGCGCATGAGGAGGGTTGCACCTCCTCTGCTCCTCTTAGGTGAGGGCACCTGACCACTCTGAGCTGAACGGGGGGCCCTGCTGCTCCCTGACAGGTGGGGTTCCTGGCGGGTCTCATTGATAAGATGGCTTGTTTTGTCAACCTCGAAAAACGAAGAATAAAATCACAGTGATCTGTGAGATTGACCAAATGGCATCCTGTTATCTCACTGGCATTTATCTTCTCAAAGTTTGAGACCACCAGATTTCCAGGCCTCCAGCTACGTGACCATCCCTTCAGGGAATTTTTCATCAGTGGGGTATAAGAAGGACTCTGTCAGAAAGGGAAGATGCTGGTTCTTCTTAAGAGTCAGTCACCCTCTCTTTTCCCTCTAGTAAATTTCCTCTTCTTGCCTGACTGCCCAACTCGCTCTCTTTTTCTCTGCACTTGCCTTACAATTTTCAACCTTGCAAATTCACCTCTTTCTCTGGGTTCAGCTCTCTCTCCTGAAGATGCTCCTGCCTCTTTCTTTCTCCTGCTAAAGTGTAAAGAGGCTGCAACCAACAAAAGCCCATCTCGGCAACTCCACTGCTGCTTTCTGCAGCCGCCTTTTTGCACAAAAAGCCTCTTCTCTTTACAGGCCTTTCCTTTCTCTTTAAAAGAGGATGGAGACAGCACGTCCTTGGTCCAGGGTGTTATAGGCGAAGCTCAGATAGTTTATCTATAAGAACAGGACAGGAAGGAGCTGGCTGGGCCCCTAAGGACTCAGCCTCAGAGGAAACAGAAGAGCAAGGTTTCAAAAGCTTCCCCGTCCCAGCATCTCCACAGAAACTAACATTAGGGTGAGAGCCAGGCCAGGGCCTCTGCAAAGCCTGGGAATTGGAAGTCGAGAAACTTGAAGGGCTGGGGCTATCGCTGTCTGCCTTCCACAAGAATCAGGCCAGCCTAACCATACTACAACCATCAGGTCGAAGAAACAGACATGAAGTGAGAGAGACCCTGAGCTGAGCTTCAGGCCTCCCTACCTGCAGGCTGCTTTCCCCCCTGTAAACGGGGCCAGCGACTGCCAATGCATGCCTGTGAGCACTGGGCACTGTCCTCTAGGGGCCGCTTCATCACGTCCTCTTGGAGTTGGGGGAGGGCTCAAGCAGCTCCTCAGTCCTGAACTGAGAGCCACAGACTCCCAGCCCCCTCCCTCCACATCTGGGCCATCCGTTTGGGGAGATGGGGAAGCACACAGCATAGGTAAGGAGGAGCGAGGACCTGGGATAGGCAGAGATCTGGCTGCCGTTCTCCCGAAGTTTAGGATGCTGGCTCCAGTTCTAGGAAATGGGTGCCTAAAATAGAGGGTCTGGTCCTTAGGCCCCTTTAATAATTAGGTCAGACTCGAACGCTCCTGGAATGGGAGGGCTGAGAAGTAGTAGCAGATCATTCTCGGCATAGCTGACCACTAGAAACCCCCTCGGACCACAGGCCCTAACTTATGAAGCACAGGGCATCTTGCCTCCTGTTGCCAAAGTGCTGTCTAGGTAATAGGCTGTCAGCAAGTTACAAGCTGTGGAACTTGAGTTTGTGCCAGTTTAACCATTCCCTCTAGGACTGGGGCAGTTCATGAACTAAACTGAGCCCAGTCTTTTTTTTCCTTAACCTGGGCAGGGGTTACCAGTCCTTGTCAGTTGCCTCACTTCTCTGGTCAGCTTTCATGTTCCAAGAGGAAGAGGCCCTGACCCCAGTTTCCAGCATCTCATGACATGCTTCCACACTTGGGTCTAATATGCCACAGGGCCTATCCTCTCCTATGCTAGGAAATACCTTAAGTGAACTCGGATCTAGCCAGGCTTCTTTCCATCCTAGTAAATAGGCTTTCTAGGCTGCTTTGATGCTGGCATCCTGCCTAGTAAGACAAGGGGGGTAGGTAAGAGCTTCTGAGGCATTCACAGGCACCCTTACAATGTGACAGAGGCCCAAAGCTGGGGACAAGGACTAAACCACGGAGAGCAGGAGAGGAAAGTCAGCGGGCCGGGAAGTGCTAACTAGATGCTTGAGGCAGCCCCGAAGGCCGCCTCAAATAGCCATCAGCTGCATTTCAGATGCAAGTGAGGTCAGGGCTCCTAGAGGAACTGCGCAGGACTAGCAATTGTCTCTGTCATTTTGGGGAGGAGACTCACAATGGAGGGTGTTGCCTAGCTGCTGATATTCTGCTGTAAATACTGCTGCATTTTAAACTTCCTTTTTGGTGAAGAAAATACCACATTCCACAGTTTATGTGCTTCATTAGAAGAAGCCATTAAACTCATTTTGTGTTGATCACAAGCCTGGCTTCTCACTCTAGCTTCTGCAAGCTGCTCTGCCCTCTATTATGGCGAGAGAAGTCCCCTTGAGGGTTTTGCCAGTCATTTAGCTGTTCCCAAACAATAAGGGTTGGTGTTGGTGGGTGATGGTTTCTAATCCTCAAAGAAGTAACAATATTAAAGACTGTTCTAAAACTGGGCCTTGAATGGCTGCAGTTGATGTACCTGAGGTATAAGTGTTCAGAAGCTCATCAGGTTATACTATGCAGTGGGCAGGGTCCCATCACTGGGGACCTGACACTGTTCCGTGATGTCTGTGCTGGTGCCACTTAGATGCGGGTGTGCAGGGCACTAGGGAGCCGAGGTGGCCTCCGTGGTGGACACTGGGAGGCTCCAGGCACCCAGAGGACAGGCTCATTACTCCCCAGGGGCAGTGCTGCCTGTAACACCTGATTCAGAAGTCTGAGTGTGCGGGCTCCAATGGAGAACAACTCCTGTGACTGTCATTGCCGGTGTTCTCCCGTGAGCCTCATTTCTCCATTCCCTACTGACAGACTCGTCGGGATATAGGAGTTAAGAGCAAAAAAGCAAAATCTTTCCAAAACCTCACTTGATAGGTATTAGGTATAAATGTCAGGCCGGTAAGAATGCTCGGAGGATCCCAGAGTCCCGAGAGAGAAAGGCCAGGCTTCCTTGGGAGAAAGCTTGGCTCCAGCCTCTGCTCGTAGGATTAAGGAATAGTGGTTGCTTCCAAGACCAGAGGTGGGAAGATCCCCTGGAGAAAGGGAAAGACTATCCACTCCAATATTTTGGCCTGGAGAATTCCATGGACTGTACAGCCCATGGGGTCACAAAGAGGTGGACATGACTGAGCGATTTTTACTACGCAAGACCAGAATCCATCACAACTTCAGGTCCCAGTGGAACGAAACACAAATGGACCACGGGCCCACAAAGGGTCTGATGGCCTCACTCTGGATCCAAGCAGGAGCTGAGTAGACTGACCTGGCCCACCTTGCACTTGAAGCAGGCCCTTAGACCTGGCTCAGAGTCCCTACGATTTGGAGGTTTGCTAGGGCTCACATTCAGCTGTTAGCAATTTTCCCTCCCCTTCCCCATGGTCTCTGTCTTTTTAAAGTGACATTCACAGACTCCTTAGAGCTGTGTTTCTTCTGCTTCATAGTTTTCCGCTTGAGTCTAGCTTGGGAGCTAATAAGGATTCCGTTCGTCAAAGGAGGAATGCTCTTGCAGAGCGTTCAAGTAACTTAATGCTCAAGTAGCTTAAAACACCAAAAGTTGGCCCAAATATCACCAAGCATTGCCCACGGGCTGGAAGTAAGTGGGGGATCCAAAGTGAACTGTTCTGCAGAAACGTTGGCAGTGTCCGGCCTACAGGATGAGTCCTACAAGAAGGAGGGGACTGTGGAGAAACCTCCAGCCAGGACCTTCTTTGTTAAGTCTGACTCCTGAGTGGTTGGAGTTTGGCAACTGGGTTTGAAATATAATGAAGGACCTTGACTTTGACACTTCACCCAGCTGGTCCTTGCTGAGCCTCACCTCCACCTGGTGCTGTGCAGGTGGGGTGACTTCAATTACCTGTGAGCAGATCTGCTGTCGGTCTTGGTCCTTGTCTAGTGAGGTTGACTGGAGTTAGTGACTCATGTTGCTGATAAGGGGCCTGGTTCCACCATCCACACCGAGACCCTCTCAGGAGGGAGGGGGAATCCCCTGTGTTCCTGAATTGAGGATTAGCACACCACCAGTGCAGACATCTGGGCTTCCCAGGTGGCTCAGTGGTAAAGAACCCACCTGCCGATGCAGGAGATGCAAATTCAATCCCTGGGTAAGGAAGATCCCCTGGAGGGGAGGGCATGGAAACCCACTCCAGTATTCTTGCCTGGGAAATCCCATGGACAGAGAAGCCTGGTGGGCTACAGTCTGTGGGGTCACAAAAGAGTTGGACACGACTTAGCAACTAAACAACAATGCAGACAAGCAAACGCAGTGTTGGTGTGAAGGGCCAGGCATTGGCTAAACTACGGGCCAGCTGCCCCTTGCTCAGCTTGTGTCCCAGGCAGGCAACTGTCTGCTTAAAGTAAACAAAACAAAAAAAAAAAAGATGAACTCCCAGTCCTGGGCTGCTCTCACTCTGAGACGGGGCGTCTTGGGAGCATTTTCTCAGAAGCGGTGTCGTTAGACCTGAACCAGAAGCCTGTCTTCCAGCTGCAGCACAAAGACTTTGTCACCGTGAAGGGAAGCCTGGCAGATCAACCACATGAAAGGCTGGTACCAGCTGTGCTTCTGAAAGAGGCACTCAGTCAAAACGTACACGGGGGCAGAAGGTCCCTCTGGGCACTTAGTCTGGGTCACTGATGACATGGCATCCAGTGGAGAGCATCCCTCTGGCTGGATCTGGGGGAATGACCACACCTCCCTCTGCAGCTTGTGTGCAAGAACACAAATGGGCACCTGCCGGTAGACCCCCAGCCATTACAGGGCAGCTCTGGGAATGCAGCTCCTTCATGAGCACAGTGTCTGCCTACCCAGTACTGGAGGGCACCTGTGGGGTGGGCCATGGATGAGAGGAGTGACCTTTATTTTTTTTTTAATACTTCATTCTATTTTACAGTACTGTATTGGTTTTGCCATACATCGACATGAATCAGCCACAGGTGTACACAATCTCCCCATGCCGAAGCCCCCTCGCACCTCCCTCCCCACCCCACCTCCCCGGATCATCCCGTACACCAGCCCCAAGCATCCTGTATCCTGCATTNATTATTGCTATGAAGTGATATTAGACAACCCAAAGGAGCCCAAGGCAGAATATATGTTGTATACCAGTTTACTCAAGAGTTTAAAAAATTCTATGGCAGTGAATGAGGAACAAGAAAGTTTCAAATGTCCCTGATATGACTCAATACTTGAGTCTTTGCAAGTAACGTTGAACCCATGACACTCTTAACACAAATCAAATCTCAACTCCTCCTGCCTTTCATAATTGAGGACTTAGATCATAATCTGAAATAACCAGACAGGCTTCTGGAGAAGTCCTCTCTGAAGGCAACCTGCCTGTAGTGAGGATTTGGGCTGAAACTGTGGCAGAATGGGGCTCTTGCCTTGTGCCTAAGCCCTAGATTCCGCATCCTTCTCCATGAAAGGAAAACTGGGCAGTTCCGCCCATGTNTGTAGTGAGGATTTGGGCTGAAACTGTGGCAGAATGGGGCTCTTGCCTTGTGCCTAAGCCCTAGATTCCGCATCCTTCTCCATGAAAGGAAAACTGGGCAGTTCCGCCCATGTGGCCTTCATCTATTACAGAGGCAAAACTTGGATCAGTCTCTATCCTGTGGTGTGAGGTTAAAGGCTGAGTTCTCAGGGCAGGGGGTTCCTGAATGGTTCCTGTAGGAATCCTAGTCTTTCCACCAGACACTAGGAGATGGGACTGGCCTGGTGTGGTCTGAAAGCCCAGAAATGTTTCTGGATCTTGATATGACTGTGCGATTTGGGGCTGTTCTTAGGCTTCTGAATATTTTAAGACTGATTCCTACTGATCTTGTTTTAGCAGGTGGTCAAAGCCCATTTGCTCAGAAAGCATAGCCCACTTAGAAGCCGTAGATCAAATGTCAGTTCAGCTGATGAAGCTCCTGCTGTGGTCGATCCCACTGGTGTCACCCCAGGGTCTCCTCGGGGTGGGAGGGAGAGCTGCCAGCCCCAGGAGGGAAGGGGGGTGGATGTGGGCATTGTGTCTGCAGTCTCTGGGAGAGAGGGTCTCCTCCTCACTCTGCAGGAGTGGAAAGAAGGTTCTCCGTGAACTCTGCTGCAGCCCTGGGCACTAGGGTGGGGGAGGAGCTTGACTCTTCCCAGCTAAAAACAGGCGAGTGTGGACTTCCTGGTGGTCCAGTGGTGAGGACTCCACCTTCCCATGTAGGTGCTTACAGGTTCAATCCCTGGTCAGAGATTCCCGCATAACCACAGGGCTTAGTTGAGGCTACTGAGCCTGGGCACAGCAAATACTAAGCCCACACACTCTAGAGCCTCAAGAGAAGACTGCACACTGCAATAAAGACCCACTGCNTAACCACAGGGCTTAGTTGGGGCTACTGAGCCTGGGCACAGCAAATACTAAGCCCACACACTCTAGAGCCTCAAGAGAAGACTGCACACTGCAATGAAGACCCACTGCAGCCAAGATTTTTTAAAAGTGACTCCTTTACTTCCATATTAGATTGTCATGAATTTTAAAAAAAAAAAAAAAAAAAAAAACAGAAATGTGTGAGTAAGGGGCTTCTGCCATGCTGGGCATCCTTTCCCCAGGCAACATAGGATGGACTTTCCTTGGGGCTGTTTCTCATCTGTGCCCACTGGCATTTTCTGACTTCTGATCTCCCTGGTGCCCAGGCAAGCGTGTATAGAAGGTCAGACAGAAACCAAGGCAGCTCACTGCTAGGGTTCTCACGCCCCAGGGTCCATAGCCTGGAGGCCGCCTTCTCTCCTACTTCCAGAACTTCCTAGAAGGTGACTCCTGCAGAGAGGAGACAGCTTCCAGCCCCAAAGTGTCAAATTGAGCTGCTGACTGTGGGGATTACTGCTTCTCTCCAGACAGTGAAATAATACTGGCTTTCTGACTTGCCCAGCATCTCTTTATTCCCTTGACATCTACTAATCTTGCCCACTTCTTACTGACGCAACCTAGCAGCCACCTGAACGTGTCTCTGTATGCTTATCTTCATCCTCTTATTTCTTATTCCTTATGTTCATCATCTGACAAGCCAAAACAAAGACACTGTGAGTGTTCCTTCTCAGACTGCTGTGCATTGTTTTAATCACCGCCACCCCACCCCTCCACACACACACCATGGTGATACTGCTGGACAGATGAGAGTCACAGAAGATTACTTGTCACGTATACTCAGAGCCTAGGAGAGGACACTGTCCCACAGGGCCCCTCGGCAACAGAGAGAACAAGGGATCACTACTAGACTTCCAGACTTAAAGCTGCCTCCCATCAGCTACTGTACAACACAGGGAGCTCAGCTCGGTGCTCTGTGACAGTCTAGAGGAACAGGAAGGGGATGGGTGGGAGAGAGGCTCGAGAGAGGGGATAGTTGTGTACTGTGGCTGACTCACACTGGTGTGGACCAGAAGCCAACACGAAACTGTAAAGCAATTATCCTCCAACTAAAACGTTTTTCAAAAAAGAAACCACCTCCCATCCAGTGGACTGTTTCTCTTTAAGAATACCCAGAAACCTCCAAAATTAGTGACTATAGCTACATAGAATTTCTGGTAGCTCACTGTTCACACAGGCTGTGCAAGCTTGGATTCCTGCAGTGTAGGGATAATACAAATGGAAAGTGGTCAGTGATGTCTCATGCCCTGGACAAGCTCTTCTCTGGAGACCCAGCAATCCAGTTAAAATTCATCAGCCATAGTTGAGATGAACAGTCATGTACTGCCTGATTTTTATTTTTCATTTTTTCCTGCTCTCTGAGCAAGGAGGAATTTGGGCTAGTACAAACACTTCTTGCTGGAGCTACATATAGTACATTCAGTCAGGTACAAAGCTTTATAAATAGACTAAAAAGCCACCTGGCTTCTCACAATAAGACCCAGCTGGATTTGGAGGCATGTTGTTATGTTTTCCTAATCAGAACCTAGTCCTGTTTATGAGCATTATTTTGCTGCTACACTGGGCTTGTGGATCCTATGCAGACTCTTCAGAGGTACAGTACGTGTGTGAAGTCAGATATTCCTATAACTTACCAGGCAATGAAAAGAGCGTAAGTAACGCTATAAGATTAGTCTCAAGCCTCTAACTGGAATCACTGTGCTGGTTAGGATCTGAATGATTTGACTTCTGCCTTTGGCCTAAGGCCATGAGAGAGATGGGTGGGAAGTGTTTTGATAGCTTTCAACTGGTAGTGGGACCAAACTTAGTTTCACAGAAGACCAGCATTTAGTGTTGCTTCCTGCCAGTGATGGAACAAGGCATTAACAAGACCTCCTCTGCAGCTGTCTGAAGATGGACAAAAAGAAGAAGTGCAAAATGCCAAATGACCAAATGCCCTTCATTCTCTTCCCTAACTTTTATGGCTTTTCTCCGAATCTCATACTTCTGTTCTTTCATGGGTTGTCTTCTCCACAAGCAGATGTTGAGAAATGGTCCTATAGAAAGGATGCCTATTCTATGTATAAAATAACTAACGAGAACCTACTATAGTGCAGGGAACTCTACTCAGTGCCATGTAGTGACTTAAATGGGTTGTTGTCTTAGTTGCTCAATCAGGTCCAACTCTTTTTTGACCCCATAGACTGTAGCCCTCCAATATCCTCTGCCCATGGGATTCTCCAGGCAAGAACACTGGAATGGGTTACCATTTCCTTCTCCGGAGGATCTTTCTGACCCAGGGATCAAACCCACATCTCCTGCATTGGCAAGTAGATTCTTTTATTTTTTTTTAAGCCACTGAGCCTTTAGAGAAGCCCTAAATGGGAAAGAATTTTTTTTTT
>SJYW01056756.1:72915-113396 GCA_006410735.1 Raphicerus campestris
CTGCCATGCTGGGCATCCTTTCCCCAGGCAACATAGGATGGACTTTCCTTGGGGCAGTTTCTCATCTGTGCCCACTGGCATTTTCTGACTTCTGATCTCCCTGGTGCCCAGGCAAGCGTGTATAGAAGGTCAGACAGAAACCAAGGCAGCTCACTGCTAGGGTTCTCACCCCCCAGGGTCCATAGCCTGGAGGCCGCCTTCTCTCCTACTTCCAGAACTTCCTAGAAGGTGACTCCTGCAGAGAGGAGACAGCTTCCAGCCCCAAAGTGTCAAATTGAGCTGCTGACTGTGGGGATTACAGCTTCTCTCCAGACAGTGAAATAATACTGGCTTTCTGACTTCCCCAGCATCTCTTTATTCCCTTGACATCTACTAATCTTGCCCACTTCTTACTGACGCAACCTAGCAGCCACCTGAACGTGTCTCTGTATGCTTATCTTCATCCTCTTATTTCTTATTCCTTATGTTCATCATCTGACAAGCCAAAACAAAGACACTGTGAGTGTTCCTTCTCAGACTGCTGTGCATTGTTTTAATCACCGCCACCCCACCCCTCCACACACACACCATGGTGATACTGCTGGACAGATGAGAGTCACAGAAGATTACTTGTCACGTATACTCAGAGCCTAGGAGAGGACACTGTCCCACAGGGCCCCTCGGCAACAGAGAGAACAAGGGATCACTACTAGACTTCCAGACTTAAAGCTGCCTCCCATCAGCTACTGTACAACACAGGGAGCTCAGCTCGGTGCTCTGTGACAGTCTAGAGGAACAGGAAGGGGATGGGTGGGAGAGAGGCTCGAGAGAGGGGATAGTTGTGTACTGTGGCTGACTCACACTGGTGTGGACCAGAAGCCAACACGAAACTGTAAAGCAATTATCCTCCAACTAAAACGTTTTTCAAAAAAGAAACCACCTCCCATCCAGTGGACTGTTTCTCTTTAAGAATACCCAGAAACCTCCAATATTAGTGACTATAGCTACATAGAATTTCTGGTAGCTCACTGTTCACACAGGCTGTGCAAGCTTGGATTCCTGCAGTGTAGGGATAATACAAATGGAAAGTGGTCAGTGATGTCTCATGCCCTGGACAAGCTCTTCTCTGGAGACCCAGCAATCCAGTTAAAATTCATCAGCCATAGTTGAGATGAACAGTCATGTACTGCCTGATTTTTATTTTTCATTTTTTCCTGCTCTCTGAGCAAGGAGGAATTTGGGCTAGTACAAACACTTCTTGCTGGAGCTACATATAGTACATTCAGTCAGGTACAAAGCTTTATAAATAGACTAAAAAGCCACCTGGCTTCTCACAATAAGACCCAGCTGGATTTGGAGGCATGTTCTTATGTTTTCCTAATCAGAACCTAGTCCTGTTTATGAGCATTATTTTGCTGCTACACTGGGCTTGTGGATCCTATGCAGACTCTTCAGAGGTACAGTACGTGTGTGAAGTCAGATATTCCTATAACTTACCAGGCAATGAAAAGAGCGTAAGTAACGCTATAAGATTAGTCTCAAGCCTCTAACTGGAATCACTGTGCTGGTTAGGATCTGAATGATTTGACTTCTGCCTTTGGCCTAAGGCCATGAGAGAGATGGGTGGGAAGTGTTTTGATAGCTTTCAACAGGTAGTGGGACCAAACTTAGTTTCACAGAAGACCAGCATTTAGTGTTGCTTCCTGCCAGTGATGGAACAAGGCATTAACAAGACCTCCTCTGCAGCTGTCTGAAGATGGACAAAAAGAGGAAGTGCAAAATGCCAAATGACCAAATGCCCTTCATTCTCTTCCCTAACTTTTATGGCTTTTCTCCGAATCTCATACTTCTGTTCTTTCATGGGTTGTCTTCTCCACAAGCAGATGTTGAGAAATGGTCCTATAGAAAGGATGCCTATCCTATGTATAAAATAACTAACGAGAACCTACTATAGTGCAGGGAACTCTACTCAGTGCCATGTAGTGACTTAAATGGGTTGTTGTCTTAGTTGCTCAATCAGGTCCAACTCTTTTTTGACCCCATAGACTGTAGCCCTCCAATATCCTCTGCCCATGGGATTCTCCAGGCAAGAACACTGGAATGGGTTACCATTTCCTTCTCCGGAGGATCTTTCTGACCCAGGGATCAAACCCACATCTCCTGCATTGGCAAGTAGATTCTTTTATTTTTTTTTAAGCCACTGAGCCTTTAGAGAAGCCCTAAATGGGAAAGAATTTTTTTTTTTAAAGGAGGGATATATGTATACTTACAGCTGATTCACTTTGGGGCTATACAGCAGAACTATACGAAAGCAAGTCCAGTAAAATTTTCAAAGAAAAAAGGATGTGTACTAGGCCCAGAACCTGAGTTAAGAAGAGGGAAGACATGGGATCAGGCAGAGGAAATACTGAACTTGAATCTAGATCCAAATTCTTGGGTGAGAATAGCCAGACCCTTGCACCGCCACCTTCTGGGTCATCGGCTGTTGATGCCCTGAGAAGGGTGTGATTGTGGAAAGAGCAGCTTCACACGAGGCATCTCTGAAGGAGCTGAATCTGAAAGTGGCTTGTTAGCCTCACTCGCCACAGCTGGGCAGCAAGAATCTTCTAGCTATTCACTGACTCCTCAGACTTTCATGGATACAGAAAGCATATGAGAATTAGGGTATTACATCTCCATGGTCAACAGAACACATAGGACCACCCGGGAGCTGTAATGGATTTTACACTCTTCTTTGAAACCAGCAATGAGCTCCTAGGTTCATTAAGTTCTCTGATCCCTGTCAGCTTTCCAGTTTAGGGGGTGGGGGGGCGGAATGGTGGCTGGAAGATAAGCCATTCATGGAAGATTTAGATAAAAATCTCTATTAACCCAAAGAAAGCAGGCTGATCATTTGGGAATAAGGGCAGCCTTAGCAAGTTTATGAAACTTGCTAAGTTTGCTAAGTTTTCTAGTTTATGAAACTAGAAATCCCTCCACTCTTGATGCAAAAAATATAAGAGTCATGTTCACAGTAACTTAGGCTTTTAGACCTATGTTGTTGTTCAGCCTCCAGCTCATGTCCAACTCCTTGCCTCCCCATGGACTGCAGCACACCAGGCTTCCCCGTCCTTCACTATCTCTCGGACTTTGCTATATGCTACAGTCTAGTCTAATCATAACCTATGTGCCATAGTCTAATCCAGAAAAGTGCCGTGCCCATCCCCAGAGGGAAGATCATGTCCACTTGCACAACTCGAATAAGTGGATTCTAATTGACGTCATGAAAATCCATGGTTTGAGATGTATGACTTACCCCCCACCCCAGCTCTGTCCTCATGGAAATTCTTTGTTCCTTGGATGTTATGACCTTCATATAACTTTCACTTAACTAGGTTGTGTACTCAGATGCAATTATCTGTTCTTGATGACATAACATTAGAAGAGGCACACCTCTCTAAAATAGCTATCTGAAGAACTAGATCAAAGGACTGTTCTATGTGAAATATCCAACAAAAAGCCTAAATGTGAGCTGCCCAGCTATCTGAATAAACAAATGGAACCTGAGTATGAATGTGTTGGTTTGAATTTACTCTGGGAATTTTCCCAACCCTTTGGGTTTCTTGATTTCAGCTCCACATTCATAGACTACCCCTCTCTGTAACCATGGTTGCCATAAACACAAGAGGGTGTCCAGATGAGGTAGGTAGCTATTTCATGGCTTGAGATGCTAAAGGAGTTTAAATGATGGTGTTAGATCATGTGCTCAGTTACAGTGCAGCTTACTATAACTAAACCTCTAAAGGATACAAAGAACTTAAAATCTCTACACAGTCTATTTGCAAGGATAACACTTGACTCTTAAAATACCTCTTCTATGAGGGAAATCTCAGGTAGCTTGGTCTTATTTTTTAAGCCACTCTTTTCCTTTCTTTTACATGAAAAATATAGAGATGTTAAAACAACTTAATCCCTTTTCCTACATCTTGCAATGCAAATTTTTAGGGGAAAATTAACTTCTAGAGATGTAAGAAGGGTACAAGTTGAGACAACTGCCAGAGAGGCTAGGGGCTAAATTGAGGGAAATTACCCAAGAAGGGAGTCACCTTTCTCTTGAGGAACTCCCATCTTCCTATAGTCTTCCCAAATGCTGCTTATCAATGAGATTGGAAACTTGTGTTCATTAGCACCCAGAACTATATCCACTGCCCGCCCAGTGGAAGAATTGCCATAAAACTTGATTATTCAGCTGTACATCTTTGTGATATAGGAGCCACAACCTCTGGACACATGGTGAATATCAGGGAAGATGAACCGGGGCCCTCTTGGGGACTTCTGGCTATCTACGGTTGCAAGGTGAGACATTCTAATCAGTGACTCTCATTGATCTCAGGTATATGGTCTTGAGTTTCAAAATGGTTCCTTCCATAGCAAGCTCAATGGTATTGTTGATGCCAGGAAGACAAGACTTACTCTTATTTGGAAGTTCAATCCCCTCAACAAGGAATGGTATCCTCTATGTTAATTGGTTATATGGAAAGAATAGGTTGTAGAGCCCAGTGGTATCTCAGCTGCCTTAGAGGGGGTAGAGGCACTCTTGAGGAGGGACAGCAGAAGGAATCCTCATTTCTACCCCTTCTTCTGACAGCCCTAAACACTTGAGGCAACAGAAAACCCATTGCGCTGGCCCCTTGCTCAGCCAGAGTTTCCCCAGGTTTCTAGCTGAAATGTTTGAGTTGCCCTGGCAGACAGCAGAGAGGGATGGAAGGGACCTGGGAAAGTCAGCATGCTAGGGAGTATTATGTGAGACCAGAAGATGATGTCCTTGCAAAGGCCTGGATGACATGGCTTCAGGAAGGCCACCAACGATGCTCTGAGAAGGGCACAGCATCACTGAGTGCCGCGGTGGCTTCCCTGCGAACAGGGCTGATGGCAGCCGCACTCATGGAGCTCAGGTCACGGATTAGCAGCAGGGATTGCTCCACACCCCGACTCAGAGGGCAGCACCTCCCCACTGATGGTTGGAAAGGCCACTGTTGCCAGCCAAGAGGCCATGATCTTCAAAGGAGAGTAGAGATGATTTAATAGAACCTGTGAGATACTAAGCTGTATCCTACTTGGATGCGTATCTAGTTTAGCNCTTATTGGTAACAACTGACTAACACATTTTGATGTTATGTGTACTATAGGCTGTATTCTTGATTTTCTCTAGATTACTATAAGAAAATCATAAGAGAATACATTTACAGTGCTGTATTTATTGATACTGTAAGTTTGTCTTTTACATACTGGTCCATCTGTACCTATATAAATATTGTTTTGTACAATATAAAACTGTATGTTATATGCAACTACTAACATCAGACTTTAGAAATGAAAAGAGAATGTGGAAAATTCATTTACAGGTATAATCCATGCATTGATAAGAAGCAGCAATATGATTTCTTAATGGTGGGCTAGCGTAGTCAATGCAATTGTTTCAAGGTAGCCTAGCCTGTACATTAATGAATGAAACATTGTAAAATCTTTATGGCATACAGTATTATAGTCACTTATAACACAGTATTTGAAATATTGTTACATCTCTTAAACCACTCACCTGTGTTGATAGGCTGCTATGCAGTTTCTTCAGTTACATGAGAGAGGTATACTGTATGGTAATGTAATTCTTTGAAAGCAAAGGTATAAAACAGAACTGACACACTAATTTTATATTAAATATCACTTCCCTTATGCCTTTATAAGAACAGGTTATCCACTTCTATAGCCTTGTACACAATGTTCTACACATGTATTTTTTTATATTTACTGAAAAAAATNAAACAGAACTGACACACTAATTTTATATTAAATATCACTTCCCTTATGCCTTTATAAGAACAGGTTATCCACTTCTATAGCCTTGTACACAATGTTCTACACATGTATTTTTTTATATTTACTGAAAAAAATCCAAGTAGACTCACATCATTTGTCTCAACTGTATTTCAGTTCAGTTGCTCAGTAGTGTCCAACTCTTTGCGACACCATAGACTGCAACACACCAGGCTTCCCTGTCCATCACCAACTCCCAGAGCTTGCTCAAACTCATGTCCATCTAATTAGTGATGCCATCCAACCACCTCATCCTCTGTCATCCCCTTCTCCCATCTTCAGTCTTTCTCAGCATCAGGGTCTTTTCAAATGAGTCAGTTCTTCTCATCAGGTGGCCAGAGTATAGGAGTTTCAGCTTCAGCATCAGTCCTTCCAATGAACATTCAGGGATGATTTCCTTTAGGATTAATTGATTTGATCTCCTTGCAGTCCTAAGGGGCTCTCAAGAGTCTTCTCCAACACCACAGTTCAAAAGCATCAATTCTTTGGCGCTCAGCTTTCTTTATAGTCCAACTCTCACATCCATACCATGACTACTGGAAAAACCATACCCTTGACCAGATGGACCTTTGTTAGCAAAGTAATGCCTCTGCCTTTTAACATGCTGTCTAGATTGGTCATAGCTTTTCTTCCAAGGAGTAAGCATCTTTTAATTTCATGGCTGCAGTCACCATCTGCAGTGATTTCGGAGCCCAAGAAAATAAAGTCTGTCACTCTTTCCATCGTTTCCCCATCTATTTGCCATGAAGAGATGGGACCAGATGCCATGATCTTAGTTTTCTGGATGTTGAATTTTAAGCCAACTTTTTCACTTTCCTTTCACTTTTCATCAAAAGGCGCTTTTGTTTTTCCCTTTCTGCCATAAGTGTGGTGTCATCTCCATATCTGAGGTTATTCATATTTCTCTGTACTGTTTTAACAATCTTGATTCCAGCTTGTGCTTCATCCAGCCTGGAATTTCACATGATGTACTCTGCATAAAAGTTAAATAAGCAGGGTGACAACAGACAGCCATGATATATTGCTTTCCAGATTTGGAACCAGTTTGTTGCTCCATGTCCGGTTCTATCTGTTGCTTCTGAACCTGTATACAGATTTCTCAAGAGGCAAGTAAGGTGGTCTGATATTCCCATCTCTTTAAGAATTTTCCACAGTTTGTTTTGATCCACGCAGTCAAATGTTTTGGTGTAGTCAATAAAGCAGGAGTAGATGTTTTTCTGGAACTCTCTTGCTTTTTTGATGATCCAACAGATGTTGGCAATTTGATCTCTGCTTCCTCTGCCTTTCCTAATCCAACTTGAACATCTGGAAGTTCACAGTTCACATACTGTTGAAGCCTGGCTTAGAGGATTTTGAGCATTACTTTGCTAGTGTGTGAGATGAATGCAGTTATGCCCTTCAGAACAAGACCCAATTTCCCCAGCAGTCAGTCTCTCCCATCAGGAAGTTCCATAAGCCTCTTCTCCTTCTCCATCAGAGGGCAGGCAGAATGAAAACCACAATCACAGAAAGCTAATCAAACTGATCAAATGGGCCACAGCCTTGTCTAACTCAATGAAACTGAGCCACGTCATGCAGAGCCATCCAAGACAGACAGGTCATAGTGGAGAGTTCTGACAAAATGTGGTCCACAGCAGGAGGGAATGGAAAACCACTTCAGTATTCTTGCCTTGAGAACCCCATGAACAGTATGAAAAGGCAAAAAGATATGACACTGAAAGATGAACTCTCCAGGTCTAGTAGGTGCCCAATATGCTACTGGAGGAGAGTGGAGAAATTACACCAGAAAGAATGAAGGATAGAGCCAAAGCAAAAACAACGCCCAGTTGTGGACATGACTGGTGATGGAAGTAAAGTCTGATGATGTAAAGAACAATATTGCATAGGAACCTGGAATGTTCTTAAGAATCAAGGTAAATTAGTGGTCAAACAGGAGATAAGAGTGAACAATGACATTTTAGGAATCAGTGAACTAAAATGGACTGGAATAGGCAAATTTAACTCAGGTGACCATTATAGCTACTACTGTGGGCAAGAATCTCTTAGAAGAAATGGAATAGCCCTCACAGTCAAAAAGAGTCCGAAATGCAGTTCTTGGGTGCAAACTCAAAAATGACAGAATGATCTCTGTTAGTTTCCAAGGCAAACTATTCAGCTGTATTTAAAATACTTAAAAATACATTTTCCCTAGATTGTCTTAAACACTTTCAAAGCTATTTTAAAAACTTGAAAGAATAATACATCCTTCTTCCAGGTCACCAATTGTCAATATTTACTTGCATTTGATGTCTCACATTTATATATAAAACATTGTACAAAAAGAACCCTGACTAACATAATAGTATACAAAATTTTTTGCTCCAATGTAACTGTATTCTCCCTTCTTTGCACTGTTACTGTCATGCAAATAACATCCTTATACATTGGGAGTTCATCAATAGTTTTATAATTGATTTCTGTAGCTGTCCTTTTAAAAGTACTTTTATTATTAGACTTGAATATTTAGACCAGTTTCTGTATAGGAATATTGTAGTAAATATGGTAAAGAGTCCCCATAGACTCCCATACAAAGTTTTCCCTACTATTAATGTATTACATTAGGATAGCATATTTGTTACAATTAATGAACAATGTTGATGCACTGCCAAATAAAGATCATGATTTATTCAGATTATCTTATCCACTGTCCCTCTCCTGTACCCAGTATGGCATCCAGAATATCATATCACATGTACTTGCCATGTCTTCTTGGGCTCTTGACTATGTACTTCATAGAATGTACTAGTTTTTAAGGATATTAGCAGTCAGGTATATTGCAGTGTGCTTCTCTGTTGGAATTCATGTGATGGTTGTCTCATGATTTGACTAAAGTTACTATTTTTAGGGGATAGGATGGGGCAAGTTTAAATGCACTGAAGCTCACTGTCACAACTGAGATCGGGCCAATTTTCCTGAATAAATGCTCCTCAAACTGTTGCAAGTCTTTGGCTAATTTCAAGAGTTCTAACAAAGATGATTGCTGACAAATTTTTCCTATGTTCCCATCATGGTTTTTTTGGATGGATGAACCTTGAGAAATTTGTTCCTCAGCCATTGTAAGAGTGCTTCTCTCATTAGTCTGGTTTGGTCCCAGCCTTTCCCACTTTTAAAGTGACATTGACAACCTAGAGGGTGGGATGGGGAGGGAGGTTCAAGAGGGAGGGAACATATGTATACCTATGGCTGATTCATGTTGATATATGGCAGAAACCAATGCAATATGGTAAAGCCATTATCCTTCAAAAAAAATTTTTTTTAATTTAAAAAAATTGGTGTCTCTGAAGTGTCTGGGTCAATCATCTATAGATAATCCCATATTATAGACATTTATACCTTATTACTTCAAATATGCTGTTCTTTTCCACACCACATTCTGATATTAAACCACAATTTCTCAGTATTCTCTGAGGAAGGGAAGGATGGGAGATAGAGAAATTAAGACTANGCCCAGTTGTGGACATGACTGGTGATGGAAGTAAAGTCTGATGATGTAAAGAACAATATTGCATAGGAACCTGGAATGTTCTTAAGAATCAAGGTAAATTAGTGGTCAAACAGGAGATAAGAGTGAACAATGACATTTTAGGAATCAGTGAACTAAAATGGACTGGAATAGGCAAATTTAACTCAGGTGACCATTATAGCTACTACTGTGGGCAAGAATCCCTTAGAAGAAATGGAATAGCCCTCACAGTCAAAAAGAGTCCGAAATGCAGTTCTTGGGTGCAAACTCAAAAATGACAGAATGATCTCTGTTAGTTTCCAAGGCAAACTATTCAGCTGTATTTAAAATACTTAAAAATACATTTTCCCTAGATTGTCTTAAACACTTTCAAAGCTATTTTAAAAACTTGAAAGAATAATACATCCTTCTTCCAGGTCACCAATTGTCAATATTTACTTGCATTTGATGTCTCACATTTATATATAAAACATTGTACAAAAAGAACCCTGACTAACATAATAGTATACAAAATTTTTTGCTCCAATGTAACTGTATTCTCCCTTCTTTGCACTGTTACTGTCATGCAAATAACATCCTTATACATTGGGAGTTCATCAATAGTTTTATAATTGATTTCTGTAGCTGTCCTTTTAAAAGTACTTTTATTATTAGACTTGAATATTTAGACCAGTTTCTGTATAGGAATATTGTAGTAAATATGGTAAAGAGTCCCCATAGACTCCCATACAAAGTTTTCCCTACTATTAATGTATTACATTAGGATAGCATATTTGTTACAATTAATGAACAATGTTGATGCACTGCCAAATAAAGATCATGATTTATTCAGATTATCTTATCCACTGTCCCTCTCCTGTACCCAGTATGGCATCCAGAATATCATATCACATGTACTTGCCATGTCTTCTTGGGCTCTTGACTATGTACTTCATAGAATGTACTAGTTTTTAAGGATATTAGCAGTCAGGTATATTGCAGTGTGCTTCTCTGTTGGAATTCATGTGATGGTTGTCTCATGATTTGACTAAAGTTACTATTTTTAGGGGATAGGATGGGGCAAGTTTAAATGCACTGAAGCTCACTGTCACAACTGAGATCGGGCCAATTTTCCTGAATAAATGCTCCTCAAACTGTTGCAAGTCTTTGGCTAATTTCAAGAGTTCTAACAAAGATGATTGCTGACAAATTTTTCCTATGTTCCCATCATGGTTTTTTTGGATGGATGAACCTTGAGAAATTTGTTCCTCAGCCATTGTAAGAGTGCTTCTCTCATTAGTCTGGTTTGGTCCCAGCCTTTCCCACTTTTAAAGTGACATTGACAACCTAGAGGGTGGGATGGGGAGGGAGGTTCAAGAGGGAGGGAACATATGTATACCTATGGCTGATTCATGTTGATATATGGCAGAAACCAATGCAATATGGTAAAGCCATTATCCTTCAAAAAAATTTTTTTTTAATTTAAAAAAATTGGTGTCTCTGAAGTGTCTGGGTCAATCATCTATAGATAATCCCATAATAGACATTTATACCTTATTACTTCAAATATGCTGTTCTTTTCCACACCACATTCTGATATTAAACCACAATTTCTCAGTATTCTCTGAGGAAGGGAAGGATGGGAGATAGAGAAATTAAGACTATCAAGAAATTTAAATCAATATTAAAAATTTTAGAGGAAGAAATGGTAAATCTTGCCACCTAAAAAATCATCTGAAGTTCACCTGGACTAGTCCGATTTACCTAGAGAAGGGAATGGTAACCCACTCCAGTATTCTTGCCTGGTAAATCAATGAACAGAGGAGTCTGATGGTCTGCGGTCCATGAGGTCACAAAAGTCGGACACGACTGAGCGACTAAACAACAAGGTCCATTCACCATCTATGATATTGAGACCACAAAAGATATATTCTCCAATAGCTGTTGTAGTATTATGTCAGTGCATAAATGACATTTTAACATTGTTTTTAGATACTTCTAATAACAAAGTAATCTGCAAAATTTCAGAAACATGTATACAGAGTTATTTCATGGTTATTACAAATATCTAAATTTAGCTTTAAGTACATAATTAAATTTTTCCATGATAGAATATATCTACAATTCAATCTTGCAGTTTTAGCAATTTCATAGGTATTATAGAGGTGAAAAATGAATCACCATTAATTTGCTAAAGCCTATTAGCACTTTGCTATAAAAAATATTTTCCCTAATGCAATTTGCAGCATCTGTCAAATTTGACAGTTGTGAAAACTCAAATTTTGCACTTGTTGAAAAAAATACAGTATAATATTACAATTCTGATTTGTTTAGATCTGTTGTGTTTAATAACTTTTCACAGAGCTCCAAAAAAGTAAGGAGAACTGAACTAGCCAATATCCCCTTCCCTTTCCACTAAAAGGTAATTGCCTCAAACATGAGTTTAAAGACTTACAAACTTTTCATTTGTTTTTTTGTTTTAAACTAAGGCCAAAGCTTTCTCTCTTGGTGATTTCTAAGCACAGTCATTCTATCCTGATTGCTTTATTCCTTTTACTTAAAAGGGAAATTAAAAGTTAAATAATATACTTGATATTGAATGCCTAATATTCAATAATTCAGACTTTATTTTTCTTTAGGATACATAAACCATAAATCAATGATTTTTTTTCTTAGTAAATAAAGTCTAAAATTTATCAAGCGTTCAACTTGGCCAAGACACAATCTCATTATAAATAGATTCTAAGCATCTGACAAATTTAGCAATGGAAATTTCGTGTCTTCATTTAAGTGTCAAAATTGACTGTTGAGAAGGCATCACTCCAAACAATTACTTTCAAAACTTTGCAGATGTTGAGCACTAATTTCAACCCAATTATCTACATATATATGAACAAATCAATGTCCAAACCCATTTCTTAGTAAAAACCGTTCTTACCGAATCCTCTTGCCATAATTGGAATTTTTTTTTTCCTCTTCACCATTTCAGAACATCAGTGATTCTGGCTCTGAGTCAACAATTTCAGGAACATATTTGTTTTGTGTGTATGTTGCCTATTGTTTTAAGTTTTTGGAGGGGAAAAGAACACACTCCGGAATAAACCAGAGTTTATTCTGCTTTTTCTTGGTGCTGGGGGAATTAGAAGTTCAGGTACTATATTTGCCAGACCCTTACATCTGGGATCCTAGATGTTATTTACATTCTGCTAGTGAGAAATCCTCATATAAGCCTGGAAAAGTGATACTGAAACAAAATCCATTTCTTCACCTCTAATGTATGTGCTTGCCAAAATCAGACTTAAGCAGTGTCCTTCAAGAAACTGCAGGGGAGCTGTGAAGTTAGCAGTGGTTTCGTAAGTATCCTAACTCTAGGTAGCAGCTGCTCTAAGTCTGCAGCAGAGAACCTGAAAGAGTTGATCCCTCTAAATTTGGTCCCTCCATTGTTCTCTTAATCTGATCATTTTGAAATACCTACAGTGGTTTTTCTGTTTTCCTGGACCCTGAATTATACAGCATTTGACCAAAAATGACGTGGTCGGCCTATTTCTGATGGTACTAGAGAGATCACAGAACAAAAATGACAAGCTCAGGCCAACATTTTTCAGTGCAAGGCATTGTCAGAATTGAGGAGCTTGTTTTAAAAAAAAAAAAAAATCCCTGAATATCTCACCTATTGTAGCTATAGGGTCAATGTATTATAACATCAAACCAAATTTTGATACTTCAAGTGGTGAAAGAATTACAAAACTTAGTTTCTTATCCACAGAAGGGCTCATAATTCGTGAAAGTCAGATTCATTGAAATATCCCCATTCCGAGTTTTCAGGATTCTATTTTCAAATCAGTCATGAATTTCCAAATCCCGCTGACCTTCGTTTCTGCCAAAGTGTAAAGTAGCCTCTCCTCCTTGATCTTGGCAAGTGTCCTCTAGCCATGACTTCACCTGAGGAAGTTGCCTTGCAGAGGGCTCTGTATCCCTTCAAAGCCCACCTCCACCAACCCTCTTTCCCCCCAGATCAGTTACTGCAGTTGGATCAAAACATACCAAGGAGACATGTTGAAAACAGGAAGCAAGCATGTACACAGCTACAATCACAACTTTTGGTGGTTCTATTATTTGGTGTATGTGGGGAAATAGATCATAAGTGCATTAAACCAGAGAAGAATTGCATTGGTTCAAAATTACCAGCAAGAGTGCTGATTATAAAGGTTCAGCTCTGATGTGTTATCTTAAGCAGCTAGGAGTAAAGATGTTGGTTTAAACAGGGGTTCAGTGTTGGCTTTTATCAAGCGTCAAGATGCCGGAACTTCTTTCATAAAGTGTAGAAGAGAGAATTCAAAGACTTTGGATGAGTTTTTATTTTGCACTTCCCAGGTGGCTCAGTGGAAAGATCCAGATCCACCTGCCAGTGCAGGAGACACTGGATTCAATCCCTGGGTTGGGAAGATCCCCTGGAGGAGGAAATGATAACCTGCTCCAGTATTCTTGGCTGGGAAATCCTATGGACAGAGGAGCCTGGCGGGTTGCAAGCCATGGGGCCACAAAAAATCAGACACGACTGAGCCACACACACAGTCGCTTCACAATGCTATGTTAGTTTCTGCTGTGCAGCAAAGCGCATCGGCCGTGTTATACATATATCCTCGTTTCTTAGGGTTTCCTTCCCATTTAGGTCACCGCAGAGAACTGAGTAGAGATCCCTGTGCTATATAGTAAGTTCTCACTAGTTATCTATAAAAGGTATCATCGTGTACATATGTCAATCCCAATCTCCCAATTCATCCCACCCCCTCTTTTCCCCTCCTTGGTCTCCATGCGTGTTCTCCACATCTGTCTCTGTTTTGCAAATAAGATCTATACCATTTTGTATGATAGTCTCTAATCCACGTTGATTTAGGGATTTTTGCCCCATCTCTCACTCTCCCGGTCTCCATTTATGCTTCAGCATTGCTGCAGCAAGTACAGAAGTGTGTAGTCTGACAACCTCATATTAATTGCACCACATCTGTCTTGCTTCCTGCCCCAGGGCTTCTGTTGCCACTACACAAATACCTGTGGGAGTCCACATTTCCATTCTGGCTCAGCCTCAGATGTGGAATTGCAAGGCAGCTACCATTTGGCCGGAGGGTAATAGAATATTGTAGAATTATACTGCCCTATTTCATGCCTTGCACAGCACCTTCTGTCTGGTGCCTCAGAGGGATCCAGAAACTTTTAGAGAGCTCTGGCTTCCAGTAGTGGTCAGGAGCCCAGTAGTTCACAGTACTACATGCTACCGGTATCTCCGCAATTCTTCCCTGGTAACCGCCGGCATCTCCCGCTCTCCATCTCACAGCTGCTGCTGGCCACTGGCAGCTGCTCTGTTTGTGCACACGCAGACATAAGTGCCTGAGGATTTCGCCTCCCAGGAGCCACCCTAGCCAGGAGCTGACAGAAAGCTGTACAAAAATAGCTCCCTCCCTCGCATCTTAGGCGGGAAGACATTGATGCTTGGAAAGATAGAAGGCAAAAGAAGATGAGAGTGGCAGAGGGGTGGGATGATTAGATGGCATCACTGACTCAATGGACTCGTATCTGAGCAAACTCCGGGAGAGTGAAGGACAGGGAAGCTTGGCGTGCTGCAGTCCACAGGGTCGCAAAGAATCAGACATGAATTAGCAACTGAACAACAGCAATCCAGGGTCATGTGCTCTGGGTCGGTCCCCAGTGTTCCCCAGTGGCATCCACCTCTGGTTCCACAGAGTTAACTTGCCTGAGGATGTACCATTGACTGGAGGATGATCCCAGGAGATGCTGGTGAAGGAACGAGGCAGTGAACTTGCCCTTGAATCCTTGCCCCAGGCTTCGCTCCTAGGGGGACAATGACCAAGGTGTTACTGGAAGTGGTCTGGAGGAGGCAGATGCTCTGAATGGGGATCTAGTATCAAACCAGGCACATTTTAAAGATTGAAAGGCTTATTTGAGCAAAAATCCATTCAAATCACACAGCCCAAACTGGAAGTGGCTGGGGCACTCAGCCAGCAGGAGCTGGGGAAAGGCTTACATATACAGAGAAAGGTGCAGCGGTGGAGAAAGGAAACTGATTGGCTACAGCTTAAAGCCTGTTGGTCTATGACTGGCTGTCCTCAGGTTTTGATGTTGTAACCTTAAGGCATTTATAGGCTTAGATTTTGGTTTGGTGAAGTAAGCCAGCATGGCAAGGGTCTAATTAAACACTAGACTTGGGTCACTCGCTGGCCAGACTTCAAGAAGGATCCGATCACTGATAATAAAAGGGTAGGATAACCCCCGGCAACCTGAGGGTGATGCTGCTAGTTCCCTCCCTTGGGCAGCAATACAAGTGGGAGAGAATGAACATCTCCTGTGGTGTCTAGTGTTGAATGCTTGGCAACATCTAGAGACAATCCTGGTTATCAAACAGGCTCGGGGAGAGGATAGTTAGCAGCAGCTAGCGGGTAGAGGCCAGGAAGCTAGATGATGCCTAAGGCACAAGACTCGCCCCCACCCCTCCCACCCCCCTGCCCCAGAGAATTATCTGGTCCAGTNCAACGTGAATTAGTTATGTGTACACATATAGCTCCTCCCTCTTGAATCTCTCCCCCACTCCCTGCTTCCCTCACCCCTCCCCTATAGGGCATCACAGAGCACTGAGCTGAGTTCCCTGTGCTACACAGCAGCGCCCCACTAGCTGTGTATCTTACACATGGTAGAGTATTTATATCAATGCTATATGCTTCTACATCATACAACCAGGCTCACACAGCCATCAGATGTAATGAGGCATATTTGTATTTATTGATACATTCTTTTTCTGTGACCTCCATGGTCCTTATGGAGAAGGCAATGGTACCCCACTCCAGTACTCTTGCCTGGGAAATCTCATGGATGGAGGAACATGATGGGCTGCAGTCCATGGGGTTGCTAAGGGTCGGACACAACTGAAGCGACTTAGCAGCAGCACCAGCCACAGTCCTTACAATAAAATCCAAAATTCATACCTGCAGAACTCTGTGTACAATGGCCCTAACTTGCTCCCCTGGCTATATCTTCTGCTACTTTTCCCCATGCCAACTAAGCCTCAGCCACGTGGTCACCTTCGTGGGCTGCTTTCCCTTCCAAGGTAACCCTTCGCACTGTTACCCTGCCCAGAACACACTATATGATGTATATCATCTGACTTGGGCATTTATGTTTAAGCACAGGTGAATATATGCGTAGAGGAACCGATTTTAAAAGGAAGAGAGTCTCATATTTCTGTATCTATGGTTATATTTGCAGCTCTATGGGAGCTTATTAAATTACTTTGCAAAGTGAAAGACAGTTTGAAAAATCTAACAGAAATGATACTTGCAACTTTATGACAAATTTGTAAACCTAGTGGAAGCAGACACTTTTCTAGCCAAAATGTTAAAAAAGAATGATTCGGCAAGAGGTAGAAAATTCAACCAACCATAGAAAACCTTTCTGTCATGGTTCATGTGTTTCTCTTAAAATGCAAGTGGGTGTGTTTTATAAACCAGTTTAAAAAGGTATTGAACATGTAGAAGGGTGTTTACAACCTGAGAGTATTTGCCTTATCTTTCTTTGAATACACATCTACTATTCAAGTTAATCAAACATTTTCAATACCTTGGAAGCCCTCTGTGTTCCTCCTTCATAATATCCCCTGTTCCTCTCTGCACCCATTAACACAAAAATTAGCAGTATGATCCTGATTTCTTTCATTGTTCAGTCGCTAAGTCCTGTCTGACTCTTTGTGACACCATAGATTGCACCATGTCAGGCTTCCCTGTCCTTCACTATCTCCCAGAGTTCACTCAAATTCACCTCCACTGAGTCGGTGATGCCATCCAACCATCTCATCCTCTGTTGCCCCCTTTTTTTGCCTTTATTCTTTCCCAGCATCCGGGTCTTTTCCAGTGAGTGGGCTCTTCATAACGTGTGGCCAAATATCAGAGTTTCAGCTTTAGCATCAGTCCTTCTGATGAATATTCAGGGTTGATTTCCTTTAGGATTGACTGGTTTAATTTTTAATAAATGTAATGGCCATAATAGAAATACCAAAACAATATATTGGATAGTTTTTAGAGGCTGGATAACTAACATAAACCTGACTAAGAAAAGGACACTGTAATTTTTATTAGACAAAGTCTCCTATGGGGAGAAAGACAGACTCCTTCTCCAGCCCATTCTGGTCCAGCTAGCAGACAAGCTTATGAATGAATTCTGGGAGACAAGAAAACCACAGCTAGGCATTAAATCGCCCTCACTTGCCTCCAGTTCTGAGGAATCCATCAAAACAGAACTGTTCTGTGTTCAGAAATTGCTGACTTCTGGTGTTCCCAGCATTGGGACCTAGAGGGCAAGAACTCTATCAATATCAGCTCAAGACAAACCACGTAAGGAAAAGAAGGGAAATTTCTCTTATCTAGAGAAGTCATTCTTTGAAAGAAACACGTCTTGGATTGCCCACCCTTGGGAAACTCCTTTTAGGAACCCAGCCACTGTGAGAAGTCCAAGCTCCATGAAGAGGCCATGTCCCTATCTCAAGGATGATAGAGTGCCCACCAAGCCGGCATCCATGGCCAACTACGTGGGTGAACTACCTTGACATCCAGCTCAATGGAGCCTTCAGATGACTTCAGATGGTAAATCTTTTGTGTCACCTTGGCTAAGTTATGGTACCCAGTTAGTTGTTTGGCCAGCCATTTTTAGATGGGATTAACATTCAAATCAGAAGACTTTGAATAAAGCAGATAACAGGGGTGGGCTTCATCCAATCAGTTGAAGGTCTTCAGAGCAAAGTTGACATCGCCCAAAAGGAAGAAATTCTGCTTCCAGACTGCAGTATAGAAGTTGTGCCTAAGTTTCCAGCCTCTGGATTCAAGACTGCAATTATCAGTTCTTACCTGAATTTCCAGGATGCTGACCTGTCCTGAGGGCATTGATTTTTACGTGTCAACTTGGGTGAACTACAGCTCCCAGATATTTAGCCAAACTTTATTCCATATGTTTGGGTGTCTCTGGAGAATGTTTTGGGATGAGAATAACATTTAACTCAGTAGACTTTGAGCAAATCAGATTGTCCTCAATCATGTGGGTGAGTCTCATCTAAGCCTGTTGAAGACCCAAACAGAACAAAAGAAAGACTTCCATCAAACAAGAGAGGATTTAGCCAGAAGACAGGATTTGGACTTGAACTACAACATCAGTGCTCCCCGGGTCTCTAGCCTACAGGTCTACCTTGCAGATTTTGGACTTCCCAGCCTCCATAATGACATAAGCCAATTCCTTAAATCTCTCTATTATATATGTATATATTCTATTAACTCTTTTTCTTTGGAGAACCCTGAGTAACACACGTACCCACTACAACTACAAATACAAATATAAGAACCATCACATGTGCACTCCTAAGCAAGGACCACCCAGCTGAGTCCAATCAACCCACAGAACCATGAGACACAATGAATCGTTTTGAGCCACTAAGAATTTGGATGGTTTCTTACTCAGCAATATGTAACTGGACCACTATGCTTTTTTCACTCACAAACAAAAGAATCTTCACACACACACCATCTACCCTTTCTGTTATACTCTTTCCTGTGAGGTCCTGACCCCAAAGGCTTGTTTCTTCTTCTCTCCAATTTGCCCTAGTGACTCCACTTCACTGGAGACTATTTGCTTTTTGTTCAGACTAATTATCTATTTTCACACTGTCTTTCAAATATCTGTAAAGAATCTCAGTCCATGTGGATGAGAAGACAAAAAGCAAGTCCTTCTCAGCACTGGTTCTGCAGCGACGTCTGCTGTTTTCATTGGACTCTTTCCAAGAATACACTAGCACTATATAATTGTCATATTTTATTAGGCTGGTCATTTCAGCAAGATGTGGGGAAAAGGAATCACACATATGAGCATAATAGGTATTCTTAGAACTTTGAATATATTATTTTAGACCTATGTACTGAACATATCATCAAACTATTTCTGTCCATTGTGAATTGGATCATTTATCAATACAAAAAAGCTCTTCATTCCATTTTATTCTGTGTCTGAAATCAGTATCACCATGCCACCTTTCTGTTTGCCTGCTTCGCCCTGAATCAAAAACAGAAAGTAAAGACAAAAAGATAATAAACAAGTCTGTGAGTTTCTTGTTAAGCAAAATGTATCTGAATTTTTTTGTAGCCCAGTTGGAGAGTCAGGCATTTTTGTTTTTAATAAATGAGTTTAAATTAGTTCATCTTTCTTAATATGGGGCTCTTCTGCAATAACAGATGGTGCTTTCAATTCTGGCTGTTCATATACAAAGGCAAGTCACCTTCAGGTATGTATATGTATGGCCTTAGATGTTTACTCCCCAGTAAACTTTCTCCAAAAAAAGGGGAGTAATGGTGTAAAAAAACTGAAGCGATATATATTAAGCAAGTTAAATGTTGCTATGGTTTGATTAATCGTAGCATCTAAACCATGCATTCATGCGTGCTCAGCCGCATCTGACTCTTTGCATGCTATGGATTGTAGCCTGCCAGGCTCCTCTGTCCATGGGATTCTTCAAGCAAGACTATTGGGGTGGGTTGCCATTTCCTCCTCCAGGGGATCTTCCCTACCCAGGGATCAAACCTGCATCTCCTGTGTCTTCCTCAATGGAAGCCAGATTCTTTACCACTGAGCCACCTGGGAAGCCCGTCTAAAACCATAGTACTATTGCAAGGATTAAATGTGAGCATGTACATGGCTAAACTTTAACTCCATATATACACAAGCTAAATCTAGATAAGTCTTGATACTTGAATTGAGTTTAACTCTACCCATTGTTGAGAGAACATAATGTTAGATGGACTAGTTTTAGTAACAGTCATTTGGATCTAAAAAGTGATCTGGATCCTACTATGACAAAAGCTTGAAATTTGATTTTCATAGTAAGAGTAGGGAAGGCAAGCTAAATTTTTAGATGGTGCCGAGATAAATGCCCCCCTCACCCTCCCTGAGTTTCAGAACACAGGGAACCTGAGAAGGAGTGGCAGGTGAAGCTCCGGGTGTATTAACTTTATTATTGATAAAGGTGGAGCTGGGTATTGTAACTCCTTGTAAGAACTAAAGGGCTTGCTAAGTGAGCTCCAAGGTCAGCAATCACACCCATCTCATTCTGGATGTGCAGCGCCCAGGCTTGGCCTGAAGGAGCTGGGAGGACAGTGTTCTCTCTGGCCAGCTGGTACTCNTGGTGTATTAACTTTATTATTGATAAAGGTGGAGCTGGGTATTGTAACTCCTTGTAAGAACTAAAGGGCTTGTTAAGTGAGCTCCAAGGTCAGCAATCACACCCATCTCATTCCGGACGTGCAGCGCCCAGGCTTGGCCTGAAGGAGCTGGGAGGACGGTGTTCTCTCTGGCCAGCTGGTACCCAGAGGAGGGGAGGAAGGGCTGAGCTAGCTGGCCAGATTACACTCTCCCTGATGCCAAATGAATGAAGGGGTGACACAAAGCCAGGAGTTAACATCAAGGGGGAACTCTGCCCACCTAGGAGGAAACATCTGGGGTAAAGAGGAAAGATCCCCCTCTAATAATCATCTTAGGGGGAAACCTAAATGGCAGCTACTGTGGAGCCTCAGGAGCTTAGTGCCACTCTAGAGGCTTCCTCCCCCTGCCCCTGCCTCTCCGGCACCTTCACCGCGTCGTCTTCCTTGACCCTGCCTTGAAGCCAGAGTCCTGGGGTCTGCTTCGTGGTCCTCTTCTCCACTCACAGCCAGCCTCCTAGGTGAGATGGTTGAGGGGTTTATAAGTACCAGAAACAGATGGAAAGCTCACCATTTAACTTTCTAGAACTAACATACCAATATCAATCTAAACTAAATCCAAAACTACATGTATTATGAATACAAGTGAAAATCATGCCACTTCTCAGCACATCGATCCATCAGTTGTAGCAGATGATACGGTCCATCACACAAATCTCGCATTACCACTTTCAAAGTTTTATTTTTTAACTGGAGGAAAATTGCTTTACAGTGCTGTGTTGGTTTCCGCTACACAATGCTAATCAGTCATAATTATCCATGCGCCTCCTCCCTCCTGAGCCTCCCTCCCCCTCCCCACCTCTCTAGATTACCACAGAACACCAGGTTGTGCTTTAGTGCCCGCCCCCGTGTTATGTAACAACTTCCCACTAGCTCTCTGTTTCACACATGATAGTATATATGTGCCACTTTTGTTGATGGGATTCCTCCCAGTAGATGGGAGTATTGGTGGCTGATAGCTCTCAGCTGAGACCTTCCCTGGGCATTGACCTTGACTAGACAGAGTGACTCCCCAAAGTCCAAGGTTATGTATAATCCCTTTCTTGGTGGGTGTAGGGGCTACAAAGTTCCAACCACCTTGCCTCAGTCTAAGACCTCTCAGTCCAGCAATTAGTCCCAGCATCCCCTGTAGGGTCAGCAGTTCAGCATCCCTTTCTGTCCAACCCTGCTTCCTTCTCTCCTCTATTGTTGCTGCACACAATTCTCCACCTAAGAACCTGTTTCCATGGAACCCAGGATCCAGCATCAGTAGACCGTGACCAAGTCGGTTCTGGTCTGAGAGAACAGAGAGAATTCAACCTCAGGAACTCTAGCCTGTGAAACTGATAAATTACATGATGGAGGTTAAATAATTGTATCAATGGCTACCAAACTGGCATTTTCATACAGTTCAATAATTCCTAATAAAAATTTTGTGAAATAGGATTAAATAGAAACTACTACCTATTAAAGGATTTTCATTAAAATCTAGAGCATTTTCCCAGGTAAGTTTTGTTATTAGATATTATAAAGACTATCAAAAACTATTAATATTTTCAGAGCTATTAACAAGCATAATAAGATATGCAAAGTAAATGCCTAGGACAAGTATTTGAAAAAGATATTTGGGACTTCCCTAGTGGTCCAGTGGTTAAAATTTCACCTTCCAATGCAGGAAGTATAGGTTCAGTCCCTAGTTAGCAAGCTGAGATGCCATAAACCTAACGGCTAAAAAAAAATTTAAGTAAAAAACAGAAGCAACATTGTAACAAATTTTAATAAAGACTTTAGAATGGTCCACATCAAAAAAAAATCTTTAAAGGAGGCATCTTTATTTACAGATGCTATAATTGCATAACAATAAATCCAGGAAATCTTAGACACTTAGGTAAAAAGAAAAAAATTCAGACTTTCAATTTCTTAGGGCAAAGAATATCCAGATATACGTTAACAAAGCTTTTCTCTAACAAAAAGTTAGAAATGAATAAAACCCATTCATAATAACAATAAATCTGAATAACCCAAAGCTGAAACAACCCAGATGTCTATCACCTGATGAATATGGAATATATAATACAAAGTGTGGTCTCCATCCACACACTGGAATTCCAGTAAGCTACNAAAGTTCAAAATGAATAAAACCCATTCATAATAACAATAAATCTGAATAACCCAAAGCTGAAACAACCCAGATGTCTATCACCTGATGAATATGGAATATATAATACAAAGTGTGGTCTCCATCCACACACTGGAATTCCAGTAAGCTACAAAAAGGGAGTGTAGTGGAACACTAATAAACCTCAAAAACACTAGGCCCAATAAGAGAAGTCAGACATGCAAGACAGCACTTTGTATGATCCTAGTAATATAAGCTCTCCCCAACGGGCAAATCAATGGAGACAAAGAAGATTAATGGTTGTCTAGGGCTGATGGGAGTGACTACTTTCGAGGGTGATGGAAGCATTCTAAAATTGCAGTGACTTTTCTGGTACAACTTATAAAAATACACCCTCCAAATTGAATTTTACACTTATAATATGCATACCATAAAATTCAGTTTTATCTCAACATGGCTATTTTTAAAAAGCCAAATCAAATATTTTAAGAGTTCAGGCTCACAGAATTTAGCATGTATCTTTTGGCAACTACGATTAATATTTTTAGTTCAACGAAAACTGAGCTTTTTCTTCTCTGATTTGTCAGTGTTAAATCTCCTATCGATGTTAAGTATAATACAAGCATATGTTTCTATTCTACTGGGGGATGTTCTTCCAAAACTGTTTCAGGTTTACAGATCAAAGCAGCTAACATTACTCCTACATGTTCAATATTATGAAAAATAAATTTGTATTTATCTAGATTAAATCATTCTTGTGATGAACTTGTATCTGTTTTGTAGTTTGTCAGCTTGAAGACAATTTCCAAGATCTTTAGATAACTTAAACCCTTGGACTGATGTTAAACTGAGTTAGTGATATTCATTGGATGCCTAGATAAGCTCTAGGTGAAACAGAATTCTGAAACCCAGATCACAGAGCCTGACTTTAGGGTTTTGTGATTTTGCTTCCTGTTTTTGCACACTACTGCATCTTTGGGTCTGTCAAGTGTTAGGGCCTAACTGGAGCCAGGACAGGCTCTAAGGGGCAGGCTAGGTCTCTAGGAAAGCTGAGGCCCTGGAAACTCCCACGGACAGAGTAGCTTGACCAATAGGAAAAAGCCCCTAAGAAAGCCCGCGCGTGTGGGAATCTAGCCAATTAGTAGGTGCCNAACAGGTTTGTTTGCCACTGAGATGTTCTGTGAGGAATGTGTCTATTTAGCTGTGTTGTGCGTTTCCCTGAGCCCTGACACGCTCAAACGCTGGTGTGCAACACGTAGCTCTCATTTATCCCCCAGTTTTCTGTAAAATATTGCTTAAATAACTAATATAGTTGGTATACTAATTTATTAGATAAGTGTTTGATACTTTACTTGGGAGTAACCATGCATGAGTTTCTGTTTTGCAAGGAAGAGTAGTTTTGTCCTAAAGCACAGTGTTGAAGGTATTTTTGTCTCCAAACTGCCTTTCAGAGTTCTGAAGTTCCTTATGAGAACTTCCAACAAAGCAAGCTTAGGGCCTCTACAGTAAATTAACAGACTAGGTGTACCTGTGTATACAACCAGGCCCAAATTAATGAGACCAGCCTTACTCTGTGATCAAGAATAATTTTTTAACTTTGATTAAACACGTGGCAAGTGTATACTTCCATGGAAAATGATGGTGTGTCTATAGCACTCTCTCCCTCAAGTGATTCTGAATTTATGGAAGTTATATGACAACTCTGGAAGCTGGAGATAACTGATAATAGTGCAAAATCATTCTTGCAGTGAAATGCAATGAACCCTCCACCCCATCCAGCACCAGACAAATCCATTTCAGCTCCATTGGCACATCCATTTCAGTAGTTCAGAACTATAAATGTGTTCTTTGAATTCTCCTTTGAACTGGCTGTACCACCTCACCAGTTTTCTCATTATTCAGTTAAGCAAAATATTTAATGTTGTATCTTTACATCTGTGTGAGAATCATGATTGTGTTTTTAAAAATTATGATCTGATTTGCATACTTTGGGGAGCTCACTCCATGATGAACACTGTATTTCAATTCAATGGGAAAATAACTGTCTAGGTTGTGAATGTTGCTGGTGTAATTGGCTCCCTATTTGGAAGAGAGCAAAGCCAGACCCCCAAGTCATACCACGTGCAAAACTGAACACCAGGTGAATTAAAAATTGAAGTGTACATGTGTGAAAAATGAACATAAAAATGTAAAGATTTAAGTAATAACAAATGTGCATAATAAAACTCCTAAAAGAAAATTTAGGAAAAAATCTAATAAGCTTGGTGCGCTGGAGGCCTTCCTGAGTAGGACAGAAAAGTGTGCTACTTGAATATTAAAAATGCTAATTTTTATCTTTCATATGGGTTACATAAGACTCCTACCCGTTAAATTGGTATTATAAAGATAAACACTGCCTCAGGCTATTATGTCTTTTGACTCTATAGTGCTTATTGTTATTCAAATTTTTAATCTTTTTAGTCAAGTTTCTCTTGCAGTTCAGCTTCTGAGTTTCCTATTTTGCTTTTGGAAAGTTGCCTTTGTTTTTTTGTTCTGTAACAATTCACATTTTGCTTTTAGCTTATTTTTTTTTTCTGTAACAATTCATATTTTACTTTAAGTTCAATTAGAAATGTTTTTTGCTATACAATAGGTTTTCAGTTATCTATTTGATACATAGTATCAATAGTGTATAATACATCAGGTTCATTGCAGCACTGTCTACAGTAGCCAGAACATAGAAACAAATTAAATGCCCATCAACAGAGGAACAGATAAAGATGTGGTACATATACACAGAGGAGGGCACAGCAACTTGCTCTGGTACTCTCGCCTGGAGAATCCTATGGACAGAGGAGCTTGGTGGGTTATAGTCCATGGGGTTGCAAAATAGTCCATGGGGTAACCTGAAGTGACTTAGCAAACACAGACAATGGAACATTACCCATGGAGAACAAAATTGGGTCATTTGCAGAGATGTGGATGGACCTAGAAGAGTGTCATACAGAACGAAGTAAGTCGGGAAGTTGTCTTTATATTATTATTCAGTACTATTATTTTTATAACGTTTTAATTATTGTTGCACCAAAGTTATTTTCCTATCCACATGTAGAGAGAGTTCTTCATAGATTTTGAATAGAAAAATGCATCTGAACAGTTANCCCCAAGTCATACCACGTGCAAAACTGAACACCAGGTGAATTAAAAATTGAAGTGTACATGTGTGAAAAATGAACATAAAAATGTAAAGATTTAAGTAATAACAAATGTGCATAATAAAACTCCTAAAAGAAAATTTAGGAAAAAATCTAATAAGCTTGGTGCGCTGGAGGCCTTCCTGAGTAGGACAGAAAAGTGTGCTACTTGAATATTAAAAATGCTAATTTTTATCTTTCATATGGGTTACATAAGACTCCTACCCGTTAAATTGGTATTATAAAGATAAACACTGCCTCAGGCTATTATGTCTTTTGACTCTATAGTGCTTATTGTTATTCAAATTTTTAATCTTTTTAGTCAAGTTTCTCTTGCAGTTCAGCTTCTGAGTTTCCTATTTTGCTTTTGGAAAGTTGCCTTTGTTTTTTTGTTCTGTAACAATTCACATTTTGCTTTTAGCTTATTTTTTTTTTTCTGTAACAATTCATATTTTACTTTAAGTTCAATTAGAAATGTTTTTTGCTATACAATAGGTTTTCAGTTATCTATTTGATACATAGTATCAATAGTGTATAATACATCAGGTTCATTGCAGCACTGTCTACAGTAGCCAGAACATAGAAACAAATTAAATGCCCATCAACAGAGGAACAGATAAAGATGTGGTACATATACACAGAGGAGGGCACAGCAACTCGCTCCAGTACTCTCGCCTGGAGAATCCTATGGACAGAGGAGCTTGGTGGGTTATAGTCCATGGGGTTGCAAAATAGTCCATGGGGTAACCTGAAGTGACTTAGCAAACACAGACAATGGAACATTACCCATGGAGAACAAAATTGGGTCATTTGCAGAGATGTGGATGGACCTAGAAGAGTGTCATACAGAACGAAGTAAGTCGGGAAGTTGTCTTTATATTATTATTCAGTACTATTATTTTTATAACGTTTTAATTATTGTTGCACCAAAGTTATTTTCCTATCCACATGTAGAGAGAGTTCTTCATAGATTTTGAATAGAAAAATGCATCTGAACAGTTATACACCAAAGAATGCATGGTGACTTTGTCCTGAGGTAGGATTATGGATAATTTTATTCTCTTGGGTTCTATTTGTTTATCCTCATTAAACAAGCAATACAGGTTAATTATAAAACACACACAAGAACGTTTTTTTCCTTATAAAATTTAAATTGCTTATCTTTAGAAAGGCGTATATATTAAAAAGAAAAAAAACAGGTTAAATTGGTTGTGTGGCTGGGGACTGGATAGATAGGGACAGGAGTGAGAAAGAAACTTTTCACTGAGTCCTCTTTTGTGCCTCTTGGATTGTGAACTATGTAAATGAATTGTCTATTCAAAAAATTAAAATTGTGATTCCTCCAGTCCCAAGGGAAACCCCCTCCCTCCACACATGGTTTCAAGCACCAAGTTGCCTGCTAGTGTATCTCCCCAGAAGAAGCGTCTTCACACCAGGTCATGAGTACAGGCCCAACCCGCATCTCTGCAGCCAGGTCTGGGTACCAAAGGCCTGGGCCCGAAGCCCTGAGTGACAGGAGCCCAGGAAGAACCTGCTTTCCGTCTCTGCTCATTTCCTCATCTCCAGAGTGAAGGTGTAAACCTCAACAAGCCTCCAAGTCTGGAGTCGAGATACTGAACGTCAAGTAGCTCCTTGCAATAGATGCTATGAGACTTCTGATCAGGTATCTTCCACAGCAGGGTTCCACACATGGCATTACTGATGTTTTAGATGAAAATTCTTTTTTTTTTTTGGTGGGGTGAGGTGGGTGATCTGTCCTGCACATAGTAGGATGTTTAGCTGTATCCCTGGCCTCTACCCACTAGATGCCAGTAGCACTCCCACCCCATCCCCCACCCCCCAGGAGCTGCGGCAACAAAATCTGTCTCCAAACTTGGCCAAATACCCTTCGAAGGTTAAATCAGCCCCACTTGAGAGCCACTGACCTAGACAGTCCAGAAAAGTCCTCAAATGAGCTGACCGCTACTAAGTTTTCACACACAGGCTGTTCATCCAGAAATCTGGGCAGCCCCGCTTCTACAGAGCTCAAGGTCTCTCAACTTGGCCATCACTGAACTTGGCCTCATAAGGAGGATTTATTCAGAAAGCTTTACTTACTGTGTGTGCTGACGTCGTATCACTGGCAACTCCAGCCCTCTGGTGCAAACTGTCCCTGTTATTTTTCCCTCTTTGACACATTTTTAAATCCCCTCTGTTGGCTGTTCTCTTCCTCCACAAGCTTCCATGGTCTTCATTCCCACCCAGAGTCACGACCTTTATCAACACGGATTTATGAGCAGCTCGGTCTCCTCTTTGGGATGAAGAGAACAGAGACTGCCTGGAGAGCAAGCCACACAGCGGCCTGTGGGCAGAGATGCGCGAGAGCCGTGTCTTCTGAGGGTCTTGGGCCTAAAACGTTCTGTCTGCCCTAAAGACGCCATATAGTGCAAACATATGTTTCCATTTTCTTCTAAGTCTCTGCTAAAACCGCATCCAAAACGACAGGAAGAAAATAGTAGTGGATAGCAATACACTTCAGCAAGGAAAGTAGATGGGGCGACCACACTAAGCTCAGCCTCTCTGAGAAACCTGAGTACTAACCGGGCAGAAGAAAAGAGCAGACATAGCTGGATGTACCGAGTCCTCAGAAGGCTCAGGAATCAACACACCAGGTACTTGCAAGAGGAGGACGGTGAAACGGGAGCCTAGAATATGAAGGTGATTTAGAAGCACCCTTAGGAACCCCTTTCGCCTCACCCCCCTCCAGGGCTCTCCTCCCCTACCCTGGCAGAAGACTGGAAATTTATTCACTGAAGTGAGTAAAACAGATCATCTCTAACCTAGAAGATCCTTGGATACTTAGGGACAGAAATATTAATGTGGAAAACCAGGGCATTAAACAGTCATATGCACATCGAACAATGAAACATTGCAATTCCTTTCCTTGCTCGGCTCCTAACCACTGGCAGCTTAACCTCAGTCCTTCAGCCAGGAGTTGGAAAGAGTGCTCTTTGCAACCCTCTGCCCACCATCAGGGGTCTTCACCAAAATACCTTGCTAGATCACCCTGCATTGTGGTTTACAGTCAGCAAGTCCCACCCTGTGCCCATCCACTTCATTGTTCCCCACTCTTAAACATAACAGCCAACCAAAGAGTACCAGAAACATGAGGGGAAAGCCTGTAACATAAAAAGTAGAAGCCAAAATAAGCAGGAAGGAGAAACAGCATTGAAATGAGACAAAACAGGAAGAAAAGTGGAAGAAAAACACATATCCTCAAAGACACTGCATCCATGATGTGAAACAGCAAGTCATACTTTATTGATTTAAATCAGCAAGCACTTATTGAGTGCCTGCTGTTTGATAAACACCGTGGGGACACAGCAATGACAATGTTATAGATTCTGCTCTCAGAGTTGGGAGACCTATGTACGTGTCCTATTCTTTGGTTACTGTCTTCTAACAAGTTGTCACAAGTGCTGTGAATGAGAACATCTGCCTGCCAACGCAAGAGACGCAGAAGACACGAGTGTGATCCCTGGNCAAAATCTGTCTCCAAACTTGGCCAAATACCCTTCGAAGGTTAAATCAGCCCCACTTGAGAGCCACTGACCTAGACGGTCCAGAAAAGTCCTCAAATGAGCTGACCGCTACTAAGTTTTCACACACAGGCTGTTCATCCAGAAATCTGGGCAGCCCCGCTTCTACAGAGCTCAAGGTCTCTCAACTTGGCCATCACTGAACTTGGCCTCATAAGGAGGATTTATTCAGAAAGCTTTACTTACTGTGTGTGCTGACGTCGTATCACTGGCAACTCCAGCCCTCTGGTGCAAACTGTCCCTGTTATTTTTCCCTCTTTGACACATTTTTAAATCCCCTCTGTTGGCTGTTCTCTTTCTCCACAAGCTTCCATGGTCTTCATTCCCACCCAGAGTCACGACCTTTATCAACACGGATTTATGAGCAGCTCGGTCTCCTCTTTGGGATGAAGAGAACAGAGACTGCCTGGAGAGCAAGCCACACAGCGGCCTGTGGGCAGAGATGCGCGAGAGCCGTGTCTTCTGAGGGTCTTGGGCCTAAAACGTTCTGTCTGCCCTAAAGACGCCATATAGTGCAAACATATGTTTCCATTTTCTTCTAAGTCTCTGCTAAAACCGCATCCAAAACGACAGGAAGAAAATAGTAGTGGATAGCAATACACTTCAGCAAGGAAAGTAGATGGGGCGACCACACTAAGCTCAGCCTCTCTGAGAAACCTGAGTACTAACCGGGCAGAAGAAAAGAGCAGACATAGCTGGATGTACCGAGTCCTCAGAAGGCTCAGGAATCAACACACCAGGTACTTGCAAGAGGAGGACGGTGAAACGGGAGCCTAGAATATGAAGGTGATTTAGAAGCACCCTTAGGAACCCCTTTCGCCTCACCCCCCTCCAGGGCTCTCCTCCCCTACCCTGGCAGAAGACTGGAAATTTATTCACTGAAGTGAGTAAAACAGATCATCTCTAACCTAGAAGATCCTTGGATACTTAGGGACAGAAATATTAATGTGGAAAACCAGGGCATTAAACAGTCATATGCACATCGAACAATGAAACATTGCAATTCCTTTCCTTGCTCGGCTCCTAACCACTGGCAGCTTAACCTCAGTCCTTCAGCCAGGAGTTGGAAAGAGTGCTCTTTGCAACCCTCTGCCCACCATCAGGGGTCTTCACCAAAATACCTTGCTAGATCACCCTGCATTGTGGTTTACAGTCAGCAAGTCCCACCCTGTGCCCATCCACTTCATTGTTCCCCACTCTTAAACATAACAGCCAACCAAAGAGTACCAGAAACATGAGGGGAAAGCCTGTAACATAAAAAGTAGAAGCCAAAATAAGCAGGAAGGAGAAACAGCATTGAAATGAGACAAAACAGGAAGAAAAGTGGAAGAAAAACACATATCCTCAAAGACACTGCATCCATGATGTGAAACAGCAAGTCATACTTTATTGATTTAAATCAGCAAGCACTTATTGAGTGCCTGCTGTTTGATAAGCACCGTGGGGACACAGCAATGACAATGTTATAGATTCTGCTCTCAGAGTTGGGAGACCTATGTACGTGTCCTATTCTTTGGTTACTGTCTTCTAACAAGTTGTCACAAGTGCTGTGAATGAGAACATCTGCCTGCCAACGCAAGAGACGCAGAAGACACGAGTGTGATCCCTGGGCCAGGAAGATCCCCTGGAGGAGGGTGTGGCAACCCACTCCAGTATTCTTGCCTGGAGAATCCCATGGACAGAGAAGCCTGGTGGGCTATAGTCCATGGGGCCACAGAGAGTCGGACATGACTGAGAGAGCATGAAAGAAGTCTAGGGCATCATGAGACAGTACAAGAGAAAACTAGAGTTTACATTGAGGGGACCTAGGGGGTATGGCCAAGGAAGCCGCCTTTGAGACCCAAAGGACGAGTAGGAATTGGCCAGGCCCCAGGAGAGGGGACTATGCGACCCAAGAGCAGGGCCCAGGCCCTGAGTTGGGAGAACTCAAGGTGACCTAAGGATACCAGGCAAAAAAGATTGTAGCTGGATGGCAGGGAGCCAGGAGGAGTGTGTTGGAGGCTGGGCAGGACTTGCAGGTTCGTATAGTCTGTGGCAAATAATTCAGACAATGGCCTTTCTCTGCCCAGAACCTATTCATGGCTTCTCAGTGGCTTCAGACAACAGCAGCCTGCTGGTGGGGCCTTGTCATCAACCAGAGAAGGTGTTGAGAGGCTCCCCTTTGATTCAGAGTGGACAGTGATCACCGGCTGCCTCCTAAGATTTGACATATCAGTGATGGGTGGGATCAGAGTTTGACAAATGCCTCCAAGTCACCCTCAGGGCTCAGGGTATGGACCCTTGAGGAGGGCTCTCTCCACCTGACACCATTCTGATTGCCCTGGTCTACCTAGAGACATTGGGAAGGCGACATGCACACAGCAAGCCCTGAAACCAGTCACTGCTCTGTTTCACTGGTCTGGTTCAGAACCATCTGCCCACCTCCTGAGGGTGCCTGGCACAGAGTGAGTGCTCAGTGGGTTGTTTGCTGAGCCAGTGAGGGTGAGCACCAGGCTGATCATCCATGGGGCGAGGGAACAGTGTGTAAACGAGGGTGATGTAGCCCCATCCCTTACCTGGCATCATGGACCCAACACATACCTCTGCTCATCCTTCCCCATCAGGGCTTTAAGAGGAGGTGGCTTGTAAGTCGACAGTGTCCTTACAGCAATTAAGTGTGCCTAGGGAAATACAGACCCTCCAGAGAGATTACAGAGGAGGAGCGCTTATCTCATTGCCTTTTAATTATTATTAAATACTCGGTCATTGTGCCGGGCCCTGGGGTACAATCTGCCAAGCAATTAGACCCAGCCATGCCTCAAAGAGAATGGAGGCAAGAAGCGTGCTTCCAGGCTGTGGGCTCCCCGGGGAAGCAGGACGGCAGGGCAGGCTCCTGCCCCTCTCCCTCTGGGCCTCCGCCTCTGCAGGCTCAGATGCTTTCACCTCCTCCGTGGAGCCAAGATCAGCCTCCTGGGTGTGTGTTTAGGTGTCTCCCTGTTGCCAGAACCTTGGCTCCCTGTCCGTTGATGCCAGATAGAAACAGGGAGACAGAGTTTGGCGGAAGTAGAAAAAAGTGGCTTATTTTTGCCAGGCAAGAGGGAAGCACAGCAGGCTAGTGCCTCAAGAACCATGCCCCCCTATCACAGGAGTGGGAAGAGGTTTCACATCCTCATGTAGGTCTTGCACTTTTTTTTCCTTTTGAAAATTTCAAAACGGCCGTAGCTGACATCAGGCAACTCAGCAACTGGATCTGGTGTCCCTGAAGTTACCGGCCCGTGACCTTTCTGAAATGCAGAATGTTACAAGAGAATGTAGCAGAAGAATGCCAGGTATAGAGTACAATCTATATGGAGTCAGAGTAACTAGCTTTGTGAAGGACAAGTCCAGCTACGAGTGTGCGTTTGGGAGTAACAGCTAAAGAGGAACCAAGACAGTTTAGCTCTTGTAGGCCTGTGTGGCGGGTTTGCGCCAAAGGCTGTTTACTCATTTCTGTTTTTGTTGCAGCAACTCTGAGCAGCAAGAGCAGTGAGAGTCATGCACAGCAAAAGAGGGGTAACTGCCCTCTGGGGGTGACCACCTGTCCCCATCTACCTGGGGCTGGGGGACCCGAGAAGGAGGGGAGGACACAATGTTAAAGCCCGCAATGTCCCCAGCAAATCGTAATGACTTTGACACCATGCTTTTCCCTCTCACATCCAGGGGGCCAGACTCCTATCAAAGGTTCATAAAGCATGTTGTCCTTTTGCAGAGGTTGGAATGGCCCTGCACCCCCAGCTCCCTGCAGACTTTCCATCACCCAAGCTGGACAGCCACCTAGCAGTTTCCAGACCTAACCTTCTCCTGGGGCTCCAGCAGGAAATGATGGGGTGTGCCGGGGGTTTCCTCCAAGGGAGTGTAATGAAGAGACCTCCAGTAAAGACGAGGGCAGAGTCAAGGGGACAAGGAAGGGAGGGTGAGGAGCCAGAGGTCTGAAAACTATGGGAAACCTTTGCACTCTGTGCACTCTGGGGCCAGCACAGTCTGGGAGAAAGTATGTGAGGGGTGTTGCCAAGCCCAGAGAGAGACAGGCCACTACTGTTCCATGGCAAGGCAGGGAGGGGTCAAGGTTGGCATATACTCTAATATCTCTCTTCCCTCACTTCAGTCTCCTAGCAGTGTCTCCTCTTGACCAGCACCAGCGAGAAGCCAGAAGGAACCTGGGTGATGAAGCTCACAGGGTCAGCCTCCCAGCGCACAGAGCAGGGAGAGAGGCAGTAGGTAGAGAGCAGGTCTGGAGAGTGGCCAGCACACACATCCTTAGGGAAGTCATCCCAGACCCAGCCCAGGAGCTTGAGTCAAAGAGCCCCAGGGCCCAACCAGGCACTTCCTCCAACAAGGCCAAGTGCCAAGAGGCATAGACCTCGGTTCGACTCCTCGCCTGATCCGTGGTCTCTGTGTCTTCAGGGTCCACACAAGGACGATAACGTCCACTGCACAGGCAGGCACTGAGGCTAGGTGAGCGGAGAGGTAAGGCCGCCTGTTTAAAGAATGAGCTGAGAGGGAGTGAACACATAAAGGATACTTCTTTACTCTTATCAGATGGAATTTAATCCTCTCACAGCACTCTCATATGTAAAATGCCCAGCATAGCACCTGGTTTAAAATGCGCCTTTGACTCCTGGATCCTATAAATCTTAGACTCAGGTTAAGAAGTCTGCCCTCTGGGGGTGACCACCCAGGCACCATGAAGATCAAAGTGATACCTTCCAGGCAGGCTCACAGCAAGGATGAAACGTGTACTTAGCATGTGCCGGGCACACAGTGCGTTTCCACAATTGTTGACTACGGTTATCACTTGTCTTTATTGCTAGCATTAGGCTTGAATGAGATGCAATGTGTAAATCATGCAGTAAGCTTCCTTGAAAGCCCACTGGCCCCGGCCCCACTTTACAGAGGAGCCACCAGTCCTGGTCTTCTTATGTATCAAATAGCCCCCTGTTTCTCAACCAAGCACTCATCTACGTGCTGCTGGAAAGATATTTTTGTAGATATGATTAAAGGCCACTATCAGCTGACTTCCAGTAAGAAAGATCATCCTAGATAGTCTGGGTGAGTCTTGTGCAGTCCACTGAAAGGCCTTGAAAGCAGAACTGAGGCCTCCCTGACAGAGGAAAAAAAAAAAACACTCTACCTGTGGACAGCGGCCTGAGCCTGTGCTGGAGAAGTCCAGTCTATCCTTCCTGGAGGTCTGCCCTGTGGACCCCAGACTCAGCTGAGCCAGACCCCACAGTCATGTAAACCAACTCCTTGCAATAAGCCTCCTAAAACATTGTCGCCTCCTGCTTCTGCTTCTCTGGTTGATCCCAGGCCAATTGCAGCACTGAGCCTTTGAGAGGTTAAGACACTTGCCTGGGGCTTGCTCAGCAAGAAGGACCCAAGATAAAGACTCCGGCCCCTGTGACCCCAGGCTTTGAGCTTTGCCTTTAACTGCGGAAGGCCACGTGGTCCAGGTGGGCCTTGGCCTCCAGGGCTCAGAGATGAATGGGTCTTGATTAAACCCCATCTTTCCCTGTAGGTTCACACCTCACTCCCCATTGTGCCCAGACTGTCACCTGTGCTCCATGAAAGCTGCTGACATTTGTCTCAAGGATGTAAGGAATGGCTGCTTGTTGGCAGGACAGGGTGGAAGGGGGCAGCCCTGCACTGGGGGGGGGCAGCCCAGGCCCCTGTGCCCACTCAGCCCCTCCCTCCCCCACAATTGCTAATATTTTTTGCAAGATGCCAGCCCCCCCGCTTTTAAAAACCATCTATTCCTGGTGCTGCACTGGGGCGTTGCCATGGCAACAGGGCAACGCGGGAGGCCTGGTAAGCGGGCTTGCTTCTCTGATGGTTCTGTGGGGACCTCAGGGTTTGCAGAGTGGCTGTACAAGCCCGCACCATCTGCTCCGTGCAGTGAACGCACACCCTCTCCACCTACCCCCACCTCACTGAGTTTACCTCACGGCAAACCCAGAGCCCAGGGTCTGAGGACCCCATCAGGGGGGCTGCAGAAGAGGGGTCGGCTGAGAAATGCAGAAAACCAAGGTCTGGATTCTAGTGCTGAAGCTAGGAGTGGGGTGGGCTGTACAGCTCAGGAGTGGGAGGTTTGTATCTCCAGGGAGGAATCAGCCCTGTTACCCCTTGAAGGGGAACATGGGGCAGGTGGTGCTTCCGAAGAGAAGAGTGGAGGGATGCCCCACATAAGCAGTGTCCTGTCCCTTAAGTCCTGAGCCGTGCTGGGGCCAGGTGCCCTGAACCCTGGGAGGCCAGGGACAGCTGGACCTCGGGGGTGGACATAGGGCTGAGCCTCACCAGGCTGTGCTTTTGTGAAACAAAGGAAGGATAGGTTTTGTCCTCCGCATCCTCCTGTGTCCACTGGGCAGCATCACAGTTCAGCAGACTTGCCCCATGGACTGGGTCAGCACGGCTCCTGTCCTGCAGGTGAACGCTGAGGTGACTGCTGGGAAACCCCAGGTCCTCTCCATTGCCCTCCCCACATCCCTGTCCCTTCCTCCACTCCCAGTCTCAGCCTGCTCACCTTTCTCCCAGCGGATAATGGGTTCTGGTTTTGCAGGAGACATGGCCTCATAATCCTGGAGATGATCAATCACAACCCTCATGTCCTAAACACTCATATACTAAGCAATTGCTCCCCTTTCCTGGACAACTGAAGTTAACTTTTCCAAGATCAGTGCCTTGGTAGAGATGTGCACCCAGCTCTCAGGATGAGATGATCGCATGGTGACATTTTGCCCACTTAGGCTAAGTTGTCTGAGTGTAGCAGTCGTGACTCATTGGAAAAGACCCTGATGCTGTGAAAGATTCAGGGCAGGAGGAGAAGGGGGAGACAGAGGACAAGATGCTTGGAATGCATCACAACTTAATGGACATGAATTTGAGCAAGCTGCAGGAGATAGTGAGGGACAGGGAAGCCTGGCATGCTGCAGTCCATGGGATTTCAAAGAGTCGGACACGACTGAGAGACTGAACAACAGCAACAAGCAGCTGGGCAGTGTATGTAGCCGGCGGGGCCTGCCAGAAGACAGATCGCATGCTCACACTGGGTAGACCAATTTCAGGTCTTTATTGAATGTGTTACGATATTGCTTCTGTTTTCTGTTTTGTTTTTTGGGCTGTGGGGCCCTTGGGATCTTAGCTCCCCAACCAGGGATTGAACCTGCATCCCCTGCACTGGAAGGCGAAGTCTTAACCACTGGACCTCCAGGCAAGTCCTGAGAACAGTTGAATGAAGGGACTATTTTCAAAACCTTAAGAGTACAAGGAAGCCATAAAAGACAGTGCAGTACCAGGAGCTAATAATGTCAAGCCACTGTTCCCCGCTGAGTCAGGGGAAGAGGGGTGATTCTGAACCTGGGAGCAGAGGCTGTGTGGAGAAGGCCACCCAGGAGAGGATGGGACCCTTGCCATAGGAAACACCCAGACCCCGAAGTCTCTACAAGGTGAGCAAAGGGAATAAACGCTGCCATCACCCCCACCCCCACCCCGCTGCTTCCTACCTCCTGACTTCCTGACAGAGCTCCCCATTGGCTGAATCGAAATGGAAGCCACACAGGTTCGTTTCCATGGACACAGACCAGACTGGATAAAGGTGGAGAGAGATTTGGAGGAGAGAATAGGAGCATTCCAGCAAGCACTTGACACGGGACACTACAGTCCAGTCCAAGTTCGCACTGGCTTGTTGAAATTGATGAGCTTATGTCATCCGCAGAAAGGGCAGAGGAAGATCAGGTATGGCTTGATTCAAGACCTGAATACTCTCAGGCTCTGTGTCTGAATGACTCTTCATCCTCTCAGCCCACCTGCTTCGAGAGGCCCCAGCTGGTAGCAGACACAGCTCTTCCACCAAGTCCTGCTGGGGAAGAAAAGAGAAGGCTAGTACTGACCACTTTAGGGTCACGTGTTCATCCCTGGAGCGATCTCCGTGGTGGCCCAAGGGACATGGTGCTGTCATTAGCCCAGCCTGGATGGCAGACCAGGCCTGTGGCTGGGAGCGGTAACCAGTGCAGGGAGCTCACCAGTGCTGAGTACCCCTGCCCTTCGCTGCAGTCCAGAACTTGAAGCAGCCCACGCTGGGTGACTTGGGGGACCCATGGGACCCTGAGACAGACTAATCTCGTTGATCACCTGACCTGTATAAGCTCCTACTCTGACGATGGGACCACGGTAATGTTTTGGGTTCTCTCAGAATTAGTGTCAGCTCAGAGCCAGTGTCTAGGAATCTCCCCCCAAAACAAGTCTGACTATTTCCCTTTCCCCACCGCATAGTCACCCTTGTAAATGGCCACAGACCTCTTCAGGGAAGGCTGGGAGGAAGATCAATAATATACACTAATAGTTGGTGATGGACTCGGCTACTTCCTCAAGGGCACCCGGGCTCCCCTTCCTTTGAAGGGTTCTGGGTCAGTAATTTGGCTCGAGTCTGTACTTTTACTGGAGAAAGAGCACAAGAGGGTGGGCACCAGATGAATAAACACACTGGAAGCCACTTTTCATAGTAGACACACAGCCCACGGCAGACACACAGTCAAAGGGAATGTGTGTGGAATGCATACAGCGGAACTTAGAATAATAACTGCAAGCGCAGGGTCTCAGAACAGCACTGGCACACAGCTAGCATTTATTATGAGCATTGCATGTATTATCTCAGTAGGCACCCTGACTCATGGGGTGATGCCAATAATAATAATTCCTCAAAAGAGGCCTGCTTTACACATGGGGAACCTGCGGTGTAGCAAGGTTAAACAGCATTGCCACCTAAGACTGTGGCACCAGGCTGGGAGGCTGACCCAGAGCTCCCCACTCCCCACGCCCCACTGCGTCCAACCCTGCAGGTGGGCCCGGTGAGGAAGTCTTACATCCTCGGGCTGTTTGGGTTTGGCTGAGGCTGAGCTGATCGGAGCTGCTAAGCTTCTCAGGCAGTTTAATAGCTGAGTCTATATAGACGGTCTAACTCCTCAGGGGGAGGGGACTTGGAAAGGACACCCAGGCTGTGTCACTGACCCTCGCCTAGAGCTCCCCACAGACATCTCATGTTCTCTCTTTGGATGAATGATTCGAGCTCTCAGGAGGGCTTGGTGGGACTGGGATCACAGCCAGGCTGAGGTTTGCTCCCTGCTGCTACCAGCGCTAGACACATTATGACAAGCGAGATCTGGATTTTACCCACAGCCAGCGCTGCTGATCCCTCTTCTGCCACTGCTGACTGAAGGATATTGAGGAGCCTGGAAAGGAAGAGGCTTTCTCAACATCCTCATTTGTAGAGGGTGTCGCTACCCCTGGTGTGAGCCCCTCTGCACGTAGGGGAGACACTGGACATGCCAAAAGTGGGAATGGGGCTGGAGTAGCTTGTGCTTAACCCCAATAAGTAAGACCCTGATGTGGAACTGATTTCACTGCATGCAGCTGTCTCCAGGAAGATGCTACAGGCTGGCCGCTAACTCATAGACAGACATGACTGTTACACAACCAGAACTGGGTCCACTTGCCCACAGGCCATAAAGTCAATCTACTGACACTGGGCTGTGCTGGAGAAAAGTACATACAGCTCTTAATCCAGGATGCCAAACCAGGAGGATGGACAGCTTGGGCTTAGCTCCCCGAAGCCTTTCAAGGAAGGGGTGTCAAAGGCAGGATGTGGGAGGAGTTGCAAGGTGCATGATCAGCTCATGGACAGTTCTCAGATGGGTTGGCATCAGGGTGAAGTTTCAAGCATCACCAACTTTCTGGTTTTAGCGCTCTAGGATCTAGATGGTGTGGTCAGCAGTTTTCACCTGCAGGGCATCTGCTTCCTAGAAAAACAACCTAGGAATGTGTATCAGGCCTTTATCTTTCAGGGAACTGGGGGTTTGGTGACTCTGCCCTGTCGGGGATTTATAGTCTAAATTGTCACCTGGCAGCTGTTGGACTTGGTTTCTACTTCTTCACATCTCTAGCCCTCCAGCCAAGCTTTTGAGACTCATAGGAAGCCTGAGAGACTAAAACAAGGGCCTTTTATTTCCAAGGACAAGGACACAAGGGTTTGTACATGGTTTCAACGGTGAACTCGGCAGAGGAGCCTGGTTTCTTTATGAACCAAGCATATGCCAAGCACCACCTGCCCAAGAAACCAGTGTCCCGAGGCATGTGGCTCAGTCAGGAAATAGGTCATGGACAGTCCCAACCCTGACATCTCATTGGACATTGAAGGTATTTTTCTCCCTCACTTTCTGTGCCCACATGCGCCAAGCGGGTCTCGATGCCCCACCTCTTCACTTCAGGACCTGAATTCAGCAGCCACCACCTTGAAAGCTGCCGGCACAGTGTTCTGGAGGGTCTCACACCCACAGTTCTGTAGCTGAGAAGGGACCAAGGCCACTGCTCATGATTCATTGGCCAGAGCTAGTCACGTGATTCTATCCACCCAGTGGACCAGGAGGCGCCAGCTATCTATGCCTGAAGTGTGGGGGCGCTGGGAAGAGCTGGTGTGCCAGGGTGTGCTGGGTGGGGTCATGATGCATATGAAGAGGTGCCCTGGGGAGGGAGGCCTCTTTTACCCATTACGCTCAGGAGTCACTCGGTAAACAAAGCTCTATGGTTCTTCATATAGTAAAGGCTCGGAGGAGCTGTATGTAGCGAGTAGTCAGTCTCCAGGAAAGCGGCTTGACCTTAGTTACACCCTAGAAGGATTGCTGTAAGTTTCCGTGTGTTGTCAGGATTTGGAAAACTCTACATTCAGAAAGGATGATTCGTTCTCTGTGTGAGTTATGTCTCGTTAAGCCTGAGTTTTAAATGCAAAGGCATTCTTTGGCTTCTATAATGAAAACAGGGGGTTGGGGAGGAGAAGGGGACAACAGAGGATGAGACAGTTGGATGGCATCGCTGACTTGATGGACATGAGTTTGAGCAAGCTCTGGGAGTTGGTGACAGACAGGGAAGCCTGGTATGCCGCAGTCCATGGGGTCACAGAGAGTCAGAGTCTGAAATGAGATGAGTGAGGAGAAGGTGAGAAGATCTTCTTCTTCT